>CM067511.1:17291385-17891385 GCA_034509495.1 Acestrorhynchus altus | reverse complement strand
TAATTACAACTAATCATGCAATAAATAGACATGACCTTAAGCATTTTTGCTGCACTTGATATCACCATTTTTCATTTGTGCCATAATGTCCACTGTTTAATTGATATTAAAACAGTTCCAATGTCTGAATATTCTTAATAATTTAAAGTTCACTGCTTAAAATGCTTGTTTAGAAATCTAAGTCAGTCATGTTTCACTGCTCTTTTGTGACTGTATGGATATTCTAAGGATGTTCTCATCCGGGGATCAATATAGCATTATATTTGACCCCTTTGTAATAAATCATATTGTTAAAAAAACTGTCTTCTTCTTCTTCTTCTTCTTATTTCAGCTGCTCACTTTAGGGGTCACCACAATGGATCATCATCATAGTTTTGGCAATTTTATACTGGATGCCCTTCCTGACGCAACCCTCACCATTTATCCGGGTTTGGGACTGGCACCAGTAGTGCACAGAGTACACCCCTAATGGCTGGTTACAGTAAATTCTCATATGAAGTCTATTAATTATTGTGACAGAGCTGGAGGAGCGGAGAGGAGAGACATTGCATGCTGTGCTCAGATCAGAGCTGTTGTGTGAGAAATGTCAAGTTTCATGCGATATATTTTGGTAAGCGCTACACTTTTTTGAAAAGAAAAAAAAAAGTGTGCAAAATAAAAGTGGCCAAAACTCTTCCATAGGAATGCATTACAAACTGCCTGGAAACTTTTGTCCAGAAATTCAAATGTTCCAAAAAAACCCTACTTTTTGAGCTATAAACACCAAATTAGACAGAGTTGGAGATCTTGCAGAGTAGCTCCATGCAATATGTTGTCCTAATCAGTTTTCATAGAATCATCACACAAACTTTTCCCCATTCACAATGAATTATAGAATTTGGAAACTTTGTGTGATGATGTCGGCTGGAGTCACCCACTCAAGCAGGCCTATAGTCTGATTCGTTAGACCAGTCGCTCAGATCCGAAAATGAAATTAAGCACTGGACTCAGCATCTTGTCACAGCTGTCACATCTGTCACACCACTTGTAAACAACCTGACTTACAGTCTGCTGATGCACCACCAAAGCCCTGCACAATAACTGGAGTTACCATAAGCTCTGTGATCTGAAGTCTTCAGACTGACCCCACATCAGAGGGAGCACTCCAGGAGTGTCCGCAGATCTAACGTCCATCCATGAATGGATGGATGGATGGATGGATGGATGGATGGATGGAAAGATCTGCCACTTCAAAGAAGCTGCACTCTGACACAAAGCCAGCAGCTGACCACTCTGTTCTCTAGCCCTCATTAACTGAACATCAGAGCATCACACCAGTCTTGAGCTTTTCCTTCTGCAGCTCAGAGCTCAAACGCAATCGAACTAATAGAAACCAGAATATGAGTGATGAACCATTCAGAATTCAAACAAGACTCCCTGTGCTGCACTGGTGAGAAGTCTTCTGTTGACAAATAAACTGATGCACATAGAGGAGCCTATTTACATGCAGGCAAAAAATACAAAAATATGTTTCAGAAATCGAACACGACTGCTTAATCTGGAAGCGTTTTGCACAAACTGAGACACAAAACTCACCTTCTTCCTCTGGAAAGTGTCACGAGCCCACCGCGACGTCGCTCGAGCGCTCACTGTGATGGTCGTTGCATCAGCGCACTTAAGTACTCTGAGCCTGTGGCACGCGGAACTGACGCGCGCGGCACGTCAACGTCACAAGCGGGCTCGTCCCAATGCGATGCTCTCTCCAGGGAGCGTCGGTCTGAGTTTGAGCGCCGATCCGAGAGCTCAGGCAGAAGCGGGTTCAGCTCAGAGAGTCCAGCAAGAGCGAGGAGCTTCTACAGCTGCAGACGTGGCGCCACTGAATTCTAGAATGCTGATGCACTCCAACCTTCTACCTAGGGCACTAGAAAGCGTATTGGAAAGCGAAGGCCCACGGAGCTCCTCCCCTAGCAACCGTAACGCGCCAGCGCGCTCAAACCATAACAACAACAACAGCAACAGCCGAAGAGCTCTAGAGGAGTTTCTGCTCGCGTCCCACGCGCGGGATTCCCATCACACACACAGAAAGCGCGAGAGTTTCCCTGAGAGCTGAAGAATGTAAACACTGGAGGCGAGTCTGTAACTGGTTCTGCTGTTCGAATGACTCTTCCCCTCCAACTTCAAACCGGACAGAGAGTTAGAGTTACATAACTTTACTCTGCATTAAAAAATAAATCATATATATATATATATATATATATATATATATATATATATATATATATGTGTGTGTGTGTGTGTGTGTGTGTGTGTGTGTGTGTGTGTGTGTGTATTGGGGAATTTTTTTTTCTTGTATTTATGTATCGTGGTATCCTACAACAGTCTAAATTACAATGTTTATTATATTGTGTATCTCATGGCCTTAATAATATTCTTATTATTATTATGACTTAATACAATTATGACTGATTATATCATAATTATGACTTTAAAGTTTCAATATTATTAGGGCTTTAATTTCTCTTAACTATGACAGTATTATATTATCACTTGTGATTTTAATATCTCAGAAATGGGCTTCTACACTTGAGTTTGGTAAGTTTTGCCAGCATACCCCAATTCCACATGTGCTGTGTTTAGTTCTGTAGGCTGGAAAGGGAGGACATCATCCCATGTGTTTCTGATTATTGGTCAGAAACACTCAGAGTAGTGAGCTTCAGTTTCTTCATTTGTTTTGCAGCTACATACATTTAGACTCAGTGGAGGGAAGTGTGGTTTTGTCTTGTTTTGTTCTGTTCTTTTTTCTGGAGCCATCCAGTGTAATTCTCCCAGTTCAGTCCAAGCTATCTGTGCTCTTTTATGTCTGTTCCTCATTCCATTCCCCTGTCCTCATTAGTTCAAACTGTTGCATGTTATTGATCCTGTTGTACCCTCGACTAAAGATAGGGTCATGACAAATCATTTAAATGTATTTGTGAAACAATAAGAAAGTGTATATTTCATCTCTTTAGAACTTGGACCATACCAAGCCATAAACATGTTGTGATGTTTATGCCCACTATTATAACATCTGTATAATATTATCATTAACAGTCACAGATACTGTCATTAACCTAATATGTGACCTAAACTCTCATGACATTTACAGTTATGGCTGACATGCTTGTCCAAAGTGGCTTACACTTAAATCATTCTACATAAGTAAATGAATGTTGTCGTAGGAGTCTTGCCTAAGACTCAAATGCTGGTCTGCCACTCTCTATAGTACACCAACCACATTACAGTATCTGTTGTGAGCAGTGATGCTGTTATACTGTGGACACTGTTACAATATTGTCATGACAGTGCATGACTGTGACATCTGCCGGTGTTTAATGACACTGTAAACCTGCCTATAAACATAGCTCAAGCCAAAATAATTAAGCCACTCAGCTGCCATGTAGCCTGGACATGCATATGGTCAGTTGCATATATTTTATTTGGGCAATATATATATATTTTATATATATATAAAATATATATATATATATATATATATATATATATATATATATATATTATATATATATATATATATATATATATATTTTTTTTTTTTTTTTTTTTTTTTTTTTTTTTTACATGAACAACACATGTATGTTTGTTTGATGCCGCTATGTGTTCTCCTAAATATTGGGTATATAACCTTTAAGGCAAACATTTTCAGGCGAAAGGCAGATGAGCCAGGAGTAATCAGGAGTATGATTTCATGAAATCTAAAATCAGCATAAATGCACTTCATGTGAATAAAATAAAGCTAATGCCTAATGTCATGTAATGAAGTGACAGGTAAAACCCATTCAAGTCTATTTGTGACATAATAAAGCAGCAGTGTCTTACAATGTTTACTGACTGCACATGCAGTTTCTGTTTGTATTAATCCAGCATTGTACTTTCATGTTAGCCTATTACTAAGCATATAGTCCCTCTATTTTATATTAAAGTAGTTAATTATTGTTGTCATGAAGACCTGCACACACACATATACACAGTTGTATGCAAATATGCACTCACACGCACATACAGACAACTTCCCTTTTTAAAATAACGTTAGCAGACATTATTCATGCATTCTTAGAGTCATCAACCTTCACACAATTTCTGGAATTTTCCTTTTGGTCTGACTTTAAAACCCAGGAAACAGTAGCAGTTTAACTCTAACCTTGACTCTAAGTTATAACTTATAAACACCTACAGCTTCTAATAAAATGATTGATTTATGCATTTGCAGTGCTCTTTTAATGACAATAAAGAATAGATTGTTCTGCTTTATGTTGGTTTAAGATAGGATATGCTAGACTAAAATGAATTTGTTTATTCTAATGTGTGCTAATATGCTGTATTTTGGGGATTTTCTGGTCTGAGGTGGATTATGTTGGTTTAGTTGGCATATGCTAGTCTGTGTTGGTTTATGCTATGCTAAATTGGTTTATAATAGTTTTCAAGCTTTTTTCTGTTGATTTGTAATGGTTTATACTAGTCTAAAATGGTTTATGGGTTTATGTTTGTTTACCTTTATACTGGTTCAACCTAGCATGAACTGGTTTATACTGGTTTGTGCTGTTCTAAGATGGTTTAAATTGGTTTACACTGCTTTATGCTTCTTTAACATCCAGGTTAATTCCAGTTATGCACTTGATTAACTGACTATCCAGGATAAATCCAGTCATGATCTGGATTAATTGAATATTGAATTGAATATTATTCACTGAATATTATCAACTGGATTAATTGAGTATTGTTCCAATTATTAAATTAACTGAATAACTATCAAGGATCATTGCAGTCATGAACTGGATTAATTGAATATCAAGGATCAATGAAGTCATGGGCTGAAATGATTTACTATCCAGGAACAGTGCAATCATAAACTAGAATAATTGAATATCCAGGATAATTGCACTTATGAACTGCATTCATGTGCAATAATTCACATGTAGTATAATTCACAAGTGTGGTTTTCGTCCTCTGCCTGCCTTCAGCTGAAAGAATGGCCAACTCGTGCCAATCCACATTTGGGGAAATTAGTAATGCTGAGTCTGTGGTCTGACAGCATTAATAGACAACAGACTGATGAATAATTGTTGGATATTTCAACATCGTTCTGAATGGACACCAGGCTTGAATATTATTAGAACTCTTCTGTCCTGTAACACATATCACACATAACACATATCAAAATTTCCAACATCTTTGTAATGAATGTAAACTACTCATCATGGAATGTAAGACAAATCTGGAACATGAAGGTTAGTTTTTTTTATCCAAGACTTGGGTGATAAATGGAACAGTTCTTGTACAGTCCTTGTATGGCATGTGTTTAGTTGTTATCTTGTTCCATGGCCACAAATAAAGATGTGAATCTGTGTCTGACAGAAGAATCAGGAAGATGGGTAGACTATTGTGGGAATGTGTGTGTGTGTGTGTGTGTGTGTGTGTGTGTGTGTGTGTGTGTGTGTGTGTATTGGTGTGTGTACCAAATAGACATTATTGAAAATGTTTTTTTATAAACCAAGCTAAAAGAAACTGTTCACTTTGATTCTAAATAATTAATAGGAGACAGAAATGATTGTAGATACAGGATAATTGACAGTAGTCACTGTCTATTTAATTGTAAATACTGCTCAACAATTCATCATATATTCTGAATAATTTGTAGAAAATCTGAAAGCGATGGCTCAGACAAGATATGCTGCAATAAATAAGACTGTCAAAAGCTAAAATCAGCAGATGATGAACTACATTGGTAGTCAAGTGAGTTTTCACACAAATAACAGCTTAAATAGAACCATTAAACTGCACTAACATGCAGTAATGCGTACGTTTCCCACATACATTCCCAATTAAGTTGCATTAGTTCAGGTTTTGAAACTCCAATTTAAATGAGAACATTTAGTTAAACTCTTGAAGGCTGTAGTTTCACTAATGCTGTTAATTGCAGATTTGCATTATTTATTGATTTATTTATGGGCTGGGGAAATTGTAGGGAAATGCAACACATAAGCTGAATGGTCAGTGGGTGGCAGTAGCTGAATGAATATGAACAGCACACTTTTTCAGAAGCTGGCACCTGCATGGAATGCCATCGAATGCCATACATGTTTGCCCGGAACTGAGATGCAGAGGTGAGTTATAATGCTATAATCTGGTGATCTTTTTTCATTTCTAACTCAGACGGTACTGTGTAGTTCCTATCGTATCACAGAATGCAAACACTGTTTTAATGACATCATTTGTGATACAATTTATAGGTGTTTATTCATGCTTTACTTACTATCCATTTAATCGTGTTAAGTTTTTTTTGTATCAATTATTCAGTATGATACATCATTTAGTAGCTACCTTTAATTATTCAGTACCCATTAGAAATTATTCAGTATATACTAGAAATTATTCAGGGTATATTATGAATTATCTAATTCTGTCAAATTGTTCATCTAATATATAATCTAATTCTGGTAACTAACCAAGCTTTAGGGCTATTCCAAACTTGGTACTGCTTTCACCTCATGGAAATTCATTATTTAGGTCAGTTAAGTTGAGCAGGTAAACCTCAGGAGCTCATTATAAAAATAAAGCTGATTGAATATCCTCCTCATTTGTTACCAATTTCAAAGACAGATTCAAAATGTGCCGTTCTTCTGCTTCATTTCCACCGGCAGCTCACCTGATACACTTTAGCCTTAGGTGTGAAGGATGGCACATGCTTTGCTCTTAATCGCTCTGTGAAATGCAGAGCAGCCGTTGCCTTAAAGTTTAAAAACTTTAAAACTTGATACTAAAAGTATCACCTCACACCATACTATGCTCTGTTGAAATCCTGTTATAGATATAAATATTGATATATCGCCCAGCCCTATGCATTACATCTACAAAATAGGTTTATTACTTTAAATGTTTAAATTAACTGTTTCGAATTAGGCAGTTAATTCTATGCTGCGCTTAGTGTATATATGAAAGCTGAAAGTTTTAAAACAGAAAAAAATCTTAAAATTAAATTTAAATTTAAATTTTTTTGTTAAAAAGTATTTGTCCTTTTACTTAAATATTGGACTTGTGTACTTCTGGCACCTTCAGAATCCAAAGAAAACAAATAAAAGTTTTGTGCCAAGTCATGTTAAACTGTGGGTAAATAAATAGTTTCTGTGTTAAAGCACACAGCGCTGTGTGGAAGTGTAGTGTGTGGGCGTGTGAGAGACACTGGCCTCATTTCTGCTGAATTGACACTGAGAGTGTGTGCATCCAGGAATGTGAAAAGTTGTACCCATTTGAGTGTGAGCATGAATGTGAAACCTGCAGCAGGGAAATATCCAGGCATCAGTAATCTGGCAATGAACTAGCAACACATGCTCTCTCTTTCTCTCTCTCTCTCTCTCTCTCTCTCTCTCTCTCTCTCTGTCTGTCTGTCTGTCTGTCTGTCTGTCTGTCTGTCTGGCGCCAATATACATTCATTTACTGTGGGCATTTGTATCACCATAAACAAATGATCACCATAAACCTCTGATCACTGATCGCCCGCACTAGTTCAACAAATTCCCCTCTTCTAGGATTAGAAGATACACAGATCGTATTGAGCTCTGAAACTGTCTGCTCGGTAAGATCCTGCAGCCGCCGCCGCTGCCGCCGCTGTATTGCGTCACTTCTAGCCGCGTCTCTATGGAAACAAAACAACACCACGTTTCCAAATATGGGCAACGGAAAGAGGAAAGAGACAAACCTGCGAGCCGCGCAGATACGTACTGGCGTCATTCGCTGACGTTCCACGTTCATCGCACACACGAAGGATTGTTCCGGACGGGAGCGTGAACACACACACACACACACACACACACACTACACTTTACTGCAACGAACACAACAGACCAGTAATCACACTGACCTTCTCACCCCTGGAGAAATATAAATAAATATAATACCACACAAGAAAGGATTAAGTAGAGCAGACATTTACACCCTATTCTGCTTAAAAAGCATTATTATTATTATTATTATTATTATTATTATTATTATTATTATTATTATTATTGTTGTTGTTGTTGTTGTTGTTGTTGTTGTCATCATTTTTATTGATCACATTGTGAAATCATGATTTTAAAATCTTATACTGAAATAATAATACCACATTGTTATTATAAACATTATTAATATTATTATTTTTGGTATTATTATTATTATTATTATTATTATTATTATTATTATTATTACATTTATAGTAAGCTCAATAATTTATTTACACAAACATACACAGATCAACATACATACACACCTCATTCAGCTTCACTGTTTAGCAGCAGCTGAAACCTAATCAGTACAAATTAGTTTTTAAGCTAAGATTTAAAAACAGACACAGACGTGGTGTGTCTGATGTCACATGTCCAAAAAATTCTGAGCAGCGACAGCAAAAGCACAATCCGCTTTCTGTTAAGGCGAGAGCATGGAACAGTTCAAAGTGAATCGTCATTCCAGATATTATGTAAGAACGTAGTAACTAACAATACTGAAATAAACACTAAATACTTTCATTATTACTGCTGTTTATTATCATCTTTCACTCATTGTAATTTTTCATATTTGTTTATTTTTGCACATTTGTAAACATGGTATTAATGGGAAATTCAAAAAATATATCAAAATAATATATCAAACAAAAATACATAATATTAAAATATGATACATTTTTTTCTCACAGGAAATCTACATCACATTTCATTTTAAAAACAGCACCTTCACACACAGCTGCTATTTATACACCCATTTTCACACACACACACGCACACAGACCCTGCAGCACAACTTAGAGCAGGGGTAGGCAGCCCCGGCACAGTTTACTGATTTCCCTTCTCTAACAGACCTACTAAAATCAGGTGTGCTTGAGCAGGAGGAGCACAAAACTGTGCAGGTCCAGAGATATCTTCCCCTCTGTGGGATGCAATTTAAACATTACAGACTTTATATCAGATTCTGAGAAAAAACATCACAATATACACATCACTTTATGATGACATGCTTTAGGAGCACTACAAATGAAGCTGCAGTGAAATGTGTGTGCTATTCGTTCTCCAACTAAAGACTAATTAAACCGATACCTGGCCAATCACCATGAAACCAGGTTAGTACAGCGTCGAAGACCAGGGACAAACACAAAATTTGGGAACAATATCACAATATTCAAAATCACAAATCACAATATCAATATATTTATATGTATATTTATGTGTGGTAATCTTCCAGCCATGGTAACTGACTGTACAGTGAAGCACAAGATCCACAAAAGAATGAAAGCGACATAGTGCAGTCCACACAGTACAAAAGTGCATAAATAACCCCATTGAAAACACCACCATATTGAAGAGCCTCCATATCACCACCTGGAAGAAATTATTTAGTCACAGTGTGCTGGAGGGCAGGGTACATGAGTGACTGTACAGTACATGCACTGTGTACAATATATTCTTCACACTGACCTCAACAAACAGATCTCAACAAACATGTTTCTGTCTCCACTGAAGAACCTCTGCATCTCTGCTCTCCAAAAACACTAATATCTACAAATAAACAGGATCTTTGAATTGAAGCCAAATCCTTTAGGATCACTAAAACATTAGCACTGACACTGCAGTTTAGAGTGTTTAGGTATCTACTGCTCCCCTTACAGTCTATACAGTCCATTTATGGAAAGTCTAAATTGACTGTTTATTGATTGATGTCTTGGTGTTTAAAAACAAACAAACAAGGAAATTACATGTATTCAACCATTTGTGAATACAGTTTAGTCACACACTGCTGAAGTTGAAGGTCAGACTACTTTTCACATGAAGCTCAATACAGGGCAGCCAATCAGAAGAGAGCTCGTCAGCGAGTTTAGTTATAGAGAACATATAAAGGTTTGAAAATGGATGTGTGGAAATATAACCATATTTGGTCAGGGAACTAAGAGCCAGTCTGCTGACTTCCCTGTTGTGTCCTGATCTACTAAACTTCGACAATGTAAATAAGGTGTTACCGCATGTAAATCATGAAAGTATGCTAGAATCCAATCCTGCAGGTGCACAGGACTCCACCCCAGTTCTGCACCAATTACAGGTATGTTATTACACCCAAGCCAGCCACCTTTGCTTTTTTCCAACACCCTCTGGTTCATCTCACATGGACAACATGGTGTTTCAAAGATCTTCCAAAAGTGCATCAATACATCAAGACGGTCATGCAGGTATGGACGAGTTCTATTGTATTCTGTCCTTCAGCTTTGGCCTTCATAAGGCCAGCAGGTTTGAGTTATCTCCTCCTGTTTTGGCTTTAGCAACTTTTCCACCCTCTGAGCCTCCTGTGTTCGGATTTGGAAAGTCAAACACTGGCACAGCTCCAGTGCTGCAGCCTGGACTTAGTGTTGGTGTGCTGAGGGGGTCTAAACTGCCACCTATTGTCATGTAAAGGGTTTCCCACTCTGTAAGGCCCAGTGATGCACTGAGATCAATATCAGGCACCAGCAGGTCCATGTCATCATCGTCATCGTCTTCTTCCTCCCCACCAATCTTGGAGCCCAGGTCCTCCATAGGAACATCTTTCACGTCTATGTAGGGTTCCAGCTCTGCACTGGAGCACAGGAGAACATCTGAGTCTCCTAGGATGATTGGGCCAGTGGGCTCCTGGGGCCCGGTGGGCACCTCATGGAGGCCCTTGTCCAGGCAGATGGTCGGGGAAGGTGAACGGACATCCTGGAGCACAAGGGTGTGTTTCTGAGGCTCTTCAGAGATGTCCTCCTCCTCTTCCTCCTCCTGCATCTCTGCAGGGATTTTGCAGTGGGGGTGGTGGGTGGTAAGCAGAAGCTGAAGTTGCTCTTTTTCCTTCATCAGGCTGCTGATCTCAGCCTGTAGAGCTGCCTTCTCCTCCTCTAGACTGTCGGTTTCCTGCAGACAGACAACAGACAGAGGACACATAAATATATGAATACAAGCATAGTTTGGTAAAGAGTCAAATTTGAGTGTTGCCCTATAGAGCGGTGTTTCCCAACCCTGTTCATGAAGACACAAATGCTCTGCAAATTTTAGAGCTTACCCTACTCCCAACACAACTGATTCAACTAATTAGTTCATTAACAAGCCCTTCAGAGTTGCAAGGGGTGTTAAAGCTAAAATGTGTAAGGCATTCAGGAACAGGGTTGGTAAACACTGCTCTAGAGAGAAGTTATTGAACTGGTTGAGTATCTTTTTACAAATCTAAATCTGCCTCCATACTTACAGTGCAGTGCCATTCACACTACAAACAGTGTAATAGATCATCGTACAATGATCAGTACACACTTTCTGAGAGCTTCCATTCATTTATTGCTGATAAACTTTTATTCCAGTTGGATCTTCTATGTTTTATCCAGAATGAGCATTTCTTGTGTCTTTGCTGATCCACTGTAGTAGAATGGGTACATTTAATTTTCTGATGATCTTCACCTTCCCATTGAAATGAACAAATGTCACATTTACACAGATGAACACTCACTGCCTGTAGGCTGTCTGTGAGTTCACGCCGGCGGTTTCGACATTTTGCTGCTGCCAGTTTGTTCCTTTCTCGACGAATTCTTCTCCTTTCCTCCTCCTCTGGGGACAACTGATAAATAAAAATATTCAGATATTAATTGCTAAATTAAATCCTGCTCTTATTATATGTATATATATATTATATGTCCAAATGTTTGTGGACACTTCTCATAATGCATTCAGCTATTCATTGCAGAGACGTGGAAATGCTCTGGTTCATAAACATTGACCTCAAAAACATGAACCTATTAGCACCATGTCTAAAGCCAGCCATGAGCCAGAGGGGCATAAAGTACCCCAGCAATGAGCTAGGGAACAGTGGCACTGTGTTCTCTGCAATGATGGCACTTCATCCAATACTTTTGGGATGAATCAGGGAGTTGGGGATGAGGTAGAGTGACTGTCCAAAATTCTGATCACACTACTACTAAATGCAATTAAATCTAAAAAATCTCCCTGGACAGCTACTTCAACAAGAGCAGGACAATTTTTCTTTTTATGCTTGATTTTGGAAGAAAATCAATAAACAGGTGTCCCAATATTTTTGTTTGTATAGTGTATGTTCATTACAGCACACATTTGGAGAATGAATTTGTATCCACTTTGAATGATTTATAATCATATATTAATTGTTGAGTAATTACCACAAATTATTCAGTACCAACTAGAAATAATTCAGTATTTAATATGACACCAATGTGTGAGCTCTGTGGTTGTGAGATTGAGGATGTGGTTTGGTTCCACATACAGAGCCTTAATTATCTCAGTTCCGGGGACATATTAAACACTTATTTCTTTTGAAAGAGTGGTCAGACTACAAAGGGCAATTACCTGTTCTTTTTGTCCCTTCCTCCGGCCTGCAGGGGCCCTATGGCCTGCTTTGCCTGCAGACGATTTGCCTCTCTTCTGGCTTGCCTGCGCTCTCTTCTGCTTTGCAGCACTGCTGCAGGGACTGACTGATGAAATGTCAGTGGACAGGACCATCCACTTCAGATCCGGAGCCGTGGCTATGGCAGTGACCGTGGGGACAAAGGGGCCGTCTGCTGCGCTGCTGTCAGAGCCTCGGCCCTGAGCACACACGTACACACACAAACACACATGCCATATTACATACATCACTCAATAAGCCTGTGAAGCTTGCTATGTACAGCTATCAATAAACTACACAATTAAACATATCCTTATTATTATTGTTGTTATTATTAAAAATCCATATCAATTAAGCATCAAACATATAACACACATGCACTCTGGCGTGCTTTAAAGAATGCATTGCCTGTGTACATTACATTATGCAACATCACTATTCACATCATTATTTTGTACCTGCGCACTCTTCATCTTTCTCTCCTGGCAGAGGGCAGCACGAGACGAAGCCACGGGTTTAGGCATCTCCTCAAACTGCAGGCAGAACAGGACAGGATCTCAGCAGCAGCAGTAATGCCTGGTTTTGCAGGGGCTTTGTGTTTACTAGGCTACACCTGGACGCACGAGCTCTCTCTCTCTCTCTTTCTCTCTATCTCTCTCCGGCGTTTCTTCCCTTATAGTGAGAGAGGATTTTTATGAATGAAATCTATGAGACGAGACCGTACCAAGTGCAGAGCTGAAGGGGGGGCAGTATATCAGACTGTTTCATTGAGGCCGTGCATTACAGCTGTTCAAACACGCGCTGAGTCTCATAACCGAAAGTGTCCAGCTGTGCTTTTGTTCTGGCTAAAGCCACTACGTCATTCCGCGCGTGCTGTCCGTACCTGCGCGCTGCTCTGTGCGGGTAAACATTGTGAAACGGTGTCAGAGCTTCCAGGCTCTGAAACAAAGATTGCGTTTGAAACATACCGGGCTGCCGGTCACAGATCCATGATCTGTCGCTCTGTGTTACTCATGTCGTGTTTATGGACACTGCAGGAGGTCCAGAACGTTCTGACTGCCTGGACCGAGCGCCTGCAGCTGCGCATGCGCAGTAGCACATTTCGAAGGGTCTCGTAAATCGACGAAACCCCGACATGCCCACATTTATGCAACATCACACAGCAGTTCGGGGGCAGTCCTCCGCATTTTACACCTGCCTCACGGCAAAAGAATACGCGTCACCGAAAACGAATAAATGCACTCAATAATAAGCGAAACCACCCCGTTTCACTGTTGCACTGTTTCTGCAGCATATCTGTATTTTTAACTCCATGTTTGAAACCCACTGAATGACGAACGACCCCACACACACACACACACACACACACACACACACACACACACACACACACACACACACACACGGGGCGCTGCAGCAACAAGACGTCTTTGTCGCTCGAGAGGGCAGCGAGCCAATCAGAACACGAGGATGTCTCGACAGCGTGTGTGACAACCAATCAGCTCGGCCTGCGCAACTGGATGCCATATATGGCATTTCCGGAGCGCTATTGCTGCTGCTGCTGCTGCTGCAGTGCCTATTTTTGTCCCACATGGGACTTAATTAAATGACATTGAAGTGATGAAAACGTCACCAGATACCCACATTTATTAAACTTACTTCTTATTGCATAATGACTGCTGTGCAGCCTTTCAGTACACATTGTGATGTTTCACGTTTCTACACGGTGCTGTGTTTTGTCTCCTGCAGCCCCCCTCCTGTAGCTTCCCACGTTGGGGGGGTCGTCTTGTGAGCAGGGCTCTATATTTAGACCAAAATGACAAAATGAGATGAGGTAACCCCGGCCTCCCTCTGGAATGTTTGTGTGAGTGGGACAGAGAAAGGGAGAGTGTGTGTTTCCCGGCAGGTCCACGCCCCTGCAGGCCAGCTTTCCGGCAGCCGGTCAGCCTTTGGACCCAGTGCAGGACAGCGGCTGTATCGGTCAGTCTGTCCTGTTCTGCTACCGGGAAATGTGGAGTTTTGTGCTAATGACCTAATCCTGCTAATGACCATACTAATGACCACTTAAATGCTGCTTATCTGCACGCTTTTATTCTCACCTTTAGGTGTGAAAGCATCCCTAACCCGTGTGCAGACAAACAAAAACAGTATTAGTACTTTACAGAGTTTAAAGGTACAAACAACGCAATACTAACACCAAAATGTATTTCATCCATGTGTATAAATCTGAACGTTAGAGTGTTGAGTTCACTGAAACACTGGTGTAAAGTTTTCAGTTGTGATCTGGAGCTCAGAGGAACGCGGGGCTTTTCATGAACACAGACACAAAGACAAACGAACCAAAACAAATGAAGTGTAAACTTCTGCCAGTTCGTTCCTGTTCCAGCTGCATTACCCCGACAACGCGGAATAGGAGGGGCGTTGCCCGGACGACGTCGAATGGGAGGGCCGTTGCCGGGACAACGCGGAACAGAAAACACAACACAACCCAAGCAGTGGTGTTAATAAATAACACAATCTGCTTCGTTTAGCCTTTTCTATTTTACAGTAAAAACATAATACGGAAAATAACTCCAAATGTTACAAAGAGGGAATGTTTCACATTGATGCAGTGAATAAACAGTTACAAATAAAAGGACTGAACTGTGATTACAATATTTCATCATTAAAACATGAGTTCATGCTTTGGGCTTGTTTTTGATTGTTTGTTTGTTTCCCCTCGTTTTATAAAAGCATTCAGGTGAGTGTGCAGACCTTGGGTTGAGTACAGGTAAACTGGCCCTGACCCCTCACCTACTTCTGTCAGAAACTCTCTCACTCTCTCTCTCTCTCTCTCTCTCTCTCTCTCTCTCACACACACACACACACACACACACACACACACTCCATTTCTCTCTCTCTCTCATACACTCACAGACAATCTCTCTCTCTCACACACACACACACACACACACACACTATCTCTCTCTCTCTTTCTCACACACAAACTCGCACACACACACACACACAGTCTCCCTCTCTCTCTCTTTCTCTCTCTCTCTCTCTCTCTCTCTCTCTCTCACACACACAGCTTTACTATTATGTATTATTTTACACTCCTCGCACTGGCATAAACATAAACATGGCATATAAAATGGTACATACATTAAAATTCAATCAATATTTCACTTGTATGAATAAACATAATTATCAACGTCTTAATACATATGTAAAACCACGAATGAGTATCCATATGTTGATTATAATGTTGTGTTAATAATATAATTCACTAAACAAGGCCCACAGTCCTCTAGTGCACCCAGTGCACAGCAATGCCCTCGGTCACTACAGTAGCCGCTGGTGCAGAACAGAAGTTTTGTTTTGTTCTTGTAAACACTCCGCTCTCAACAAGACAGTTCGCACAGCTTTACGTGACGTCACACACGCTCCACATAGAGTGTTTCCCAGCAGCGCTCCGCCCTCACAGGATGCTTTCCATATAAGGGTAATGACGTGTTGGGATACCCTGCTATGGAACTTAACACCTAGACCTAAAACACTGGTGAAATACGGGCTGGTTTCATTGTTCACACAGCGCAGAGACGTATTTCCAGGTCACAGACGCAAACGTTTAATACTAATCCCGTTTTCTGCGGTTTATTTTGACGTGTTTGTGTGAATCTCCGCGCTCGAATATTCCTAGTTGGTCCCGCCCCTCTGGGCTGCGTCACGGGCGGGCGGTGTATAAAAAGGGAAGTCCGCGCGCTGATCTCGACACTCAAACTTTGCTCTGTGGTGAAGAAGTACATAGCCTGAGCGCTTTTATCTCACCAGGACTACTTTCCGTCGGCAGTGTAGCGGCTTTTGGACGCGTTCCCGGTGGGCTTGTGTCAGAAAGATGATGTTTCCCGCTCTTGACCGCGACTCGTCCCGCTGCAGCAGCGCGTCTCCAAACGCGGGGAGTTACGGCTCTCCGGCTGCAGCTTACAGCTCTCACAGTCAGGTACGGACCTCCTCCCCTTCACAGCAGCACGTTCGGCCTCACGTTTCAGTCATCATGTGGGCTGGCTTGTGTTTGCTTTCAGAGCTGTGCAGTCTGTTCTCTTCTGCTCAACTAAACTCTTCTCCTTTGGCTTGTAGGATTTGACCGATCTGACCGACTCACCAGCTTCTTTCGTACCCACGGTCACGGCCATCTCCTCCTGCCCTGACCTGCAGTGGATGGTCCAGTCGGTGGTGTCCTCCGTGGCGCCCTCAACCGGCAGAGCCCACCCTTACAGCTCCAGCATCAATACCTCTTTCTCCAGAGCCAAAATGATCAAGACTGGAAATGGGGATCAGAGCACCAGCAGGAGGGGCAGATCTGAGCAGGTAGAGGTCTTTGGTTATAGGAACATGGTTCTGTAAGGGGGGGCTGCTGCATCAGTTCTTCAAACCTGTTGCATAGCCAAGAAAAATAGTATGGCAGTTGTCATGGTGATGGGAAAGTTGTTGGTATCAATATACCACCCGAGTGAAATGTTTGGTACAATGGATCATTCAGTTCCAAACCACCACCATGAATGAAATGTGTTATTGTGCAACTCTGCTTTAATACCTGACCAGTTAAAGGAGAAACTAATGAGTTTCTCCCTCTTCTTCACAGCTTCTTCCAGAAGAGGAGGAGAAAAGGCGGCTACGCCGTGAACGTAACAAGATGGCAGCAGCCAAATGCCGCAACAGGAGACGTGAACTCACGGACACCCTCCAAGCTGTAAGTATTCCTGTTTTCTGTAGCTTGAACTTGATCAAGTGTTATCTACAGGAAGCCAAATGGCAGTGACAATCAAATTAACTTGTTGCTGTCTTTGCCAGGAAACTGACAAGCTGGAGGATGAGAAATCTGCTCTGCAGAATGATATCGCCAACTTGCTGAAGGAGAAGGAGCGGCTTGAGTTCATCCTGGCTGCTCACAGACCCATCTGCAAGATCCCATCCGAGATGGACCGACCCTTCCCTGAACCCGCCGTTTCTCCAGCTGAGCAAGTCACTGAGATTCCACCTGTTACAACCTGCTCTGTTGCTTCCAGGCTGACTGGGACCACCTCAACCTCCTCTTCAGTGTTCTCTAGCCCTCCCACTGACATTATGACCTCCACAGTGAAGATCTCTGACCTGGACCCAACCTTGGAGGCATCCCTGGAATTCCTGGCCAAGACAGAGCTGGATACAGTGCGGTCTGTGCCTGATGTTGACCTGTCCAGCTCTCTGTACACTCAGGACTGGGAGCCCCTGTACACACCGGCCAACCTGGACCTGGAGCCGCTGTGCACACCTGTGGTCACCTCCACACCTGCCTGCACTACCTACACATCTTCCTTTGTCTTCACATATCCAGAGAGTGAAGCCTTCACCTGCGGCCAGCTGACTCGCCGGGGCAGCAGTGGTAATGAGCAGTCGTCTGACTCCCTCAACTCTCCAACCCTTCTCACGTTATGAACTTGAGGCGAACAGCAGGGGTGTTATCCGACCTGTGATACAACGGCAATTCAAGTTTTTGTTGTTTTCTGACAGAAAAAGAACAGTATTGAACACTCTCTACAGCCACAGAAGAGCACAAATGTTTGAAAATCACAGCCTTCAGTACATTGAAACCTCATTTAACACTTACAGACTCTAACCAAGCAGGGCTACCCAACTGACTCAACATTACATAAAGCACTTATTTGTCTGATGCATTTCTCGCCTCTTCCATATGTAGCAAGTTTAAGCATGGTGAAATTTTGATGGTTACATTTATGCAGATAATGTAGAAAATAGTTTTATTTTACTGGTGCTAGTTAACTGTATCATGGTCTGAGCAATACAGAACTGACTGTTTCATGTGTGAACTGTTCTTCACTAATTGTGCAGGTTTATTTAACAATTATGATGGTCTGGAGTTTTCTGTGAAAACATATTTATGGATTTATTTTTGTACTACAATGTGAAAATGCAACCTGAAAAGGGTTTGCAAAGCTAGAAATATTAAAAGTTCAGGTATGTCTGCAGTTGTGACTCTTAACTTTCAGAAGGGGTACTAAGGGGACTCGATGTACAACATGGCAAGGAATCTTCTACACAAGCATTTGCTTTGGTCAAACTGACTAGTCTGACTTTGTCAGATCAAGACTTATGTTCATTTTGGGTTCCATTATCAGAATGGGCCTTTATTCTGATGTCATTTTGGTAACCATTCAGGAAGTCACAGAAGAACATGCAGAGTCTCTGAAACGGTACTTTCTGGAACTTTCCTAACCGGAGAGGCACTGGAAAACCAAAGATGTTTTTGATTTGGTTTTCAGTGAAGCTGGACTTTTCCTTTCCTTTTCAACCAGTGTACTTAACCTGTTCATGACTTCAGAGGAAAGAAAATTGGTCACACATTTCCTCATGATTGTGTCCTGCAGAACCGTGGTAGTGAAACCATTTAGAAGACTAAAAGGAAAAACCTGAACTGTTCAGATTTGAAAAGAAGTTCAAATCTTTCAGCCTGAGTTCTGAGTCATTCAGCCATCTCAGTTCTGATGTACAAAACAGTTCTTACACTGTTAGGTGGTACATAGCATTTTTGATAACACAGTACACTATACCTACTGCTTTTAAATAGCAACTGAGCACTGTTCCAGTGAGGCTGAATCTCTGTTCTTGAGTGAGACCAGACAGACACCAATGGTCTGTATAAATGATTTATACAATTTTACAACATTCCAAAAACGGCCTTAAAATACATAAAGTTCACAATTTTTATTGGTTATTACATTTGTTTTCAAATCAAATCAAAAAATCAAAATTTATTTTTTATAGCGCTCTTCACAACTGAAGTTGTCACAGAGCAGCTTCACAGAAATTAAATAAATAAATAAGGAAGGTTAAAACAGAAACAGAATGTATAAATGACAGATCCCCTAGTGAGCAAGCCACATGGCGACAGTGGCAAGGAAAAACTCCCTCAGCTGGAGGAAGAAACCTTGGGAGGAACCAGGCTCACAAGGGGAGGACCCATCCTCCTCTGGTCAAACTACTTATACATGGTTAGGGGACACTGGACCCCTACATCTCTGTTCTATTACTCGGGTATTGAAGTAATGTTAATTATCTGGTGGACATAATATTAACAGTAGATTTCTACAGTTGGTGATGGTGGGTGAGCAGCTAGTCCATGGCAGTGTGGGAAACTAGTCCAGGTCCAGTTGGGGGAAGGTGGAGAGCCAATGTATACATGTATCAGGGGAGCTTGGAGTCCTTCTCAGGTGGGGCAGAAGAACTTGGGGTTAGGACCTAATCAGTTCTGGCTGGTGGGTCATCGTTAACTCGGAAAAGATACAGAGATGAATTAGAGATACAGAGATGAATTAGCATTACATATGCATTACATATGATCTGTTAATGTTCAAACTAAGTACATAACACCTAAATATAAAACTAACTACACTCAAAATATGCCCAGTGTACAAACATTATATTGTAACCAAAAATTTCATGTTTCCAAAAGTTTCATAACAGTAATTAAACTGTAATATATCTAACAACTTGTCATACATTTATACATATAAACAATAACTAATTCTACTATATGATAATATACTAATCACTGTCCAATGAAATATTTGTCCAAAATGGTCACTGGTATTATTCAGAGATTTTTAAACAGCAGCTACAGGGTTCAAACTAAAAATGGACAAAAATAGAAATAAATGGTTTTTGTTGGACAGAATCAATATAAATAAGCTAAGCCAATCATGTTCAGTATAGAACATATGTTCTTAGTAGTGCTATAAACATCAATTCTTTAAAAAATACTGTTCTTGACTCTGTACTTTTAGAGGTCACAGGTATAGGGTGTCCAGTTCACGCAGATGGATTCCAGGCCACAGTGATGGCCTAACTTGGCCACTTCCTCTGTGCAGAGTTCCTGTGAGCAGATTGCCCAATGATAGCGTAGAGGAAACAAGTGTGTGCCTGTGTGCGTAAGAGATGGGCGGTGATGCAATCACGTCAGCGGCCATACTGTTGCGGTCACTTCCTTCCTTTCCGCAATCTTAAAAGAGACACGCCCTCAGAGCGCTCACACACACACACACATTCATAGAGATAAAGTACTAATGAAAGGGAGTGGTTCAGCAACTGTTACTCAACTCCAGCAGTCCATGTTGACCTGTGTGTGTACATCCTGCTGCCCCTTGGAAGGCCTCAGCAGCTCTCTGAGAGAACGCAGGTGCTTTTCTGCATGTTCAAACTGAGAGTAAAAACAGAAAGCAGAACCTGAAAACAAGAAAGTAAAACACTGTTTGCGGGAGAAACAGAAATGAGACAACAAGGCACACTCACACAGAAACTTCATCTTTAAACACCTTTCATCTATACATTCATGAAGAGGGTTCTCAAAGAAATGGTTCTATCTAGAACCACAACCACTAAATGAACATCAGTGAATCTTTAAATGGTTCAAGTTTTGTAATACAAAGAAAACTTATTATAGAACATATAAAAGAACCATTTTGGTTCACTGTTTTGGGAGTATTCTTTAAATAACTATATACAGGTGATCCATCATAGAAAAGAAACTGAAAGATTGCATGCAAACAAGATCATATAAAGTGAAAGAGTATTAATTGGCATAAAACCAGCAAAAACAGTGAAACACTGCATTGGAAGATTCCAGTAAACAGACAAAGAGAGACCACGAAAGAGACCAGCACTGCTAGTGACGTGAGAGAATCACACAGACGTGAAATGATTTTCCCTCTATTAATACCACTGGCAGACCCTGGGGGAAGAGCGAAAGAGAAAGAGAGAGAGAGATAGAGACTGAAAGAGGCAGAAAATAGCAGCTGCTCCTTTTAACATCAGCATCAACAGCAGCAAAATTAGAGCTGGTGTGTGACGCCAACCTGCGTCTGCAGCAGCCCAGGGGACAAGAGAGAGTGCGAGGCAGAGAGAATCCTGGCTAAAGATAGACTGGAGAAAGAGGGAGAGAGAGGGAGAGAGAGGGTGAGAGAGAGAGAGAGAGAGAGAGAGAGAGCGAGAGAGAGAGAGAGAGACAGTGATCCTCCTCCATTAACTGAACTCATCTTGGACTGCAGCCATTTTTCCCTGTGCTTCATCAGATGGTTGTAACAAGAGCACCACCTTTACATTCACGCAAACTCCACCTACACTTCCACCAAAACATCACCTTCACCTTCATCAAAACACCACTTTCATTTGCATCAAAACACCACCTTCATCTGCATCAAAACAACACTTCACCTGCATCAAAACACCACCTTCATCTGTATCAAAACATCCACCCAAAAAATACCTTCACCTCCATCCGATGACCACCTTCATAATCATCTTCACCTTCACATTTCTATTGGTCTTTTCAACACAATCTTTTGACAAAATGTAAAGAACTACTATTTTAATGTCCAAAAGTGGAAAATATTTTTTTTATGCCAGCAACAAAATGCAACTACAGTCTAACTTTATTAATCAGACTGAGCACCTGAGCACTCACAAACAAACCTGATTTACCCTGCTGTGTGAACAAAATCCATTTGGCGTCTAATTGAATAAAAATTGCTCTCACATTAATTGAACACCTTGAATTAAATGGTTAAACCAGCAACTATCCAGCCTCTTAGGGAACCCTCCCAAGGGATCAATACATTTCTATCCTATCATATCCTATCTTTTCAATTCTAGTGTATTTTTGCACCACTAAGCTGTAGTTATATAATTAGACAAGTCGATAGTTAGAGTAATAAATATTTTAGCAGCTAATAATTAGCAAACCCTTGTGGAAAAATAAGCCCCTGTTCATTAGTCATTTGTACATTTTTTATTACTTTTTTATTATTATTTTTTAGCTCAAGACAGCTCAGTTACTTAGCCTGCACAAAGCTTATATTCTGGTTACATTGATTCTGAAGATGTTCGTGTGGTGGGACATGTTGATATGACATTTTCATAATTATTATTGCTACATGTTTACAGAAGGAACATGGAAAGGCACTGGATGTGTGTAATAAACACTTATTACACTTCCTCCTCATTCCTGTATTACACCTTCTCCCACACCCTCCCACTCCCACTTACAGATTAGTAAACTGATTCAGACGGCACCAACCCTTCCTAAGAAAATGTGTGAAACCCCAGATTAATGTAAGGAACAAAATGATTTTCTGACATAAACCCAATACTTTAAACACAACCCTGTTCACTTCCCCATATCACTCAGCCCTGCATAACACCTACTTACACCTACACTGCATAACACCAATTTTTGCCTCACCACAGTATATCATATCAGTTTGAATGTGTAAAAGAAGCAGGATGAAATGTGAATGATGATGTTATTCCAGGTAGCTTAAATGTTTAAGTGTATAAAAAATATTTTTTGCAAGTGTTTATGTAAATAAGAATGCCCAGATAATTATCATGCAGTGGCATATGAAAGTTTGGGCACCCCTGGTAAAAATGACTGTTACTGTGAACAGTTTAACAAGTTGAAGATGAAATGATCTCCAAAAGGCATAAAGTTAAAGATGACACATTCTCCCCTCCATCAAAATACCACCTTCACTTGCATCAAAACATCACATTTTTTATTTTCATCTTTTAAATTTTCAAAAATAACAGAACAAAAACAAAACCTTTGGCACCCTGCATTCTTATCCCCCCTAGGTATCACAATAAACATTTTTTTGTAGCCAAGAGTCTTTCAATTCTTGATCATATCAAATGTTCATATCATTTCTTGTTTGAGGAATTTTCATCCATTCTTCCTGGTAAACGTCTTCCAGTTTAATAAGATACCTGGTCCTTTATGAATGTACTGCTCTATGGAAGTGTGCCCACAGATTTTCAGTGATATTCACATCAGGGAACTGTGAGGGACATGGTAAACTAATCCAATTTTTCACTCTAAAATTGTACAAAACCAAAGTAATACACCAGTGTTGATTAAAATCTTGAAAAATTCTGTTTCATATTTAACTTTATCCCTTTTGGAGATCATTTCATATTCAACTTGCTTAACTTTTAATGGTTACTTTTAAAAGTTACAGTTGAGAAATAAGTGGGAAAAAAAATTATACTCTGATTTGCCATCATAGTAGTCCATCTGTTTCTTTGAATACATTGTTAACCTCCTCTCACACAGATCTTCAATAGCCAGGACCCCACAGGACCATCACAGAGCAGGCATTATTTAAGTGGTGGACTGAAGTGATACTGACATGGTGGTGGTGGGTTAGTGTATGTTGATCTGGTATTAGTGGATCAGACACAGCAGAGTGTCACTGCAAGACTGAGAATAGTCCAACAACTACAAACCCAGCCAACAGCATCATGTGGGCAGCTTCCTGTGAGCACTGATGAAGGACTAGAGGATGGCCAACACAAACTGTATAGAAACAGATGAGCTTCTATCTCTGATTTTACGTCTAAAAGGTGGAGCAACTAGGTAGGAGTGTCTAATAGAGAGGACAGTGAATGGACAAACAACTCCATCAGCACGCCTGTGTCTGATCCACTCGTAACAGTGCAACACACACTAACACACAACCACCACGTCAGTGTGACTGCAGTGCTTAGAATGACCCACCACCCACATAACCATTGCAGAACAGGCTGAAATGAGGATAACAAATTACAAAGAGAAACAGATGGACTACAGTGATTACTGAACTAAAAAGTGCTACTTTATTGTCAGTGAAGTCTAATAAATTATATATGAAGTGTTCAAACAAGGAGATGGTCATAATGTTATGGCTGATCAGGGATATGAGACATTTGTTTGAACTAGGGGTAGGCAACTCTGATCCTGGAGGGTCAGGCTCCTGCACAGTTTTGTGCTTCTCCTGCCCAAGCACACCTGGATAAATTACCAGGAGTAGTAGTTTAGGGAACAGCAGGACTCCAGAACTAGGGTTACCTACCCCGGGAACAGCTCGAGCGCCCAACCTGACACGCATGCGCAAAAGGCATACTCATGGAAGTTTACTTTCATTTTCACCATGATCACGTGAGCTACCACGGAGCTGCATTGACTGACAGCTGGGCTCAGCACTGAGGAAAAGGGCTCTTCTTTGGTTTGTGTTCTTGGCTTGTGTTCAGTAGATGTCGCTGTTAAGCTTTTTAAATGATGTTTCTTTGACGCTACAAACACGCCCCCATGTGGCCATTTTAATTAGACACATGGAGTGGGTGCTGTATGTTTTCTGGCCAAATGTTAAGTCTATTACCTCACTGTCCCACTGACAACCTCCCTCACTGCTGTCATCCATTTTCCCTTTATCCTCTTTCTGCTTTAACGAGGAATGCTGAGTTGAAAACACCTATAAAAGTTGCTCTGGCTGTTCAGACTGAGACACAAAGCCACGAATCTGACATGGATCCCATTTCAAAACCAAATATGAAAGTGAGGAAAATTGGAATTAAAAATGTCAGGGTGTATTTTCACACAAATTACATCTGGGTTACATATGATGATAAAAGTTAGATTTGGGCTTTTATACCTGCTGTGTGAATCTTAGATCATCATCATACCACATCACCATTAACACACTTAAAATATTATTTTATTTACTAAAGGTGCACACTGGTATTTGCTGTTCTACTGACACAGTAGAGGTGTCAGTGTTTGGCTCTTTTCACTGTTCAGTTGTGCCGGTGTGGAAAGCTCATTAACACTTATCAGAACACTACAGAAATGTGCTTTATGTCACATTAATGTGTGAATCCATTTAACATCTTGTGTAATATATGTTTTAATGGATTCTCCAATATATAAAAATGAAAACATGCAGAATGTTCTTACATCTCACTCCCTGCCCTTCATCCTGTGACTTGAACACATTCACCCCAATGTTTTGAGTATTCCTCAGGACACTTTCTCCGGGAGTGAATGTCCTGAATGCCATGGAGCAGTGGTCCCCAATCTTTTTGTCACTGTGGACTGGGGAATGCTTGACAATTTTAGTATGGACGGGGGGTGGGGAGGGGGGTTATTTATTGTACGGCCCTGTACCAATTGCTCCACAGACCGGTACCGGTCCATGGTCCTGCGGGTTGGGTACCACTGCCATGAAGGTTGAAAAATCATGCCATTGAAAATATGTTTTAAGTAAATCATTTATATGTTATGTCACAAACCAGCCATTAGAGGTGTAGCTTGTGCACTGCTGGTGCCGGTCCCAAGCCCAGATAAATGGTGAGGGTTGCATCAGGAAGGGCATGCGGTGTAAAACTTGTGCCAAAATTATAATGTGAATAATAAAATGATGATCCGCCATTGTGACTCCTAAAGGGAGCAGCCGAAAGAAGAAGATTTGAATGTTATGTCATCTTATGTCATCAATTTAATGCTGGTTAACACATTCTTTAAGACTTCAGCTCACTCCAAACTGTTGTTGCAGATTTTTTGATATATTTTTAAATAAAAATGAGACAATAAAACAATTGAACCTAAATAAGTAAATAAATAAATAAATAAATAAATAAATAAATAATAAAGCACAGTCTGCGCTGATAAAGTATCAGTAGAAAAACATTTAGAGACTTAAGTTGTTCTGTCAGTTTAATAACAATTTAATCTAATTAATCTAATTTCATTAACTAATTAACTAAGAAAAAGTCGTTTTTCTGCTGGATTCTTTAAGAGAAGTGATTTCTGAAGTTTCTAAATGTGGAATAAACCGGATTGTTCCCCTGTTTACAGGGTTGCTAAGTTACTGCGATCAACTTTTCAGTTTACCGATAGGCCGACCGCTTGTCAACACCAGACGACGAGCCAATCAGAGCTGGACACGGGTGCCATCAGCCAATAGTACTGCAGGGGGCGGGACATGTTTGAAGTGCGGTGGGGAGAGCGGTCCGCCTGCATTGCGCTCCGCGCTTAGCAGTCAGTCTGGCTCGGCCATGGCGCGGCTCGGCTTACTCGTGCTGCTCGCGCTGCTCTGCGACTCGGTCTTCTCCATCTCGTTCTTCTTACCGGTCCGAACGAGGAAGTGTTTGAAGGAAGAGATCCATAAGGACGTGCTGGTGACGGGAGAGTATGAGATCAGCGAACAGCCGAACACCAAAGCCAACCTGAAGGTGACGACGATTATCGATGCTAATGCTAATGCTACAAGGCAACGTCAGCGATAAAGGCTCGCTCCCGCTGCGACCCAAACTCCGTTCGGAGTCAGCTCCCGCTGACCAGACACCGCTGTCTCAATGTCCGTCCAACGTTTAATAACGGACGCCGCTGTTAAACGTGGAGAGCGGGCTCTGCGGTGTAGGCCGGGCTGTAGGTCCAGCTGGCAGCACCTCAAAGTATAAACACAAAAAATAGAGAGAACGAAAGGGAGAGAGCGAGCGAGCAGTGTAGGGTGATTTACAGGGTTTATAAGTCATTAATTATTATCAGTAGACACTTGTTCGGCCTCCTTCCTCTCCGTTTGGGTGTAACACGTCAGTAAAAACGTGAGCTGTGCAGCTGGGACTGGACGTCCCCGAAAAGCAAAATAAAAGTCTTTCATTAGTACGTTAATGTTGTTCTCAGAAGAATAAACAGCGTGTTAATAAATACGTGCTCTAATAATGATGGAAATGGAAAGTTGCTCGATTTTGCTCGGTCGTGCTTTTAATTTGGAGAGATTGTAAAAATGTGAAAGTGAAAGGCTGTGGAACAGATGTGTGAACTTCTTAACTCTAGTGTTGATCAAGAAATGCCACACAATTACTTCCCTCTTCCCCCCCTTAGCCATGTTCTGTGCACTCGTTCTTCGGGTTAAAAACAGACACCACACTTTAATTCACATCTAAACTGTTTGATAGTCGCTGTTCAGTGTGACTGCAATTAAACAATGAATTAAGTGTTTCTGAGAAAGTTCTTTGGGTTTCTAATCCCGCTCTGAGAACATATGGATCCGCACACATGACCATGAATGAATTACTGTTTGTACAAGTGTGTGTGTGTGTGGTTTTTTTAATTGATGTTCAACATTTGATGTGTATTTTTTTTTTTTTTCTTCTTTTTCTGTGATTTGTTTGTTTCAGATCACAGACTCCTCTGGTCACATTCTCTACTCTAAAGAAGATGCCACTAAGGGCAAATTTGCCTTCACGACAGAGGACTACGACATGTTTGAAGTTTGCTTTGAGAGCAAATCACAGATGGGTAAATGCACTTCACAATGCTGTACTTCACGATTCAGCATGCTTTGCTTCCATGTGCACTCACCTTTTCAGAAGTGTCATGGCTGATATTGTAACTGTTGATTAACACCTTATTGTGACCAGTATTGGTATCATAAACCAATAACTTAAATGATTTAATTCTGTTTTTCTTATGTATATTTTAATGCAAATATTGTCAGTAATTTTGTAAGGTAGACAATCTCTTATTTACAGCTTTTGCAAAAAGATCTAAAGCAAAATGTTATTGATAACATGTTTTTCTGATCAGATAATTCTATTGTCCCTTTTGTACAGATAATAATGTCAAATGTGCACATTTTATATGACTCTAACTTTTGACTGCTAAACTGCTGTTTAAAGTGAAATGGAGAGAAAAAGCCTAAGTCAGCCTGTCATTCAGTGGCTTCTTTTTGGAAATTCCTTTCTGCCTTACATGTTGCAGTTACAAATCAGGCACCAGAACATATGGAATGTTAGTCTACTCTTGCATATGGTGTCTGTGATGTGGAGGTCACAGTGTTTGCTCAAGGTTAGAGTGGTTCAAACTCTTTGCCTTGGGTCTAATCAGTGGGCAGCTGTCAGGCTGCTAGCATTCACCCTCCAGCACTGGGAGCATTGTGTGATAAGGAGTGTAAAATGTATCAAAAAGAAATAAAATTATACACTTCAGTCAGGAAATTGCCTGTCAGTAAGAAAAATATAGTGTGAGCTACTGACCTAGTGTTAAGAGGCACTTTTGGGTGGAGTTTGCCTTTTAAGTATATGGATGCAATACATGCTTAAAACTGTATAAAGCCTTGACTAACCAAATGTGTGTATATATAGAGCAGGCCATTTTCTCATAAAATCAAAAAGCATGCTTGATCAGATTTACTTGACACATGGGGGACATGCACATTTCAGCCATGTTCCTGCACCAAGTATGACTTTGAGTTTCTGAATATTGCCTTTGATTATTGTTTGGGCCATTAATCGGTCAACCACAAATTGTTACTTTATTTCTGGAATCTGTAAAGAAGCTAGAAAGAGCTGAATGATGAATATTTGTACTTCTTTAATTATCATTGGTACATAGTGATTGGTTTGTACTCTTTATAGGAACTGGGAGGGTTCCCGATCAGCTGATTAACCTGGACATGAAGCATGGTGTAGAGGCCAAGAACTATGAGGAGGTTTGTTCATTTACTCGTGCAAATGGTCTAGATTGTTGAAATGGCTAAAGTAAAAAAAACCTCATATTTAACACAGTGCAATGTTTTTACAGCTCAGGCATTTCAGACACATGAAAGGTATTTTTTGTGGTGGTTGATTTAGTAAAGCATTTATTTTAATGTGGTGTGGTTTGTGATCTTGTACTGCAGTGGAAAATACGGATCAATATGAAAGATACAGATATAATATATAGATTAATTTGATTAGCTGTGATCTGATTGCAGTAACTGGGTAATGACATATTGGTCACATTTTGAGGTACTCATGCATGTGACTGGCCTGTTTGTTCCCCCAGATTGCAAAGGTGGAGAAACTAAAGCCTCTGGAGGTGGAGCTGCGGCGTCTGGAAGACCTTTCTGAGTCGATTGTCAATGATTTTGCCTACATGAAGAAAAGAGAGGAGGAGATGAGGGACACCAATGGTAAGAACAAAAATAGTTCAATGTAAAAAGGAACTTACCATGAATTTCATGGCAGTAGTGACCTTTCTATGATTTCTTTGAACTGCTATTTGTCTGGTGTCGATTAACTGTATAACATGTTTTATAGAAAAACTTGGAATTTGGTTGCACGGCTGTACATTTATTTGCGGTTTTCTGAAATTAACACAGCACTAGTGGCCTGGGGTTATGAGTTCAGCCTCATTTATGCTCTAAACTACATACAGACGTGATTGGAGCCTTCTGTCTGTAATCATGCACTTTATCCACTCCAGGTGGTTTGAGATTACTCTAAAGTATTCTGAGGTAGTCCTTCCTTATTATTCCATTCACTTTGGGCAATGTACCAGATCCAGCCACAGCAATACAGTCCCAGAGCACAATTTTACCCCAGTTAATTAACTGTTCATCTTTGTCTCATCTGACCATAAAACGTTCCCTCAGAAGGTTTTTGCTTTGTCCATGTGTTCAACTACAAACTATGAAGCTTGAATGATCCAAAACAGACACAGGGGCTTTTTTCTAAGCTGACAGTATAAAGATGTACAGTATGTTGGGATCCCATTCTTAATGATTTTAGGAAAATTATGGAGACAAATGTTTACATGACATTCATCTCTATAATGAGTGTGTAAGCTTCTGGTCTATAACTTTGAGTTTGTTTGTTTTATACTAGAACATTCTACAAACTGACCAAGCTATTGCATTGCAGCTTGCTCAAAAAATACATGTTGAAAGTGTCTCGTGTGACACTGTGACCTCTTATTTTTCTCTCCCTGCAGAATCCACAAACACGCGTGTGCTTTACTTCAGCATCTTTTCCATGGGCTGTCTTATTGGTTTGGCCACATGGCAGGTGTTCTACCTGCGTCGCTTCTTCAAGGCCAAGAAGCTAATTGAGTAAAAACCTTTTCCGCCAACCAGAGACCCAGAATCCCTCTCAAACACCTCACCTGCCCTTTGTCTTTTTGCCCACTGTCAGCAGGTTTGTGATGGTATTTTTGGCATGGGCACAAACTGGAGAGGACGTCCATCAGGTCAATGTTTGGGAAGCCGGCAGCCATATTCGCTCATCCAGTGTGTACTACATTTTTGATACAAAGCTTGCCCGGTTTCATTTGGACAAACTACCCCTTGTTTGTTTGTTTTTTTGTATTACACATAATCTCAAACAGATCCTTTGTACATTCGAACTTCAAGACCAGAGGTGCCGCTTTAGTGATACACTGTCAACTGTTTGTGTGGTTTGAGATGCACCCATACCAGATTCTGGCAGTCAGACCAGAATATACCATAATGTATTAGTTTCAGGTAGCCATCAATGTGCCAGGTATAACTATTTAAATGAAAAGGTTATTTCACATGCAGCGCTTTGAGATTTGGAGTCAGGCTGGGATAAAATGGTATTGGTGCATCTCTACTGTTCAGTGAGGCACTTGTATGTGTCAGTGGTACAGATTTAAGAAGCAGAACACTTTTCTTGCTATTGTAAATGTCAAGTTTCTTCAGTTGTTGAAATAATGATGAAACGTCTGCTTTTCCAAGATACAAAGTTCTACAAAGCCCATTACTCTTCATGCTCACATATGAAGTTCATTTGCACTCTGTTGAAGTTCAACATGGCAACTGCAGAAGAATGTGTTGTAATTTTTTGCTGGCTTTTTCACGATGCAAATCACAGTCATGTGATTTTAGCTGAACCTAAAGGGGAAGCCCAACCATTTTTCTTAATTCAATGCTTGAGATGAAAGCAAAGTCATTCAGAGTGAAGAATGTGGAGAAACCATGATTACCAACACCGTTTTTTTTTTTTTGTTTTTTTTTTTGGTGGTGGTGTGAACCAGATGTTACTACCAGAGTACAACACAAACATCCAGTAACCCTGCATGTGTCTCTAGGGTTTATATGGAATACTGATGATGGTTAAAAAAAAAAGTGACAAATCTGTAAAACTACCGTTTTCTTTGGCTGCTTAACACCCTGCATGTATTCCATCACTGTGAACAGATTAAAGAAAAAGACTTTAGATCTTCATTTAGATTTTGTATGGTAAAACTGTCTCAGGCAGCACTGTGTTCAGAAACATTTGGTGTAAAAACTTTGTGGAAGCTTAGGTTTAGATGTCTGGATTCATTCACCACAACTGCAAACAGTTCTGACTCGATCAGTTTGTCTTGAACAGAGTATTTCACAGCAACCCACTCTGAGTAACTTTGTTTGTTCTCATCTTCTTTGATTTTGTAAGAATGATTTAAATTCGGTTAAATTTCTTTTCTTTTAGCAATGTTTGTGGGCTGTTCACACTTTAGAACACAAACTGATCCACTCTTCCATTGAGGTATATTTTCAGTCTGGTAGCCAGAGCACTAGGTAAATTAGCTTGGGTTGTGGATTGTTCTACTAACACAACAACTACAAAGAGATGATCTGGATTTGTTTTATTTTTTATTTTAATGTAATTATGAAATGGTGCATGTGTTACCATTTAATATGTGGTGTTTTGTGGGGACTAGGCTAATTCGGGGGTGGAGTTTTTTGGGTTTTTTTTTTGCTCCTGCCAGGCTCATCATTTATTGATTTTTTTTTTTGTCTATTTTGTGGACATTTCATTGTTGTGTTTTGGTTTATTTTAAAACAAGAAGACTGGATGGTCAATAAATTGTTAGTTTAAAAGGTTGTGAGTGGGTTTTTTTTTCTGGACTCATGTCCAGCAGCTGTTCAGACTAAAGTGCAGTGGTAAAGGCTCCATGCCTTACATATTTACGGTGCATCTAGAAAGCATTCACTTTACGCACATTTTGTTATTACAGCCTTATTCCAAAATGGATTAATTTTTCCCTCAAAAATTTTACATACAATACCCTACGATGACCAAGTGAGAAGATTGTTTGAAATCTTTTGAAAATGTAGTAAAATATAAGTATTCACAACTTTGCTCAATACTTTAAGCACCTTTGGCAGCAATTACAGCCTTAAGGCTAAATATGCTACAAGCTTGGTACACGTTTTTCTGGGAAGCTTCTCCCATTTCTTTTTTTTCTTTTCCAGTACCTCTCAAGCTTTGGTGCAAAGCCATTTTTGATCTCTCCAGAGACATTCCTAAGCCATGCCATTGTTATCTTGGCTATAGGTTCGGTGTCCAGTTAGAAGATAAACCTTCATCTCAGTCAGAGGTCCAGGAGTGCTCTGGAGCAGGTCATAATTAAGGATGTCTCTACATCACTGCAGACATATTTCCCTTGACCCTGACTAATCTCCCAGTTCTTGCTGCAGAAAATGTCCCCACAGCACAATGTTGCCACCACCATCCTTCATTGTAGGTCTGGTATTGGCTAGGTGATGGTCAATGCCTGGTTTCCTCCAATTATCTGGTCTCATCAGACCAGATAATTTGGTTTCCCATGGTCATTTGGTTGCCTTTTGGCAAACAACTGATGGGTGGCTTCTGTTTGGCCACTCTACCATACAGGCCTAATTGGTGGAGTGCTGCAGAAATGGTTGTCCTACTGTAAGGTTCTCTCTCCACAAAGCAACATTGGAGCTCTGTCAGAGTGGTCATTGGGTTCTTAGTCACTTCCTTAAGGCCCTTCTACCACTATCACTCAGTTTGGCTAGGTGGCCAGCTCTAGGAAGAGCCTGGTGGTTCCAATTACAGATGATGGAGGCCACTGCGCTCACTGGCACCTTAAAATCAGCAGAACCTTTTTTTGTACCCTTCCTCAGGTCCGTGTCTCAATACTATCCTGTCTCTGTGGTCTACAGACAATTCCTTAGATGTCATGGCTTGGTTTGTTCTTTTCCAAATCATGTCCAATCAACTGAATTTACCGCAGGTGTTCTCCAGTCAAGCTATAGAATCAGCTGAAGGAAACAAGATGCACCTGAGCTCAATGGCAAAGGCTGTGAATACTCATGTACAGGTCATATTTTTTGTTTTATTCAATATTTCAAACACTTTTCTGATGGGGGTATTCTGTGTAGAATACATTTTGGAATAAGGCTGTAATGCTGTGAATACTTTCCTGATGCACTGCATGTTTTAGTTTAAGTATATTAATTTACATATTTTTGAATCCAAACAATCATAATTCATTTTCCATGATTGTCTTATCTTAAAATGTATTCATTTTTTAATAAACATGCTAATTTTACTTATTTAAATGGAATATAGATATCATCCACAATTTGGTGAAATGTCATTTTGTAAGTGTTCTAAGTGTACAGTCACTGATTTTCTACAAGAAATATATCTGCACATTTTAGAGCATGTTTGCTATTCATTTTCTGAATTGAATATTTTTCCTTTAAATTATGTTAATTAAACAGTAATTGAGCTTTAAAATCCACAGAAATGCACGTGTAGATGAGTAATTATTTGGACTCCATGTAATTTGACTAGGGGTGCACAAACTTTCCAAATGAAAATGAGCTCATTTAAAGATCAATCTGCTGGAACAGTCCTTGTATCTGGTGTAAACAGGTGGGTCTAAACCAGGGGTAACCAACCCTGCTACTGGAGAGCAGTAATTAATTGCATCAGGTGGTGTGGGTAAGGGTTCAATCTAACCTCTGCAGCAAGGTAGCTCTCCAGGAATAAGATTGTGACCCCTGGTCTTAACCGCATTTTGGTGGATCTAAAAGCATTCTAAGCTTAATAGTCTGAATATATGTTTAGAAACACAGAAGAATTTGGTTTTGTTGTTAAAACCTACATTAAATGCTTTTATTTCAGTATATTTTTGGGGGTTTTCAGTGTAATTAACTATTTTTGTCATGGGATAAAGAGGCTTGAGTTCCGTCCCAGGATTTTGTTCCAACTGTCTTTCCGTGTGGAAATGTAGTTTGCATTAAAATAAGAAAGGTTGAGTTATGATTTGCTAGAAGGCACTGTTTAGGGCAGTGTTTCTTTATCTTGCTTCATGTCCAGATCTACCCCTGGAACAAGTGAAACAGGTCTCCTACATCAGCAGTAATAAAAGTAGATGGCACTGCATTATCTGCATAAAACCAACAAAGTAACAATTAGCCTAGTATTTCCATTAATGTTTTTATGTTAGAGCAAACTTCACTTTAAGTGACTTACATGTTTGTTTGAAAAATAGCTCCCTGTGTCCACCTTCATATGTCCAATATTGCGCAGTAAGTTTTGAATATGACTGGAGATCAGGGTTGCCAGTTGCAGCATAAAAAACAGTACAAAATCTTTCTAAAACCCACCCTACAGAAGCTGAAGCCCAAAGCGTCAGATGTCTGAAGAAAACATTCAAACTATACATTTCAGAACCTTAAATCTCCTGCCAGTCTTACTTTGTTTTTATTTTTATAATTTAATTAATAGTTCTTGTTAAGCATTTTGTTAATGGTGTTATTATTAGTGTTATCATATTTTTAATTAACAGTAATTTCAAATCCCAGTCCAAAACATTTAATAGGAGCACTTAATATTCTTTTGGCTGCTCCCTTTAGGGGTTGCCACAGCAGATCATCTGCCTCCATCTTGCCCTATGCCCTTCCTTCTCCACTGTTACACCAACCATCCTTCCAACCTGCCTTCCTCCTCTCCTCCTCGATGGTCTTCGACCTACAGTAGTCCAATTTCCACTGGCACCCTGCTGGTCAACAGCACTGGAGGCGGTCGTTGTTAACCCAGGCCTCGACCGATCTGGTATGACAGTCATATTTATGATCCTCATTAGTTCTGGCACAGGTTTTATGCCGGATGCACTTCCTGACGCAACCCTCACCATTTATCCAGGCTTGGGACTGGCGCCCGAAGTACACAATTAAGATTGAAACCTGAATTTGACTTGTTTATGTTCTTTCCTCTCCTGTATACTATACTCCAATCCTCTTTATGGGTTAACATTTTTTTGTTCCCAGATCGGTTTTGAACTATTGGACAGTTCTACTCACACACTTTCTGTTGTCACTGAAGTTGAACCTCATACAGTTTTGTCCGTTTGCTTTTTATTGTTGTCTTCCGTCAGGACTCCTCTTTTCCAAACTCTCTCAGCTATTTAACACTGCACCAGTAACACATTACCAAAACAATCATTTTCATTTTTGTACTGTTTGAATAAAAGCCTTTTGATGTTCCATTTTCAAACAAGCCCCATTTGGCAGGAAAACCGCTAACTTGGAAAGATTTCCTTCCAGTTTTGGCACTGCTAACAACCAAACAGATATGTGTTACAGGAAGGCAGGACTTGAGAATGGGATTTAACCCTTTCTGCAGCTTTAGGTTATTGAGACATTGACAGATCAGATTCCCTGATCAGAGTTAATGGGCCGATTGGTTGAACAAGGTGTGTTGGGAGCAGGGGGTCTCCAGGACCAGAGTTAAGAAACTCTGGTTTATGTGGTCTCAAAGTGACCAGATGACCAAAACAACCTCCATATCAATAGGGATATTTACCTCAACTATGTAAAAAAAACTCTTTTAAAACCACAGTTGGGGCATGGACATCCTCAAGTCCTTTAACAGCTGTGCGTTGGAGAGTATCCTGACCGTGTAGCTCATTTTGTGGAATGCTGGCTACACTATAGCAGAGAAGAAGATGTTGCAGAGAGTGGTGCAGAGAGATAAGTGGGTGCACTTATCAGTGACATTTACACATCAGATGCAAGAGAGAGCCACCTGCATCCTCTCTATATATTATTGTAGTATAATGGTGTATATTATAGTATAAAGGTGTATAATAGTGTATTATTATAGTATACTGATGTATAATACTGTATTATTATAGTATAATGGTGTATAATGTGTATAATGGTGTATTACTATAGTATACTGGTGTATAATAGTGTATTATTATAGTATAATGGTGTATTTTGTGTATAATGGTGTATTTTAATAGTACAAAGGTGTATTATTATAGTATAATGGTGTATAATGTGTATAATGGTGTATTAGTGTAGTATACAGGTGTAAAATTGTGTATTATTATAGTATACTGGTGTATAATAGTGTATTATTATAGTATAATGGTGTATTTTGTGTATAATGGTGTATTTTAATAGTACAAAGGTGTATTATTATAGTATAATGGTGTATAATGTGTATAATGGTGTATTAGTGTAGTATACAGGTGTAAAATTGTGTATTATTATAGTATACTGGTGTATAATAGTGTATTATTATAGTATAATGGTGTATTTTGTGTATAATGGTGTATAACGTGTACAACAATGTATTATTATAGTGTAATGGTGTATTATTATAGTATAATGGTGTATTTTAATAGTACAAAGGTGTATTATTATAGTATAATGGTGTATAATGTGTATAATGGTGTATTAGTGTAGTATACAGGTGTAAAATTGTGTATTATTATAGTATACTGGTGTATAATAGTGTATTATTATAGTATAATGGTGTATTTTGTGTATAATGGTGTATAACGTGTACAACAATGTATTATTATAGTGTAATGGTGTATTATTATAGTATAATGGTGTATTTTAATAGTACAAAGGTGTATTATTATAGTATAATGGTGTATAATGTGTATAATGGTGTATTATTATTGTATGATGGTGTATAATGTGAATAATGGTGTATTATTATAGTATAATGGTGTATAATAATGGTGTATAATGGTGTATTATTATAGTATAATGGTGTATAATAATGGTGTATAATGGTGTATTATTATAGTACAAAGGTGTATTATAATGGTGTATGATGGTGTATTATTATAGTGTAATGGAGTATAATTACAGTATGGTGGTGTATAATGGTGTATAATGGTGCGTGTGTAGTACCAATGCAGTTGCACTAATCTGCATAAACAGGCAGACGCAGTGACGTCACTCCTAAACCCTTAAAAAATTCCTGATAGCATACTTTCAAGTATCACACTGGAAGCCGCTTCGAGGGGTTTAAGATGCTTCTTTCGTCTCCTTCATTATTCGGAGAGGAGGAGGACCGGCGGGATGAAGCAGTAACTTTGGGGCTTTCTGGTCTGAGTTTGACTAAACGGACTACATTACCCAAGATGACCCGCGCACCGGATGTAAAGGAACTTTCTATGACCACTTCCGTAAAGTAGACTACCGTCAGTCAGGCTCGGAGCAGGGCGTTAATCGAGTGCTGTAATCATCAGTATCGCGAACAGATCGCTGACGATGCCCGGCACGGATAAAGAGACGGATCTGTGCGAGCGGATTGAGGCGTTTTTGGCGGAGTTGAAGCTCGGGGACCGGGGCTCCGGGGAGACCGCCCGCAGCACGGCGGCGCTGCTGCGCAGGATCGCTGCACAGGCACGCTGGAGCAGCGCAGGTGTGTAAACAACAAGCACGGTTTACAGTTACGTCTTATCATTTAACATGTTAAGGAAGCTCCTGAGAGCCAGCAGGGGAGTCAGGGGTGGTCCAAAACCACAGTCCCATTAAAAGGCCACGTTCCTGTTTGTAGTTTCTATATAATTAATTTCCTGTTTGTAGTTTCTATATAATTCATTTCCTGTTTGTAGTTTCTATATAATTCGTTTGTTGTTAAAGCTAAATCATGCAGGGAAGGGGTGCCTCCAGGACCAGGGTTGAGAAGCACTGGTTTACATCATGAAGGTATGGTCAACAGCTTTAGGTAACGTCAGCCTCATCAGAAGGAGGGGATGTCCTCTCAGATACAGAAACTCCATCACTGTACAGTTATGAGGATCAGTGAAGCATCTCTGAATGCATAATTCATCTGACCTTGTAGCAGATGGGCTTCAAAAGTAAAAGACCATGTTGGGTTCCACTTCTCTCAACCAAGAACAGAAGGCTTCAGTGGACACAGGCTCACCAGAGCTGCACGATTTAAGACTGGATACATGTCACCCCTGCGTAATGAATGTTGAGTTCTGTAGTGAACAGATAGTTAGGATTTGGCACAAAAGTCATGAATCCGTGGACTCCACCTGCTTTATGTCAGCAGTCCAGGTTGGTGGAGGTGATGTAGAGTAGGTTTTCATGACTCTTTGGGTCGAGGTATCAGTCAGTCATGACCTGACTGACACAGCCTGTTAGAATATAATTGCTGACCATATTCATCCTTCTTCTGCCATCTTGTGATGGTTGTATCCAGTGTGATGATGCACCATGTGTTTTTGGGATGTAGTAAAATGGGAATGGGATTTTCTTAATTTCACTTTATTTTACCGAGATTTCACTCTTCTCTCTGAGAGAAAAACGTAATTAAAAACAAAGGATCGAGGGATGGAACAAGTTAACACCAATATGGATAAACAAATCTTTGAACACAGACGGTCAGTACAGATCCAGTACAGTGTCATCGAGCTTACAAGGATGTGCATTTTCAAACATCAAAGGATTACACATTTTTACAAACCTTTTCAAATATACCTGTTGTTTGTTAAGTATATGAGCCATTATCACTTAAGGCATAGGTTAGGATCAATTTCCCTAATATTTTGTTAAAATTTGCTTGTAAAAAATGCCTTTATTAAATGTAGGTATTTATCATTCTTTCTCACTAACCGAAGAACCTTTCCAGAGTACAGGTTCATCCATGAAAATTCCAACTTGATACCAAATAAGTTCCCTATAGCACTTCCAATCTGTTACCAAAAATACACCACTATTGTGCAGCCTCAGAATTGTATGAAAAGTATGAATGTGGTCAGCCACTTGTGTCCCACATTGTCTCCAGCACCATCCCAGGTGACTCCTTTTATCTGTCATATCTCTTTTCTTTAGTGTGGGGAAAAAACCCCCCCAAACATTTTCAGTTCAGTTCTTGTAATGGGGAAAAGCATTGATAATCATCATCTTTATTTTGTGTTTGCGCAGGTGATCTCATGGAGATCATCCGTAAAGAAGGCAGGAGGATGACTGCAGCTCAGCCCTCAGAGACCACTGTGGGCAACATGGTCCGCCGCATACTGAAAATCATCCGAGAGGAATACGCGAGGTAATGCCTGCTCTTACCGTCCCTCCTCAGTGGCCAGAATAATGTATAAAATGTTCCATGCCTGATGATGAATCACTTTGATAGCTTCATAATATAACCACAGAAAATTGTTCCTGTCTGAAACATTTGTGCTCTGTAGTGATTCCCCTAGTTCAGTAAATATTCTTATTAATAATGACAGGAATGGTCATACAACATCTTCCTTGCTTCCTTCATTTTCAGCCAGTTTAAATCTGCTGTTTTCCTTCAGGTCCCGTGGTAGCAGTGAGGAGGCAGATCAGCAGGAGTCTCTGCACAAACTGCTCACGTCTGGAGGCTCCAGTGAGGAGAACTTTAGGCAGCACTTTGCTCCGCTCAAAGCCAACGTCATTGAGGCCATCAATGAGCTGCTCATCGAGTTGGGTAAGGACACATTGAAGCCATAATTTGGAGAAAAATCTGATTTATACAGTCCTGTCCTGTAAGTTTATGTGTAGATAATTGCATGAGCATAAAGCCTACTAATAGTTTTGAGTTTGAGCCTCAGCCTGTTCAGGTCTGATTGGTACTGGTCCCATTCCAAACCCAAACCAAACCCACTAGAGCTATAGACTATTGGTTGCCTGGACCTGGTTTGGAAACCAATATTGTTGGGCTCAGGTCGGGTATCAGATGTACACTGGGATTGTAGGTTTTATAGGCCTCATTTTCATCTGAAACATGGTGATGCCGTTGTGCAACAGGCATGAAAAATGCCCATCAAAAAGTCTTGTATAAATGAACTAACACAGCAGTTCAGTCTTCACAGTACTGATGTGTGTTTATGTATGTATGTTCTCTTTTTGTCACCAGAGGGCACCACAGACAACATAGCCATGCAGGCTCTAGAGCACATCCATTCTAATGAAGTCATCATGACCATTGGCCGCTCACGCACTGTGGAGGCTTTCCTGAAGGATGCAGCCCGCAAACGCAAATTTCACGTTATCGTTGCAGAGTGTGCGCCGTTCTGTCAGGTACATTGTCACAATAAGGTCTTGCTGACTGGTGTGATTGATGCCAAAAAAGGAAATTAAACATTAATTAAACACTAAACAGCAAGAAAAGAGAAATAAATTGAGGAAATTGACAATTGAGACACATCATGTCCCTGCATAGTACAGATTAAGCAGACTGACTATTCTCCTTAAGGGGCAGATGTTTACCTTCGCATTGCTTTCAGTGCATCACATCTGTAACTGTGTCCTTGTTGATATATTTTAGTATATATTTCAGTTTTATTGATGATCTGTATTTCAGCTACTTGAACTGCACTAATGCAGGTGATCAGTCAGACACAGTTTGTGTGTGTGTGTGTGTGTGTGTGTGTGTGTGTGTGTGTGTGTGTGTGTGTGTGTGTGTGTGTCAGTCAGGGTGTGTGTGAGTAACAATGACCAGTTTTCTCTCTCCACAGGGTCATGAGATGGCCACCAGTCTCTCTAAAGATGGAATCGAAACCACTGTGATTCCTGATGCTGCTATTTTTGCTGTAATGTCGAGAGTCAATAAGGTGAAAAGCACTGGACGACCCTAAAACTAGTTAAATATGCAGAATAAATTAGGTTTTAATCACAAGTGTCCAGAATGAAGCTCTAATAACAGAAATGTCCACGAGGAAGCTTCATTATAATTATGGTTGTATTAGTACAATTAATTGTACTATGAAGTATGTGTCTCTTCTCACTGTGCAGGTGATTATTGGCACTCAGACAGTTTTGGCAAATGGAGGACTGAGGGCGGTAAATGGCACACACACACTAGCACTTGCTGCCAAACACCACTCCACTCCACTCATCGTGTGTGCTCCCATGTTCAAGCTCTCACCTCAGGTACCCAAACAACAACCACAGCAACTTTAGTTGACAAAATCTAACAAAAAGCATAAATCTAATTGTAAGGTGTTGCCAAACTGATGGTTTGGGAAACAATTTTGTCCACTTGCCAGTGAAGTTACCCAGCATCCCCTCATAAAGAAGCTCCAGACTTACAGTCAGACTGTGCAGTCCAGACTCAGTATGTGGTGTTTCTTTTCTCTCTCTCAGTTTCCTAATGAAGAGGACACGTTCCATAAGTTTGTGTCACCACATGAAGTGCTTCCCTTTACTGAAGGTATGGCTACAAATCAACCTGTACTCCGTTTACTGTCCAAAATTTTTTTTTATCTTAGTATCTGAATGAGAGCACTATAATGTATTTTGTGTTTTCCTGACTGAAAAGATTTACTATGTTGATTTACCATCAGCCATGCAATGTAGTTCTTAATCTTTGTGATTTTGAACTGTAGTGACTTATCCCTGGAGTTTAACTGACTTTGTGTTACTGTGATGATTAGGTGTTAATTTACTACATTTTTGTACTGATTGTACATTATTAGCTAAAATACACAGACCTAATAGTCAGCACGAATCACATGTGAAATCATCAAAAACAAGGATATAAATATCAGTCTTCCCACTTAGATAGCATAAGCAGTTGTGAATCACGTCCATCTGCATTGGTACAAGGGAACGTGACAACAGGCGCACTAGAAAGGCAACATCAAGACAACCTCCAACATGTCAATGGTTTTGCAGGTGGTGGCCACAGATAGTTACACTATCCTTATCCTTTCTGTCCGATTCTCCTCTAGTTTTGCATTTTGCTAGTTGATCATTTTGGTTTGCGTTGATTGTCATGTCATTTTGTTCTCAATTAATTGCACAATTTCTGTCAGTTTTCAATCGATACAAACCTTTTATTAATTGAGAACTGATCTATGATTTAAGTGTTTCCTTTAATTTTCTGAGCAGTGTATATGGTACTGTTTGGCACAGATTAGTGAGATTATGAAATTTAATTGATCTCTAACCTTACTCTGTCCCCAGGTGAAATCCTGTCAAAGGTAAACGCTCACTGTCCGGTGTTTGATTATGTTCCTCCGGAGTTAATCACGCTATTCATTTCCAACATTGGTGGAAATGCTCCATCTTACATCTACCGCCTAATGAGTGAACTTTATCACCCTGAAGACCATGAGCTGTAAATAAATAAGTATTGAAATAAATGCTTCAATTGGTGTTTTACTACCTCTTTACAAGGCTTTGTCCTAATATGATGTTTCTCATTTTTCAGATTTGTGACATGTCCGGTTTATCAAATCTCAATTTTACACAAGTAATCAGAAGAAAGCAAACTTTGGAATACAATCAAATTCCAAAAGATTCAGGGCACACTCAGCTCCGTTGTCCATTAACCCTTTATCAGTGGTTCATTTCCATTATTTGGAAGTTTGTGGTTGGTGGACTATTATGAATTAGATGTACCTGACTGATCCAGATCGAATGTCAGCTTTATTGCAACAATAATGAAATTGCAGAGACAGAAACCTTATGTTCACTTTTCTACATTAAATTAAATTAAAAAAATTTAATAGGCAGAGCCAAACCACCTGTTATGATTCATTAATGGGCCTGTGTTCTTTGAATTTGCTCATGGCTTGACCATAGACATGTAATCCAAGTGGATACAGGATCGTTCCCCTTATGATATCAGTACCATAGTCCTAACCTCAATAACTCTAGATGTCAGTTCATTTTGATTTCTAAAACTAAACATAGGCATAGATAAAGGAAGGTAGTTATGAAGATGTAATACTTCAATATTTACTGCTACCAAGAACCCCTCATTTGCCCTGTTTATTTTAGATGCTACCTTTTGCACAGTGGAAGTGTTTTGGGTATTCATACAATTAGTGATCTATACATCGAAGACAATTTTGCTTTGTTTGAACAACTCTTGACCTGTTATAATCTATTCCTTAGTCACTTTTCTGGAACCTGCAGGTTAGAAAAAGCTAAATGCAGCGTTTTTGATAAATATTTAGAATTGAGTGTCTGGGTAAAACCAACCATATCCAGGTTTTAATGGATTATAATACCCCATCCACCAACATCTTGAAAGAACAGTGGGAGCAAGAATTGTGGTTGTGAATACTAGATACCCTCACTGGGAGGAGGCTTTGGAAGACGTTCATTCATGCTTAGCAAATACAAGGCTTTCCAAATACAACTTTAGGTTTTGAATAATTACATTATGCATAATCATAGCTACATATCTTCCTAGAGGTATCTCCTACCTGTGACACGTCAGTTTGAAGAGGCTTCTACACAGCTTTACTCACTGTACCAAATTAACCAATATTTGGGGCTGTTTATTGTAAGTGAGTAACTTGTATGGAAAGACACATACATATTGAGATGAGATACACACAGTGGAGGAAACAAGTATTTGATCCCCCACTGATTTTGAAAGTTAATTAGATGTACCTGACTGATCCTGATCGAATGTCAGCTTTATTGCAACAATAACTGTAAATTACAGAGACAGAAACCGGTAAGGGCTGAGGTAAACATACTACCTATGTTCACTTTTGTACATTAAAATTAAATTAAAATTAAATAGGCAGAGCCAAACTACCTGTTATGATGCATTAATGGCCTGTGTTCTCCGAATTTGCCTGGCTTGACCATAGACATGTAATCCAAGTGGATACAGGATCGCTCTCTTATGATATCATCAGTACCATAGTCCTAACCTCAATAACTCTAGATGTCAGTTCATTTTGATTTCGAATACTAAACATAGGTGACAGTAAGTAACTTGTATGGAAAGACACATACATATTGAGATTTATATATACACACAGTGGAGGAAACAAATATTTGATCCCCCACTGATTTTGAAAATTTGTACTCTGGCAAATAATTAAACAGTCTATGATTTTCTGTGCTGTCTTCATTTTAACAGTGAGAGATAGAATATCAAAAAGAATCTGACACACATTCACTGACGCATCCTAATCTCAGTGAAGTTGTTACCTGCATGAGAGACACCTGTCCCAAATTGTCACCTGTACAAAAGGCTACCTGCCAACAGTCAGTGACACTCCAACATCTCCACCATGGGCAAAACTAAAGAGCTGTCTGAAGGCGTCAGGGACAAAACTGTTGACCTACACAAGGCTGGAAGGGGCTACAAAGCCGTGAGTAAGAACCTGGATGAGAAGGTGACAACTGTTGGTGCAATTATTTGCAAGTGGAAGAAGTACAATATTACTGTCAATCGACCTAGGCCTGGAGCTCCATGCAAGATATCACCTCGTGGCATCTCATTGATCATGAGAAAGGTTAAAAATCAGCCAAGAACTACACGGGAGGAGCTGGTAAATGATCTCAAGGCAGCTGGGACCACAGTCTCCAAAAAAAACAAAAAAAAAAAACATTGGTAATACACTGAGACATAATGGTTTAAAATCCAACAGTGCACACAAGGTTCCTCTGCTCCTTCCTCAAGTTTGCCAATGAACATATTAATGACTGAGCGAGAATGGGAGAAGGTGTTGTGGTCAGATGAGACCAAATGTGAGCTACAAATACAGAATTAAGGGCACAGGCCAACTTCACTGCATCAACGTGAAGATGAACAGAGGCATGTATTGTAAAATCCTGGGTGACAATCTCCTTGCCTCTGTCAGGGCACTGGAAATGGGTCATGAATGGGTCTTCCAGGACGACAATGACCCAAAACATACAGGGAACAAACGAGTGGCTCCATAAGAAGCATATCACTGTCATGGAATGGCCTAGCCAGTCTCCTGACCTCAATCCCATTGAAAGCCTATGGCTTAAGGGTTTTGCCACCAAGTATTAAATGATGTTTTACTAGGGGGTCAAATACTTATTTCCTTCAATGAAATTCAAATGAATTTTTATTTCTCATTCATCTTTTGATATTGTGTCACTTTTAAAATAAAGCGGGCATCAAATTGAGACATTTCATTAATTTATTTGTATTAAAACTTCTAGTCAGTGGGGGATCAAATAGTTATTTCCTCCACTGTATGTATATAAATATATTTAAATAAATTTGTATAGCAGATGGGATTTTATTATCCTGCTTGGGAAAGCACACCATATGTTTTTAAAATGTACCCTAATATTTTAAGGGTCTGTAAAAAAAGGACAACTCAGAGAAAGCTCAATGGTGGAATTCTTTAATGCACAAATGTACATTCTCTAAAGATTTTTATTCACTCAGTTACAAAAAGCAGTCCCATTTCTTTTTAAAAACGGATTCAAAAATACAACAAAAATTAAAATCAGTACGACCATTTTCTTAAAGGAAAGAAGAACTCCTGAGGCTTAACAGTGAAGAAAATTTCAGGCTCACAAACAGAAAACAAATGAATCCCTCAGCATGTCTGTTCACCTGCAGTATGAAAAACAGAACATGATGCAAGTTTAATACACTGGTGGTGAAGATTTAGAAACATTTACTAAATTAACAATCTAACAAAAAATGCATTTAAATTATTCATCATAATCTCCCTCTGCTCTCCTGTAGCATACGGTTGATTAACGCAGCCAGTAAAACAAAGCTTGTTAACCAGAGACACATTTATAATAGAAGTCAATGGGCAGCTGTTGATTTTCACCAGTTTGAAATCTTTGAAAATAAAATTCCACCCAATCCATTCAACACTGACCCGCGAGAAGGCAAAGAACATCTCCTCAGTGGTGGTCTTATTTGTGGATTTTGTTGGTTGGTTGTGTAACACTGCCAAACTTAAACTAAAAATCTGTTTAACTGCTTATTCTACAGATGGCAAAAGAGCTTTGACACTTGAACCTGTGTTACAAGGAAAGTGATGGAGTGATCACAGGCTCCACCCATTCGTGATGGACAACAAATCACAGCCTGCTACAGGGATGGCAGTGTTGTTACACAACCAACCAACAAAATCCACAATTAAGACCACCACTGAGGAGATGTTCTTTGCCTTCTCGCGGGTCAGTGTTGAATGGATTGGGTGGAATTTTATTTTCAAAGATTTCAAACAGGCGGCACGGTGGCGCAGTGGATAGCGCTGTTGCCTCACAGCAAGAAGGACCTGGGTTCGATCCCCGGGTGGGGTGACACAGTCCAAAGACATGCATGATAGGTGAATTGGTGACTCTAAAGTGGCCCTTAGTGTGCAGATGTGTGTGTGCATGTGTGTGCCCTACGATGGATTAGCGGATCTAGGGTTGTTTCCCGCCCTTGCGCTCAGAGTTGCCGGCTGGGCACCGGCTCACCCGTGACCCTATTCAGGAATAAGCGGTTTGGAAAATGAATGAATGAATGAATGAAGATTTCAAACACTTAATCACCAAATTCAGCAGCTGCCCACTGACTTCTATTATAAGATTTAGTCAAATGGGTTTTCTGCTCTTTTCTTAGTTTAGGCAAAAATGTTCAAATGACTGACAAATCAACCGTATACCAGTGTTTCTTGACCCTGGTCCTGGAGGCCACCCTGCTCCGTTTCAGCTTTAAAACACACCCTGCAACTCTGAAGGGCTTGTTAATGAGCCGATTAGTTGAATCAGGTGTGTTGGGAAATATGAAGTGCACAGGTGCCTCCAGTAACAGGAAGGAGAAACACTGCCATACACTACAGATATTGTAGATAGGGATTAGGATGGAAAATGATGGAATTGTTGTAGAGACACTGTAACTAATTAGACTGAAGTGTGTGTGTGTGTGTGTGTGTGTTACCCTGTCTGTGTTTTAGTCCACTTCAGTGCATGTCTGGGTGGTACAGATGTTGTTGGATGATAGAATGTGCACCCTGCTCGTTTACAGTGCGCTGCAAATCTACATGGCTGAAAGAACAAACCAACATTAATGAATAAATAAATGAATCTGTACAAGTTCTACCTTCACATCAGTTATTCTTAATCTGACCAAACACATATCATTCATTATTATTTAAAAATTCTGAACCATTAAACGTATACATTTACATTTATGGCATTTAGCAGATGCCCTTAAACAGTGTGACTTAAAAAAGTGCTTTGCTGTTCAGTCAGTAATATCAGTAAATCAAAAGGACCACAGGAGGATTTCAGAATTGATTAGAATCAATTATGATCAAGGACAACTGTTCCCAAGAAAGTGAACTCAACCTATAACTCCGAAGCCACAGACAGTCCATTCAAATAAATACAATCTGAGTAAATAAAGCTAATTACATACGTCCACAGAAGGGGACAGACTGACTGAATGAATGGAGTTTACCTTTGGATGGTAGAAAGTGCAGTCCATCTTCTTACAGTCGGGGAAGAAACGGCACACGTTGTTGGACTGAGGTGGCACTGCAGGCAGACCAATAGAAATTAAGAGTTTAAGATAGTAAGATCCCAGTAACAAATTATTTTTTCTGTCTACTTCTATAATATTGTCAGAAATTTTGAATAAAAGTTAACTTGACAGTCAGCATTGTAAAAGGTAAATCCAGGCCCTTAAATGAGCAGCATTCCCAGGCCTGTGCAGTTTTTTATGCTCCACAGTCCTTTTGAAACCCATTTTCTGCAAAAGAGCCTGGTCACATAAGCACTGGTTTATGTATATAAAAAAAACTTTGATGTGTCTAATTTCGTGTGTGGTTAATTCCATGCCATGAGCCTTAATCTTCGCAATCTGCCCCTAAACCTAACCTTAACATCACACATCTACACCAATCTGTCTCTAACCTCAGTAACAGAGAGAGTTGAGTTTGTGTTACGAAGTGACACCACACACACACACACACACTACACACACATACTACACTATACACACACACTACACTACACACACACACACACACTACACTACACACTCTACACTACACACACACACTACACACCTCTACTTGCTGGCTGGGCGAGCGCTCTACGGCTGATGTGTGTATATGGACAGTCTGGTTTGGAGCACTTGGCATCGAATTTGCAGCTGGGGTGGATAAACAGGCACTTGTCTCCAAACACACAGCTGGGAAATGTCCTGCAGGAGCACACCAGCCACTAATTATGTACACAAACTTCAGAATAACAATTCGGTTTTACACATTTTCACAGTGTTGTGATATAACTGTGTGTGTGTGTGAATACTTACTTGCACTGTGTTTTGGGGTGATGGTACGGGCACTCCTCTCCACTTTTGCACGCAGGCCAAAACTTGCAGCGTTCCAGAACTTTCTGTCGTTTTGCCTGAACAGATTCTACCTCCATCTGCTCCATCTCTCCATCTTTGGAGAACACGAGGAAAGAGAGAGTTACACCAAAAATATCTCTTCAGTTTTGCATCTGTGCAGTGAACAAACACATGCACACTAGTGATCAGATACCTACACCCCTGTGATTCAGTGAGCACAGTGTGCCCAGAGAGGTGGACTACGAATGCTGTGGGTTAGGTGACTACACCACAGCAGACCACTCCACATTATCAAACTCTTTGGAATTACCATTTTTAGGCATGCAAACGTTGGTTTTACAATCACAATCTAATGAAATAATCCTAATCATCAACCACAGCTTTCAAGTGTAGGTATGCCTTCCACTAGTCTTTCATATAGCTTTTAGGTAAATTTATGCCACTCCAGATGCAGATCCCACCCAAGGGATCAAAAAAAGTTCTAATCTAATCTAGATGATCTAGCATGTTTGTATAGTTGGTAACTCACCATCAGATGTTGGGTCACTGCTAAGATTAAGCTGCACTGCTGGTTTGGGTCTGCGCGTTGAAAGATCAGAGGTTGAGGCGTTCGGAACAGAGTCGTCAACATCCATTTCATGTTCTGTCATATGGGCAAGTGGACTGGGAACTCCATCCAAAGTCACTATGAACTTTGGACTGGAGCAACCAATTACTTCAGCCTTCTCTCTATGAGTGAGGGATGAAGAAAGAATGAAATTTACATTTACTGTCTTAATGTCACCAAAACATTGGAAATTCATGTAAAAGGGAATTCAGGATATAATAAGATCTTTCCTCAGATCCACTATGAATTATTCACTATCCAGTGATCTAGAGTAATTCAGCATCCACTAAGAATTACTGAATATTCACTAAGCATTGTTACGTTCTGTATCCACTATGAAAGATGCAGAATCCAGTAGGAATTATTCAGTAAATAATCTGCAGCTATGAGTGTATAAAGTGAAATTTCAATGTGACTGGGCAAAACGGAGTGAAAGTTTTTTATGGGGGTGTTTTTAATAACAAACAGGAAACATACCTGGGCTGCACCATACGTGGGGCAGTGGGTGGGGCTTCCTCTTGAGTCAAAACGTCTAGCCTGTTTCGAACTGGTAAAGCCTGCTCGAGCTCTGGTTTCCTCATGATGAAGGAGCGAGTGTCCAGAGCTTTAAGCCGTGCTGCCTCAAACAACTGCAGCTCTAGACCAAAAACAAGCCTGATGAATCAATCAGCTCAGTAATATTTTAAACATTTAACAGGTGTTGTATTCAGACATAATTTTCCAATATTGAGAAATGAACAAAGATTTGCTGAATTTTAGAATTCCCTAAAACTTCCCAATTCAATTCCCACAGACTATTCACTGTGTGATGGGGGGAACTGCTGAAAGCACTACTGGAGCTCAACTTGCTTGGAAAAGAATGCTAACTGCTAACACTGTTAGGTCTACTAACAGATGCTTGCACTGGTGTTGAGTGACTAATCGCTATAGCTTTACCAGGGAATGTAATCTGTGTCCTACCACTCAGGATGCCCCTTCTGTAATGTTTGGTATTATTGTCCAGTAGGGTTAGATGGTATTTGATTATGAAAGCTTGTGTCTGAGAGCTAATAATGTTGGGCTTGAAAGAAATGCTAAAGGAAACCGGTTCTGACATGTTTGGACTCATAGCTGGCCAGTTAGGCTTAGATAAGTTAACTAGGGTTAGATCCCCCATCATCAGCCAGTCCAATTATTGGCCACTTCAGGCTTTTTGTTCAATTCCTCTGCCCCTTTACCAATTGAATGGAAGAAAGTCCAAGGAATTCCCAGAAATTGAGGGGAACTAGGCGTTACTTCCAAGTGGCCGAACCTGGGAATAATTTGGACCTGCTGATGATTGGTGCACCAAAGCTAACATTCTAAGCATCACAGAACAGACTATCCCACTGTGTGAGGCTCAGTTACATTTAGAAGATAAAACCACTTGTGTGAGAACACAAGAGTGAAATATATTTTCAAGCGTTTGACTGATTCAGTTACTTAGCAACCCAGCTCATTCAGGTTTATTCACTGTCACTTTTAATCAAACTGAACACGTCCATAAATTTTAAACTACGGTGGGCTTGAATTGTTTTTCTCATCTTCAACCTGTTTTTAGAATGTGACGTCACAAATCGGTGAGCTCCAGTACCTCCACGCTTAAATGAGCTATTTAGGCTCTGTACTAGAGAGACACGAAGCAGAAATTTGATACATCAGACACATCAGACTTTAATTAAGAAATGCTGTCTGTCAAGTTACCATTACACCTCCCAACCCTAATGTCCATGGTAAGACTCACAGATGCAGCAGATCGAAATCAACTTTACAAAATTATTTTTGTGTAAAAAAAAAAAAAAAAAAAAAAAGATAAAAAAGATAAATAAATCAGATAACTCACCAAAATCATTAGACTGCTCCCTGCTCTCCTCATCAGGAAGCTCCAGCTCTAGCCGTGATGCCAAAGACCGTGCTTGTGCTATAAAACAAAAATAGAAAGAAAGAAAGAAAAAACAAAGAGTGACAAACTGACCAATGTATACTTTAAGGGATAGCAGTGTTGTTGCTTTAAAGAGATGGAGACTGACCGCTCTGTCTCGTTTGGTGTGTGTCTTGTGGAAGAAGGGAATGCAGGTGCTCCTGGACCAAACGGATTGCGGCTCTGTTCATCTCATCACTTGCTGAACGGGTGCGTGGTGCCACGGGAACCATTTGCCGTTGCGGAACTACATGGGAATGGCAACAATGGCGTGCTTTTTATGTACAGATACAGCAAAGGAAAATAAGTTTGTCTAAAATGTGTGCAAACATTTATGACTGCAAGCGACCTTGCAATGTGATTGGCTGAGAGGCAATGGATGTGAGCCTGTATGGAGTCTAATCATAATTTGCCTGTCCTGCTTTTGCTTCCCTTGAGGTCTTGAATAATTTCACAGAATTCTAAGTGTTCCTGGATTAATTGTCCAGGTCAGAACCACCAGAGTGAATAAATACCTGAAACACTGTCTGAAATGGTACAAGGGGAGTATCCTAGGCTTCTTATATGGATGATGACAACAGCAAGCAGTAGGCTGCCAACAACTTTGCAACATGTTTCTGTTACAGAGACCTTTATGACTAAATTACACTTACAAGTAGCAAGGAATCTGCCTTCAGACACAACCAGAATAAACATTTGAGCAAAAAGACAGATTTATCAAACCATGCTACCTGCTAAGAGCTAACATGTTAACACAAAACAACAGGACTAGTATGATAAATACCAACCGACCTAACTCGGGCTAAGCCATTTCTGAGACTGCTGTACAAAACTGTATGTGTGCTGTGTATTTGAGAGAAAACTGACTTGTGAACGCAGCAGTTGTCTTGTTGATAGACTCCTGAGCCTCAGAGATGGCCTTCAAAATCAAGTTCTTATTGGCCTGTTTAGCTGGTGGCAAAGACGGCCTGCAGAAAGATGCCCACACTTCATTAGACACATACTGTATACATTTTATTTCATAATCAATACATCTTAATTATACTACTGCTTATTATTATACTACTCATTGATTAATATAAAGACACTTAATACGCCCTGTTTTCCCAGACACTGACCAGCTTTTGGACTAAAGAACAGTTGGGGTGAGTTGTGATAGTAGTTGGACATAAATTGATGTATCCAAGAAATAATTAAAATACTAGAGCATCTCAAGCATTTTTGTGTTCTTGATTTAGTTCAAAAAGGTACATTTTATATTAAGTACAAAATAATTTTTAGTATTTGTTATTAATTTAAGATAAGCATGGCTTATAGCTCATCCAAATCCAGAATTGCAAATTACAATATTTAATTTTGAAATGATTAATTAGACAGTATCATTGAAATGCTTGAAATATGTCATTTTTAAATGCAATTAAAATAGAAACAGTTAAACCATTTGATTTAAATTTTGAATTTCTTGAGGTACACTAGTGGTCAGAAAAACATACTTGCGTTCAGGTTTGGATGGCAGTGAAACTCGGCTGGCCAATCCATAGTTCTCCTCATCGTCATCTTCATCTTCCAGTTCATCACTTTCCTGATCCCGTTCATGACCCCTCTGAACTCGAACCACTGAGCTGGCCACTGGAGCCTTACGTTTACGTGACAACTCCTCCTGCATCCAGGATAACACTCCATTTACACAGATCCAACAGGAACTGAATTCATTATTTATATCTATGGCTACTTGATCATTATTCAGTATCTAATATGAGAGGGCAACACCAGTCACATTACTGAAAAATGTAGTAAAAACACAACCTAGTAGCTGGTTGTTTTCTTTTTAAAGTACTTCTGAAAACTTAAAAACAAAAATATTGTCTGTTTGCCAGGAAATTGTAGGAAAATGTCTCAGGTTGGATGGCAGTTGGCATGCCAGCACTGCATTAGTGATCTGGGTTAAGGCCCATAGCCAGAATGTCTTTGGACAAGGGCTGTAGCCAGCATTATAATGCAGCTGTACTTTCACAGTTGGCCAGGATCAGTAAAATCTAACTTGGCTAGCTAGCTAATATTGTGCTGTTTGAGTAGCATCTTTCTTTGAAGCCACTCATGAATTATTCAGAAACTGCAGAATTTTCTCACCTTGCTGCCTCCATCTCTGTACCCCCGGCCATATAATGAGCTCGACCTTTCTGGACCTCTTGTGACCTCTGATGACCTGTAACTGTCTGCACTTCTTTCTGAGCTACGATTGGCTAATGCACCATCCTGTCGTGACCTGTCAGATGCAGAGCGTCCAGATAAAGAGCGCAGTGGGCCAGAGGTCATGGTGTCTTCTGTGATGAGGTCATCATCCAGGTCAGGTTTGATGTCTATGACAGCCTCTGCAGAGATGGCCTCTACTAGAGGTTTTACTGTAGACGTCAATCTGGAGGATGACTTATCAGAGGAAGTGCGTCTGAAAGAGATAGGAAGAATGAGGTGATCTGAGCCAAGTCTTGCTTCATTGGCAAAAGTGAATCTCTTCTGATCTCGTTACATTACACAAGCTTATGCAGTTCAGTTAGATTGATATTGGGGCTAATTTTATATATATCTCCAATGCAAGTGTGTGCTACTGTGAGTACAAACTCATTAATAAGAATGGTACATTTTAGGTACTGCTGAATTTAAACATTAACATGATGTTGAGAGCCTAGATGAATATAATATGACTATTCTTATTTTATTATTTTTGTTGCAGTTCTCGTTTTTGGGCTCTGTTATTGATTGTAGTACTGATTGGCTCATGATGGTTTTAAATGTAGGTGTTTCTGTTTAATGGCCATGTTACTGAAGAAATCAAACTGATGGCGATTCGTGTGCAGTTATTGGGAGATACTGGCACTCATACAATCACACTGTGAAGCTAGCTCTACCAGTGAAACAGTAAACAACATGTCATATAAATCATAGAACTAATCTTTAAAGCTAAGAAGTTTAAAAAAAAAACAAAACAAAAAAAAAAAACCTTACTGCAATCCTAAAAACCCAGAAAATAAATTAATAGAAAATAAAAAAAAATACATGGGGAAATCATTGCCTTTTTTCCAAAAAAGTAAGTTGGTTTAAAAAAAAGGTTACGCCAGATTGTGCCCTTGGACCAGAATGTGAAGCTGTTTCGGTTCTCTTTAAAAAGAGCACATAGTTCACTAAGGACTTTATTAAGAAGCTGCTGTAACAACCCACCTGCCATGCTGCTCATGGGCAGAACTAGAGACCCGTCCCTCCAGCCTATCAGAGCGTGAACTAGACACATTCAGTGCCCGAGACTCCTCCCCTCTGCGCTCATCTCGAGAGGAAGCACTGGTATCTGAATGAAGAAGCTGAGGACGGAGAGAGGAGGGCTCTAAACACACAAAAAAAAATGCAATGAGAATTATAAAATCATTCACTGTTGAGCTATAAAGGTTTATTAAAGCAGGTATAAACTGTGAAGTGATAAATATACAGATACAGACTATACAGACACCACACATGAATGATCATGGATGTCAGTCAGAATGTAGTGCAAGTTGGTAATGATGATGCTAATTATTATGAAGAAAAGTAGGCTACCAAACAAAATAATTCAGCCCAGAGTTTCTCATAATATAAACTGTTCACTACACAGGGAACTGCAACTGGCAAAGCCTTGTGTTTGCCTTTCAAACGTACCAACTGCAGCTGATCTCAGCTTCTCCAGGACTCCGTGTAACCTACAACACACAACCACACGCACAAACAGTAATTTAATTAGTCAAAAATGTCTCCAAATCGGTTCTATACAGGTCAGTTCACATTACAGAAAACCCCTCCAGTAGAACAGCTTCCAACGCTAAAAAATAAACCCCAAACATCACAACTTACAATTCATAGACTCTTCATCACAAGCCCTAAAGTTCATAAACAATTTATTACAATCCACAATTTATAAACTCCTCATCACAACCCCAGTTTATAAACAAAGCTTAGATAATGGGTTTATTCCCCGATGCCTCCCTCATCCATTTTTGTTGTTAATTTAAAACATTTTAGGTCAAAGACAATAAAAACGAGAGAGAGTCGAAAAGACACTGAGGGGATTTCACATCTACATAGACTGATATACTTATTCAGTACCATGATATTGTTACACTATTACAGAGGTTTTTAACCTTTTTCACTGTGCGACTCCCATTTAGGCTCCAGTAAATTTTGTGACCCCCCCCTTCAACATTGATCACGTGACCAATGATGTACGAAGCTTCATTTCAGCACACAATCACGTGACTGCTTCAGGGAACGATTCAAAAGCAGTAAGACCTGGCGTGCACTTCGAGGGTCGTAAGCAGAGAGAGAGAGAGAGAGAGAGAGAGAGAGAGAGAGAGAGAGAGGATGGACAGATAGATAGAGGGAGAGATAATGAAAGAGAGAATGAGAAAGGCGGACAGATTGACAGATCGAGAGAGACAGGTGAGACAGATGAAAGAGAGAGAGAGAGAGAGAGAGAGAGAGAATAATGGACTAGTGATATAAACCTGGCTTGGTAGAATGTGAATAGTGAATAATATCATTTGAGAATTTGGTCAATATTAACAATAACATGGTGAAGGAAAACAAGCAGCAATGTGCAATAAGAATTGTAAGTTTCTCCAGTTTGCCTTATCAAGATACATTCTGAATGTATTATATATTAATTCATAACAGATTACGGTGTAATGTCTTTTAATATATTACATTAAATTATCCAGACATCACAGTATTTTGCCATTTGTTTTATCAGTTTTATTTATTTAAACCACAAATGTCATGTTATTGAAATTACATATGAAATTTAAATAAATAAATAAATAAAAGCCCTTCATCCACTAATACACAAAGCACTTTCAGGTTTTGGCCACCAGATGCCGCTAATGTCCACTGTGTCATGGCTCCAAGAAATGAATTTTTTTTTCAATTAAGTTAGGAAAAAGGCTTCAGTGCTTCAGAAAGCCTCAATTTCCCATCACTATTTTTTTCTGTTCTGATGTTCCTGGATGCGGCCGTTTTGCATCCCCACTTCCAATTCGACCTTCTAAAAAATGCACCATTTTAATCCAGCCTGGATGACATGCCGAGCTACAATGCGCACACGCAACCCTGAATCAAGATTCAGATCAAAGAGTCAAACAGAACGGCGTGTGATTCAGTTTGATTCAGTGAATAAAAGTTCTAAAAATGCTCTATTTTAAGCAACAGTGGGTGTACCGAGCCATGTCCTTCATGCGAGACACTCCATCAAGACTGAGAATGAAAAAGTGTGAAAAAGTTTAGTGCTTAAATCTGATTCATCGCACATTTAGCTGACAAAACATCTTAATTAGTGTCACATTCGCAACCCCCCTAGAAGTACATCGTACCCCCAGGTTAAAAACCCCTGCACTATTAGATAGATCTGATTTCATACCACACAGTGAACTTGATGGTGTTATTGCCCAAAAAAAGAGAGAGGTCATCTGCCATCTGCTGGGCATTCTTCTTATTGGCTACCATCACCATAATGTAGTCTGGAAGCTCCTCATCTGGCAGGACAAAAAAATGTATATTAACCATGGAAATCACTAAATATTATAAACTGTGTCAACCATTTTATGTTGTAGCTCAAAATTTACAGAAGCACACAAACAGCCGAAGCTTTAATTGCAAATCAGATATTCCATATTTCTGAAATTACTGAATTTTATTATCAGTTGGGGAAAATGAGGTGTAAAGTAATAAAATGTAAAATAAAGTAATACAATGTATCATGGATTTTAAATTTATAAGAGCTTCAAATTCAACATCAGATGCCAGCAGAGGGACACAGATTTCTCCAGAATCCCTCTGGGCTTTGGGTTCATATCAGAATCTTATTTCATACTAAGTTTGTTTGATGACTGGGTTGTGTGCGAGAGAAAAAAATAATTCCTTTATAATAAGAACCTTTTTGGTGGCTATAATAGAGAAGAGTTTTAAAGCAGATCAACAACTCTGCAACTCTGAGCTAACCAAGTTAAAGCACTGCCTTCACACATGGTGGATGTAGTTTTGAAGTGTGGCTGTAACTAAGACCTCCAGAGTAAACAAAGAGAGACCGCCCATATACATTCAGGTTTTGGACACAGTTTGATCAAAAATGTTCTGTATGTGTGATGGAAATAAAATGTAGTGCAATTTGATGGAGCTGATATGTGCAGTCCTACACTGTAATGTAAAACAGATGTGTGATAGAGCAGCTTCTTTTCACTGATCATATTAAGTGTGAACAACCTTACCTAGTCCAAGAGCCTAAGCAACACAACAGACTGCATTTAAACACAGAACATGAATTAGCAGAAAAGTAAATTTTAAAAGTAAATTTTACTTGACTTAATCTGCTTTATGTTATACATCGTGTTATATGATGATTGCAGAAGCTCCCATTGCAATATATATATAAATAATGCAGCCCTTCAGGGAGAGAATTTTAATTGAGGGATTTTTGTGAAGGCTAGGGGAGAAAATAGAGAGTTCACATTTTGAGACGCTGCTGTCAGAACCTGACAGGTGGAGGCCTCAGTGGATTCCTACTCACCCACATATGCCCCCAGCTCCTGAAGCTTCCCTTTAATAGCAGTCTGGAAAAAAGCACAAGAGCAGAGCAGGGTAAATGGTACTGTGGAACTCCAGTTGTCTGACCACAGGGGCCAGCACACACAAACAGGGGAGAAGTTCAGCTCTGGGTGTTGTTGAAAATAACTCCACACTGACGCATTAGCAAGTATCTATGTAGACCCTCAGGCTTTTGTCTCCCTCGTTGTGTGCTTGCTTGCTATCATACCAGGTCCTGCAGAACCTAAGCCTGCAGATTGATCAGAGCAGCAGCTGTGGCCTGAAGAAAACAAGACAGCAGCGTCTCCCATAAAAGTAGCTGCTGGAAATGAATGAGCAGACTTTCACTGAACCGCAGTCAGATGTTATACTCTACATGAGCTTAACTGGCATCAAATCACACAAAGACAGTTGAACTGAACGAGGAGCTCGCAGCTCTGTAACAGTAAACACAGTTAGCTTAGCTTAGCTTCAGAGTCGAGGGGAAGCCTCGTTTAAAGACATTACCCGTATTTTCTTGCTGATCTCGGTCCCGATTTCCATCCTTTAAAGTCTTATTGGCAGCAGGCGATTGTGTGGTTTGTAACTGGAGCTTGTTTACATCCCCTAAACGTGAAAGAAGCGCTTTAGTCGTGTCTGTGTTACCAGGCCATGAACGTTACACCACTGGAACTGTCTGCGCATGCGCAGCAACAACCCAGTTTCCATCACCAAAATGACCCTTTTAAACAGTTAAAGTGGATAAAATATACAATAAATTCAACCATTGTACTTAAGAAAGACACAAAATGTCCCAGTTAGCCTTTGGTTTATTCTGAATCAGAGATTTTCACATAAACCATTAAAAGAAAATGTGCTGCATCATAATCACTGCCTGATGCCTCAGACACTGTTTTGCACAGTTATGTGCCAGGGCTTGGGCCTAAATGACTTTTTTCAAATTAGTTCATGAATAAAATGAATACATGAAGAGAGCTGTGTGGAAAAAACAACAACATAGTGGCCAAACAAGGCATATTTATTTATTGTACTGGCCTTTATTGTACCAGTATTACATATCAAACTCATGTCTAGGCTCTCTGCTGGTTTGTGTAGTAAATGATAAGGCTATGTTTGTGTTGCAGTCTTATCTCTAATCTAATTAATTCTTAAACTAACTCTAATCTCTAATCTAATCTAATCTGTAAATATCTCTGTACTGTAATGGTTAAACAAGTGCAATAATAATGTGCAATAGTGTGCAATACATCTCCTACTGGACTTTTCATATAGTCTCTATATTCTATATTCTATATATAGTCTCCATATTATATATAATCAATATAATTTTAGTATATTATCTTTTTTTCAGTCTGTACTATCTATCTATCTATCTATCTATCTATCTATCTATCTATCTATCTATCTATCTATCTATCTATCTATCTATCTATCTATCTATCTATCTATCTATCTATCTATCTAGTGTAAAATGAGCCTCTTTCACTCACACTCTGAGTAATTTTAGACACCCCCGGTCTCCAAAATCTGAAATGTTACATATATGTTACAATGGGCATTTATGGTAAATTGGAAAATAAAACAACTTGACTTTCTTTGCCTCATAATGCAGATTTGCCTTTTTTTTTTTTTTTACTTTGCTAGTTAAGGCTAACAATTCTATGCCAGATTTGTTGTAAAACACAAATGTACAACCTATATAACAAAAACTACCTCATATCTGAGATCTTCTGGATAAGCTTCTGTAGCTATAAAAACCTCAGTACCAGACTTATGTACTGAATTTTAGAAAACATGCACATAGTGCAAAAACTGTACAAAATAAATGAATGATACAAAAATGAAAACGTGCTTTATCAGATCTATGTTTGAACCCTCATTATCAGTACTTGAATTTGTTGACAATTTAGTGTAACCCAAATGGTAAAGTTTGAAACAATTCCTTTCTTCAGTGAAGCATTTCTCACAGAGTGTGGTGGTTGCATTGACTTTGCAGACCTTACAGCAGCCACTCTTTTCACATTTTACCGGCCAATAAGCAACTTGATCCGTGCAAACATTGTGCGGCACTCCAACACGAATTCTCTTGGGGAGTGGACTCCAACACGTATTCTCTTGTGGAGTGTTGGTGGTGGTGGTGTGGGTGATGGCTGACCCCTTTGTGACTGTACAAGAATCAGGCTGGTTGCAACCTCTGCTTGGAAGCTCCTTTGTTTTAGTGGTTTCTGGACACCAAGTAGTCTACAGTCACGGCAGTAGATCAACCATGCATTTATAATGCCTAGCATAATAATTTGCCAGAAAAGGGCTGCCAGAAATTGGGCTACATGTCCCTCTGAAGGGAACCATTTGTTCATCAATAGAGTTGTGCTCCTCTGGGGTGATATCTAGGCATTGTTTGCGGAACATATCAAACCATGGACTGATCTTCCATCACTTATCCTCTGCTTGCCTGTTCAACATATCAGTGTTGTCTGTGAAATGTAGACATGACAACAAGGTCTGAAAACAGTTGCGTGACATAATGTCTGCTACCATGGGACACCTTGTGTCATTTTCCCAGGGTGCACGATTTCCAGACATTTGCCAGAGACCCATGCGCAGGTAAAGGCCAGTTTGTTAAAAGTGGTGGTAACATTTCTATGGTATTCAGATTTTTGTACACTGTACAAATTTGTTTGTTCCACCAGTGCTGAAGCAACTGAAGCATTTCTGCTGTAATGAACTTTCTGAAGTACTCCAGTGGAGTATGAAGATCATCTGGAGGTGTGACACTCTGTCCTTTAAATTTGGGGGTTCAAATGGTTTCTTTCTCCAGGAAAATGTTTTTCTTCCTTGGCTGGTTGTATTTTGCTGTTTGGTATTCAAAGCTGGTTGTGGTACATCATCTAAATTTGATTCACTACTGTCTGAATCATCAGAACCACTCCATGTCTTTGTTGCAGGGAGTGTAGTCAGGGTCTTCAGGATCTTTATCTGAGATATCTTCACATTCCTCAAACTCACTCTCATCTCCAGTGATGATATCCAGTACATCTTTAAGACTGTGGTGCTCATACTACAAACCAAGACAATGCATCAAATAACAAAATAATTTTGTTAATAATTTAATTAATTTCTAATCATTTATTATTTTTTGCTTACATTAATTTAAATATAATTTTGACTGAACAACTTAATATATATTTATTCAAAATAATTTAATCAGTTAAAAAATTGAGCATTTAGCTAACATTTTTCTTATTGTAACAAATATGTCACATGACATCTTCCCACTATTCAGGTCAGAATCCTGATGTAACATGTAAGTCACAATGACTATTTCATAGCTCTAATTTCATCAGTTGTTCTTGAAATGCAGTTAGAACAGGTTATATGTATTATTGGACAAGTTATTTATTCACTGAAATTGTAAAATGGGTTGTAACATACCTTTAAAAAACAAAAACACACTGAAGAAAAAATAATGTGGCGTACCCAATGGGTACCCTTTTTGTCCGGCGTGTTCATTTGATAAGAAGGAGTCAGGTAGACATAGAGAGGATGAAAGCAAATAGGGGTTTATTTTCTACCAGGATCCTGGTGGAAGAACCTTTACAGCTTCAAAACAGAGTATCAGCCATAAATGCCCCAGTTCTTCAAAGGTTTGAGTCTGACTCCATCCTTTATACCTAAAATGACATAGACCTATTGGTAAGGTATGACTAAGAGAATAAGGCAGTTATTTTCCTGTTTACCTCACCATTTATGGTAAAATCCTTAAGTTCATACATCGTTCACAAAATTTACTCTGTTGTTTTCCATCACAAGACCACCTCAGTTCCTCCATGGCCTTGTTTCTGTCAACGTGAGGTTCGTTTCCTGCTGATAACAACCAAAACCAGGGAGTATATCATCCTCCACCTGTCGACTAAGCAACTTATTTAGGGAAGTTGAATTACCTCATGTCTGACAGGAAGAAGATGTCCTTTACCATGAACCCATAGTTTAGTACAGTTCATTCTAAGTACAGTGGTCATGCTGAGTTCAACACATCTTACTGAGTGCAGACAAATATGTGTATCTTCATAATGTGATCATAAAGTGAATACTAAATTAAAGTAATCAATAGTCAACTGAATACATATAAACTATATGCTTCACACGATGACTATATAAAAGTACAAAGTGTAAGTGCTGATTAACAATCTTCATTATAGGATGAGTACATACTCGTGAGTCATGATTATACCACAGTAAATATTAATTAGAGTAATGATTACCAGTCTAATCAAGAACACATGATTTCAATAATACTTCATGATTCATAAAATGTATAAAAGAGTACATGAATTACATATACTGATTACATGATGATCCGTATATGAATGATGGATAATTAATGACAATATTATCAAGTAATACATCATATAACCAACATTAGCATGCCTAGTAAAAGAAAAACATAAAATTACAACAACACTTTAAAGAGGAGCTGTTTTTCCCCTCATTGGCTAATCAAGCACACCACCATTTTTAAAATGTGGTCACATGTACACACATTCCCAAATTGTGATGTGACCTCATCCGGGATGTTAAGTGGATGTCACTTAGGGACTTCATTAGGTAAAATGAAGGATAAAGATGAATTAAAGAGTCTGTGACACATATGACACCATGGGTTCTTTTGCGTTAAAGCGCTCCACGGCACTAGGCGGCGCTGTTTCGCAGCTCATGTCTTTCCGCCGAACGGCTGCATTAAAAGTGAAAGTGAACAAGCATGTTTTAAGAAGGGAGGCTATTGGTGGTGTTGTTTTGGATTGTCCACATTATTTACTAATGAACCAAAGAAAAGCTCAAGCACGTTCGTTACAGTCGCCAAACGCAGCAGCAGCGGCAGCGGCTACGGTAGCTATAGCAACCAGGCATCTATAGCAACCGGGCCGATTTCAGCGAGATAAACCGTCGCGCTCAGGAAAGCAGAGTGACAGTTTCAGAGTGACATTTACAGAGGGACGTCTGGGCCTGAGGATGAGCTCGGTCGGGAGGAACGGGCTGATCGGCCTGGGTGTCGGAGTCACGCTGAGCACCGGAGTGATCGCCTTTCTCCTCATTAGAGAAACGCTGCGGCGGAGAGAGCAGCGGCTCCTGTTGGAGAGCAGCGGCGCAGGGCAGATGGTGGTGGACGGGAGACGGCCTTTAGTGCAGCACGGCCGAGGTGAGTCTGGAGCTTACTGTTCAGTAATTTCACCTGTCAGAGCATCCACCAGCCTCTGGACCAGTGGTCAGCTACTGTAAAGGGCTCTGCTACTCTAGCTCGCGGGCTCTTATGGTGCTCACAGGGTGAAAGTGGGTTCTCTGTGGTCAAGGGCTCTGATTGGTGTTGTACTGTATTTGGTCTTTGGTGGGTTACACACCCACCTTATTCGCACGTGGGAACATGTGTGCATGGACCTCTATGTCTACCTCTATGTACCTGACCCCAGTGACACACTGGTGGGGCTGAATGCAATTAAATTCCTCACAGCAATATCCTAGCATCTAGGGTTAAACTTTTCCAGAAGAGTACAAAAAGAGAGAGGGGGAAGGGACTAATAAATACAATGACAAAATCGAGGGCAGGACGCAATTTTATGATGTGTGAGGATGTGAAAACTGCAGTTGGGAGAATGTCTAAGTAAACTATGCAAAGCAGAGTGCAAGCGATAGATAACCCATTACAGGTAGCAGCAGCAGCAATGGTACGTTATCTAATACCAGTAACTGTAATAAAACATACAAAGTAAAGCAAATTAGTCCAAGAAGTGATGGCGTGTTATATGTAGATGAATACACGGAAAGGTACTAATAAATGTGAATTGAATAAGACTGTGATAAGACTTGGTTATTAAGCCAAAGTGACTGTGATATATTTTCACAGTGGGGAAGACCATTGTAGGTGTAGAGATGGGCCTTGGGTGATTTTTCATGTAATATTTCAAATATTGAAAAAAAGAAAACAGAACCAATAAAAGTTCATTTTATAAATTTTTCATTTATTCACAATTTGACAAAAACACATAAGTTGGGAATGTGCATACCATGATGTTCATGAAAGATACAATGATATCACTACTTTCCATTGACCACAGTCTTTGACCACTTTTGCTTTCTTAAGTAAGTTGCAGAGTATTGAACTGTAGCTATCACATTGTGTATGTGATATGTAATGAATGTGATTTTTTTTAAAATCAGGTTTGTGTCAGGTTTATATTAAATTATATTGAGATATTTTATTGTGATGAGCACCACCTGTTTTAACCACCGATATGGGTAAACTTTAAATGTAAAAGTGTGTCTGAATTTGCATCCTGTACACTGTAGTGTGTTCTATTTCAGATGTCAGCCATTTTGTAGTGTTGTCTGAATTCTCAGGGAACAAATTCTTGATTCCCTATAATTGTAACTGAACTGTGTCATATCATTGAACAACTGGTACCCTCTGCTCTAATCCAAATAGATCACAATGTGGTTGTTGTCGGTGCTGCAAAGTCAGGTCAGGGGTCAGTATCCTCATCAGAAAACATTCTCTTTTTTTTATTCAGAATGAAAACCATCCCTGGTATAAGTAGCTCATATTTTTGTTGCTTAATGACAAACTGTAAACCTATGTGTAGTTATAGTAATAATTTAAGCTTAATGTATGCTTTAACAAGCAGTGTAGTGTTCAGAGATTAATTAGGAACTATTTCCCTCTGAAATGCATCTGATTTAGCTCGTCAGGTATTTAACTCTTGATGAGGCCAATCAGTCTTGTGGCAGAGAATACCTAAAACTGCAGGACAGTGGCTCATAAGAACTGGAGTAGAAAATATAGCCTCAGGGTTTAGTGAAGTAATTTTCACTGATGTCTGTCTCAGAACTAGTTAAAAACCTAGTGTCGTATTAGGTTTGACATTAGGGAAATTAAAAAAAGGGCTTCTCAGAAAGTTAATGCAGACTAAAGTACCACAAACATGTACATTCAAGTAAGACATAAAAGCATTAAAAAGAATCATTTATTAGTTTTTATTGATAATAGCAAGAAGAAATAAACTTACCAAAAGTATATTTGAGTATGAAAACACTGCTAAACTGTTGCCCTGTCACATCACAACACTCAGTACTGACAGTACTGCTTCAGACCAGCAGTGAATGGATAAATAGATTCTCCAGCACTGAAGAGAAAGAGAAATAAACACTGGAACCAGTTTGATTTTATTTCTGTGACTGAAGGTCACAGTGAATCATTTCTGGAGTAAGTAAGCAATTACTGTCTGAATTTTACATTTACATTTATGGCATTTAGCAGACTGTCTTATCCAGAGCGACTTACAAAAGTGCTTTGCTGTTCACTCAGAAAATATCCTTAACTAGAAGACGAGGCTAGAATCTAGAGATTCCTCACGCTTAGATCCTGTTGAACACAAATGTCTTTATGAAGTTAAATACTCCTGAAGCAGATGAGTCTTCAGTCTGCATTTGAAGACAGTGAGGGACTCAGCTGTTCGGACCCCCAGGGGAAGTTCATTCCACCATTCCATCATTCTACCTTGTTTTCCTCACTACTGCTCTGTATGGTGTCCTATGTAGAACAGTCTATATACTGTAGTGAGTAGTGAATGAGTGAACAAGTGGACCATTTCAGACACTGGTCCTCAGCTTAAGAATGAGTAATGTTTGAAAAGCTAATTTGTATATAATTGTATATATCAAATTTTACAATTTCATGTTCTAAATTTTGTGACTGATTTGAATATTCTGGCTCATTTCTAGTGGAATGATTTATACTAGAAATTCTGCAGCATTGCTGAACTTTTCTTGTTCAGTTAGTATTTTCTGATAGGTCACTGGCTCTGAACAAGAGTGGTAGTATGAGCAGGTTTCAGTCCATTGTTAGAACTGATGAACAGTATTAGCAGCAGCACTGCGTCAGGACTCTTTCCTGAAAGAGACACTGTTTCATTGCAACAGTCAAGCTCAAATACATGCCAATGTCTGTTACAAGCATCAAATGTTTGAGTTTAACTTAGAATGAATGAAATATGTTCTACATTTACATTTGCGGCATTTAGCAGACACCCTTATCCAGAGCGACTTACAAAAGTGCTTTGTTGTTTACTTAGAACATCCTTAGCTAGTAGACAGGGCTGGAATCTAGAGATTCTGCACGCTTAGATCCTGTTGAAACAAAAGTCTTCATGGAGTTAAGTACTCCTGAAACAGATGAGTCTTCAGTCTGCATTTGAAGACAGTGAGGGACTCAGCTGTTCAGACTCTCAGGGGAAGTTTGTTCCACCATTTTGGTGCCAGAACAGAAAAGAGTCTGGATGCATGTTTACCTTGCATTCTGAGGGCTGGTGGGTCAAGCCGAGCTGTGCTTGAAGCTCGAAGGGCCCTTGGTACAGCTCGAATGTTCTAGAGCATGTCTGTACAGTTAGCTTTGAAAAGAACTACTGATAGAATCCTATAGTGAAGCTAGCAGTAAGTCAGGTAATGACAAATGTAAAGCAGTTAAGCTGTTTCAAATATGTTTTTAATTTAAAGAGTTATTGCTGTTGCTGTTGGTACAGTGGGAAAAACACACAGGCTGTTATTTTATTTATTTTTATGCATTTCAACCAATCCGATTTTGTGTGTGGAGCAAACTGCTGTATAACATACTGCTGCACTAATATATAATAATGATACTCTACTGTTGTATATCAAAGTACATATTTTTTCTGTATTCCAGCAAAGCTTATTTCCAAGAAGGCCTACACTACATTTTCACATAGACAGTTGTCAAAATCGAGCATTGTCACATTAAGTACTGATAAGGCATCCAAACTGGACTGGCGTGTTGATTCTGATTTAAATGGGTTCACTACATCTTATATTCAGTTGTGTAGGATACAGTGTGCAAGCCTATGCAAGTCCTGTCTTTATCACTTAATTGAAGGAAAATAACTATACTAAAGAGACAATTATTTATCAAGCAGAAGTTTCAAATTAAATTTTGGCTGTCATCTGTTTAAAAAACGTGTGCAATCGCTGAACAGTGTATTTGTGGTGTGTTCTTGATAACAGATAGCGACCAAATATACACTGTTTAACTGTGTGTTTGTGTGTGTGTGTGTTTTTTAGACCCGGTACTATTGGCATCTGCGCTGCGTGGTTTAACACCAGAGCAGCACACTGAGCTGAGGAACACACTGGACGAAGTGGTGATGAATGTGTCCAGTCTTAGGAGTGAAATGGCAGAGCTCCGGTCCAGCCTGAAGGAAATTGCCAGCACAATCATCGAAGATGTCCGGTGAGTTGTTCAGTACTGCACTGAATGCATTTTAACATAATCCTGAGATACTTGTTAGCTATATTAGCCTTGTTGCTTCATTGTGAAATTTCTGAGAAGCTGCTTGTTCTCTGTGTCTGTGAGCAGTAAGGGAGTGGAGGAGAGTCAGAGGTCACGGCGGAGACGCCACATTTTGCCGCGGGAGCGTTCAGACTCCATGAGCTCCAGCTCCATCTACTTCACTGCCAGTGCCGGCTTAGCCAGTCTCTGTGATGACAGTGAGGGGGGGTATGTAACAATGTCACACTCTGTAGTAACAGTGAGGGAGGGTATATAACACTGTCCTGCCTCTATAGCAACAGTGAGAGAGGGTATGTAACACTATTAATCTCCATAGTAAGAGTGAGTGAGTACAGTGTAACATTTTCAATGATTTCTTTCGCATTTATTTATTTATTTATGTATTTTTATACCTTTTATATACCTTTATTAGTCCTTTTCCTTTATTCACATCTATGAAAAGATGCAAGTAAGGTAACACAGCTATGCAATTACACCATATTTTCAATTACAAAATAAATTTCCACTCAGTCATTTTGGAGAAATGTAGAACAACAGTTCAGGACAGTGTCAGATAATCAGCAGAGTTTGCTCAGTTATCAGATACCTGTTGTAAAATATCTGAGAAGCCCACTCCACAGCTAACACCGTCATCTACATCTGCACAATGAAAGCTGTTAATATAAATAATACAGCTGCACAGTGGGGTTGGAACAAGCTGACTTCTTCACATCACAGCCGGTTTTGTCTAAATTCTACCCCATGACAAAATATAATCATGGCGAGGCAACACGCGGTAAGGACAGAAGGCCTGTTAGTCAGTCTAGTGGAGCTTTGACATCGTCATTCATTCGTATGAACTTTCATACAATGTACATGGTTAGCCAAACTGTATTGATTTATCACACTTTACACAACAAGTTGTACCCATGAGGCGTACTGGAATTTTCTGTTCCATGTTAACAGGTGAAGCCGCTACAAGCGGCAGAATTTTTTTCAAGTCTTTATATAACAATATGCGTTATAATTGTTTCAATCATACTCTCACACACTGCCGTGACACAGTGTGTCTTTCAACATAGCCATTAGCCTTAGCTTTCCAATATTCCAGGCTAAAGCAGGAGTCTGTGGGTTGCCAGCTCTCCCCTAAGCACACAGGGCTGTATACTTTAGAAGACAGAGAAGACACATATTAAAGAAAGCGAATCAAAGTGATCACATTTCACACATGAAGGGAAACAAATGAAAAGAAGGTATTTCAGTCTGATTACAGACGTTTCATTGTTTGTATTAATCACATTTTTGTGGCGATGCTTTGCAGTGTGCATAACTGTTGTACGTGTTTGGTTATTGATAGAGTTTGTGTGTTACACTCTTCCTTTTGGATCTAATAGATATTCCACAGCCTATTCCAATGTAGAGTCAGACTACACAGACAGAGAGACTGACAGAGAAACGGATAAAGACGGAGAGGACAATGATGATGATGATAAAGACTCAGAGGATGAAGAAGAGAAGAGCTGTGCAACGGTGCTGACGCTTAGGCAGGACGACTCTCAGTTTGAGGAGGATGAAGGAGAAGATTACGAAGAAGCAGTTGCAGTAACAGAGGAGCCAAGCCCCGAACTCGCCCTTCTGCTCACACAAAGTGACCTGCTGCATGCTGGGGACTCTGGGAAAAAAGCAGAGGGGTTTCACCTACTGAGAGAAAACAAACCACTGGTGAGGATCAACATGCACACACAATGCCACCATGCCCCATACCACAACTATAGTCAACCAGCCAAGAGCTATTTTATTCTGGAGCTTTCAGGCTGTTGCTACTGACAAGCAATGGCGGGTTACTGTAAATCAAAGCAACTCTTCAAAATGTGTAGCGATGTTCAGAAACTTAGACTCACTTTTGTGTCTTGCACAAAATTGCAGTAGATTCTTTCCATCTTGAAAGTTTGAGGTGGAGCCTCCATGGATTGCATTAGTTGATCGAGCACCTCCCACAGGTACATGGAGCACACATACCTGACCATCCACAAGATGGTAACAAAAACAAGACTGAGCGGAGGAGGCTAGTTTCTTCCATCACTCCAAAGTCAAGTTTTGATGCTTGTCTATCGAAGGAGCTTGTACAGCAGGTCCTTGTACTGCAGGGGGTGCTACAGTGTGTGATGGGATATATTGCTTTTGTGACCATTATTACATTTTACTGAGACTTTACTTGGAGACTTTCCAACCCAGTTGTCTGGATATAATGCCATGTATGCATTTGGTCTAATATTTCGACTAAAAGAACTGTTCAATTACTGTCTATCAGACATGCAGCACTGTTATGACTCAATGTTTTTGTCTTAAGTAATGTTATGGCTCATGGATACATTTATACTAGACTGTAGTGATTTATTTACATCATAATATAGTTTATTGTAGGCAATAAATATATATAATAAAAATAATAGCACTAAACCCTACAGAATGCTTTATCATATATAACCCCTACTTCTTTGTTTATTAACAGTTTCTGTTTGTGTGCATTTGTGTGTTTGGTCAGTATGGCAATAGTGTAGAATTTCTCTGGCGACTGGCTCGAGCTTACAATGATATGTGTGATCATGCAGAGGATCAGGAAGAGAAGCAAAGTTACGCAGAGCAAGGTAAACACACAAAGACTAATTGATTATTTGTGGGTTCTTTTACAGAAAATGCCTACAATTTTGAACATTAGATTTTTTTCGTGGAGCAAACAACACAACAAATAGGATACAATAACAGAAATATGTCACCCTTTACACCAAAGTCTCATGTAAATGTTTATTTGGAATTGTGTTGATAATTAAAGTATTATTAGTACCACCACATACTACTAAATGGTTAAGTTACAATAAAAATCACGGTATTGATCTTTCTACATTACAGGCCGTCATGAGGCAGAGGAGGCGCTTCAGCAGAGTGGATTAAATGCAGAATGCCATAAATGGTGTGTAAAATAAACACACTCACACATGCACATACAGATAGATTCAGCTGCCAGATTCAAACTTCTAAAGAAGGCCCTGACATAAATTAAATTACTAATGTATCCCACAAACGTATACTATGAAATAATATTAAAGTTGATAATTTAATTAAAAAATGTTAGTCATACTAGGGCATGAAAAAAAAAAATTGTGATCACAGTTTCATTCAAAAAGTTTAACTGCCTAATTTTATGTTCATTACACTTAGTGATATTTCAAGCCTTTTTGAGTTTTACTGTTAATCTTATAGCTCAGGAAAACCAGAATCTAAAAATAAATGAGAATCTTAATTCAACTTAATATCAACTTTATTAACTTTAAAAAAAAAAGCTTGAAATATATCACTTTACATGTAATGAATATAAAATTACAGTTTTATTTTTAATACTTTTTTACCATATTCCAGTTTGAGATGCACTAGTATATTTTTTACTAGTATATGTTTCAATATTGGCAGTTTCTTCTTCCAGAAAGCTGCTTCGGCAGCTTAGAGTGAAGCAGCCATTGTTCTCAACTGTTGGTCAGAGAAAAGACACAGACAGGGTGACAGGTTTTCAACAAATCAATGTGTGCAGATGGAGTTAGCTGCTGCATAAACGGATGTGTTGCATTTCCATGTTGTGTTGCATTTGTGTCCTCATTCTCTCCCTGACTGTGAAAAGGTTTGCTGTTTTGACTGCCCAGTCATCACAGTATGAGAGCATGCATGGTAAACTGAAAAGCAGCCATATTCTGAAGGTGAGAATTTTCACCCTACTTGTTATGTATATTGTTATTTTATGTATATTTGATTGTATTGTGTGTGTGTGTGTGTGTGTTGTGCTGGTATGAGTGGATCAGACACAGCAGTGCTGTGTACTATGGCAGCATTCATACCAGCCTAGCATGCTGTAACACCACCAACATGTCAATGACGTAGTGTGCTGAAAATGACCCACCATTCACATATTACCTTGTCTGTGGGGTCCTGAACTTTGAAGAGGGTGAAAGGAGGCTAATTAAGTATGCAGAGAAACAGATGGACTACATTCTGTCATTATAAAATTACAAAGTGCTCCTGGACGGTCATGTAATGAGTGTTAAAGCAAGGAAATGGTCATAATATTACAGTCATAATTTTATTGACAATGTGCAGTGAAGAGTGTAGACAGAGGATTGTGCAAGAGACTCATCGTCTTGTTCCATCTCTAGGAGCATCTGGATCGAGCTCTGTCCCTCCGAGACGATGACCCACTCTGTTTCTACCTGTTGGGCCGTTGGTGTTTTGAGGTGACTTAAAAAATTCTGTACACACCTGTACACTTCTGCCTGAGTCATATGAGTGCTAACTATAAGTTTACACAGAGATAAAAAGACATTTGTACTTAAAGCTGAATTTGAATGATTAATCTGTCTTTTATTTTTTAATCTGTCTCTCTCTGTAGGTGAGCCGACTGAGCTGGGTGGAGAAAAAAGCAGCAGCTGCTCTGTTTGAGAATCTGCCCAACTCCTGTCTGAATGATGCTCTGGAGAACTTCCTCAAGGTGCACTTTTAAAATACAGCACCTCTGATTTAGGCTGCTGGTTTAGTTCAAATCCAACTTAATTCCATTTTTTGTCCTTGAAAACAGAATTTCCCCGCGCACCTTTGCACCACTTATGTCCACCCCTGTTTATAATACTACTATTATATGGTCTATAATATTTGTTCTTGTTTTTCTGTTTTATTTTTAATGATCTTGTCCATTTAGCAACTACCATAACACCCACTTATCAAAACAGTTTCACCCTGTTAACAATGTAGCAACTGCCTAAAATGAGGTGAGAACAACTTAAGTTGTGCAACTATTATGGTTGTAAAGTTGTAAAATCAAGGTGTAAAGTTGTAAAAATTAAATTCTTGGTGAAACTAGCAATTTTTGTTTTAGCTTTAGCAAAATGTTCCCGACTGCTTGAAGTTAAAGAAGTATTTTTTTTTGGATGACGTTCCTCTGGCAATAGTTTGGACTCTGTTTTATGAAACTTCTTTGTCTGTTAACAGAGATAGGTATAATGGGCTGTTTTGTTTCATTGTTTTTACTATGAAGGCTGAGGAGCTGAACCCAGGTTTCTCCAAAACCGTGAGATTGTACATTGCCAAGGTAACACTGGAAACACTGTTTTAAATATACTGTCCAACAAACTGAAACCTGAATCTGTATCTACCTTTAAATATATTAACCAGTTCTGGTATTTGGCGCCCTTACTTTTAGAGTAGTCACACACACACACCTGTACAAATTAACATGTACAAGACTCTGGGTAACCAGTAACAGTCTTACTGTCTGTTTTCAGTGTCATAAAGAGCTGGGGAATCACTCAGAAGCTCATAACTGGGCCCAGCTTGCACTGAGCATGAACTGCAACAACCTCCAGGTATGCCTGCTTTTGGTATTAAAGTCATAAAATTTCATGTTAGCTTCTGTAGTTGTACCTGTGAGCGATGACTAATATAACTAACAATTAATGAAAGCTTATACTCCACCATTTATCATGTATAAGTCATCAAACTGTTTAGAGCTGTTCAGTAACAGGCTTACTCATGTAGTTTCTGATCGACTGGCTTATGAGCTTCAAAGTAAAGTGAATCTACCCACAGGATCCTGGAATCTCTGAGCTGGAGGTTGAGCTACAGACTTTGATTAATAGCACAGCAGACCTTTCACTGGACGCTGGAGATGACTAAGTTTTGGAGGACCTGGAAGTGCAGGAGTGTGTACAGAAGCTTGTGCTGATCTGCAGAGTTTATCTGTGAGGAATCCTCCAGGGAGTAATGGTTTCATTTGATAAGCGAATCTGTGCACATCTGGGGTATTAAAATTTATGACAGACACTGTGGATTAAACTAAAACTTAATATTTTCATATTCTTGAAAGTACAAACACCTGGTGGAATTGTTAAAAGGGAAACCCGAATGATTACACTGAATTTAAATTGGCATTTTGCAAATTATCGTTACAGCAACACAAAATATGGAAAAAAATTCTTCATTGGTTATAGATTATTAGAAAAAAATTATATCTGCCAGCTGTTTTTCACTTTTTTTGCATAACTTGAGTGAGAACAATTTCAGTAATTCTTTAAAATTCATTTTCTTTAAAAATTTAATGCGTGGACTTTTACATTGACTTCCATTGAATGTTGAGCGTTCTCTTTTATTACCATTTTGGAGATACAAGGTTTTTGTCCAACAGCATGCATATATGTGCATATGAACAGACATCATAAGTGCTTAACTTGTAGCATGAATGAACCATTGTTTATATTATAGCTCCTTAATGAGCTCATGGTGCAGAGGATTCAGAAACATTTGGGTGTTGGGAATCTACACAAGACTAAATATATATGGATAAAAAGCTTAGAAACTACTGGGATGCACTGCATAATGAGAATGAAGGTTAGAAAACCCCCATAAAACTAAAATAATTTAATATATGAATATTGTTTATCTGTGTGATGACTGACACTGAAATACCTGTAGATGTGTTTTGAGGTTGTTTTGTGAGACTGACAACACTGGAACTTGAAGAGGCATCCTGATGATTCAAAGACCATTTTAATGTCTGTGATCTTAAAATTAGCTGGTCAATGTGTCTGTGAACAGGAACGCACCACCTGTGAGTGCATCTCGGATCAGGGGGAATTTCACAAAGCAGGACACAGCTGTGTGCACCTGTGTAGTTGATGTTCTGAGTAACAGAGAAAAACACATTTCTGCATAACTGGTGATACATTTAACACATGGGGGAGGGGGGAGAGACTGCATCATTAATGTTTGGTGTGAAGATTTTCTTCATTAATACTGCTCTGTATGTCCAACTGTATGTTGGTCCAGATAACCTGAGTCAGAACTGTGAACTGTCCTATAGGAATGTGTCACCCTTCTCCTATTGACTTTAGGGTTGCCTGGCTAAGTGAGAAATCCTGCTTTGTGAAAACCGATGAATCATTCCAGACAAAAGCGCCACAGTTTGAAAGCTCCATCTGCTCTTTCCATTGTGTGAACTTGACCCAGTGAATGGACCAACAGAAACTATAATCACTAACTTAGGGATGCAGTCATGCAGGAATTCTGGGCCAATATTTGATGCTGTTCATGTACTTGACCCTCATGTGGACCAAAATATGAGAAAATAATTGAGGAATGTTTGGGAATAATCCATTCCATGTAAAATATATCTAATTGGGAAATATCTTTCTCTGTAGCTGAATATTGAATTACAGCCACAGTAACAGCCGATACTGATACGATCTTAGAATCATTATGCATTCCAACAATAAATGTAAGAATGTTTGAAACATTAGGAAGAGTTTGATTTTGTCACAGCAGTCTAGAGTTTAAAGAGGAGCATCACAAAAATGTATTGGTCAAAACAGGCCCATTTTAATTAAACCCAGAATCATGCATGATTTATAGATGTGTAAGTGCATGTTCCGCAGACGTTGTCTGAGGATCTGCAAAACTGCTTGATTCCCAAAAGTTCATGCTAGTGAAAACTGTTCATTATTGGAAAGGTGTTTCCGGTGACACCAATTTTAAAGCAATTGCCTCAGCTAAATTAACTCACTTTCTTGACTATTTATTGTTTAATGATTTTACTTGTAAATGGCAAACCATTGCTCCCCAGTGTGTTGTAGTTGGTGGTTTTTAACTTATGTGTACATTAAGAAATATGAGATTTGTTCATGTTTTATTGTGCTTTTTCACTCATTTGCCTCATTAAACATTGCTGGAATGCCTGAAGGGTTGTGGCCTTGACAAAGTGTGTTGTTGGAAACTTCTGAAATGCAAACTTTTTCACTCAAGACAAAATTTAAGTGTGTTTTTTAACTTTGCACCCCCAGATCACTAGCTTAATGAATGTGATCATGGTAATGAATGCTAGCTCTAGAGCTGAGCAGCTTTTTTTTTATTTTATTTTAGTTGGCTTTACTCCTGATATTCAGAGTTTAAAATCCATAAGCAAAACACTAACTTTCTGTAAATTATTTTATTTGCAAAACAATACTGTAATTCCCTTTAACATCATTGTGAGGAAAAACAGACCCTCAAAAAGCATTAGCTCAATCACTTTAATAATGCTTTTTTTAAAGTCTTATTCACTTATTTATTTCAAGTGCTGATTAACTTTTATTCACTTTACTAAGTAATAAACCTAATGCTTATTTACTTTATTAATATTGTTTAACTTTAACTGTTACTTAGTAATTCACTTTACTAATTCCAGATAACATTTAATGCTCACCTATTCACTTACCACTCCATTAACTTAATGCTAACTTACATGCTTTATTAATGCAATTTATTGACTATCAACATTAATGATAATTCATCTGGACAGCAAACATGTAATTTCTATTGTGCCCACCACTAACAAAGATTATGTGGAAATGTTATTCCACACAAAACAGACAGCATTAACAAGTGAAACAGAAAGTGCTGCCAGGTTATCTTAGTGAGGATAAACATTACGTTGGCCTCAATATGCTCATCTCTTAATGCTGTATGATTAGTACATGCAAACTATCCACCTTTAATGGTGGAACAGTGTGTACAGTCCTAAAGATACTTTGTCCTACTTCATCAGTTTAATCGTCTTCTATTTAAAAACTACCACCCAAAATGCTGAAAAACACCAGAGCTAGTTACAGCTTTTCTGTTTACCCCATTTCTACTTGCTGTTACTCAGAGCCCAAATGTACCCCACCCAATAAAAATCATAAACAGCTTTCATTCATAGAATTTTATGTACAGAAAGGACAGTTTCAAGTCAAAGGAAAACAGGAAAAACAACAATAAGGCTAGATGCACACAATAATTACACCACCCTCCTCCCCAAAAAGGTCTTTTAGACCACCATACACAGACTCGCAGTACTCACTCTCAGCCTAGAGATGGCAGAGTGCTGTTTGCCTGCTCCAACACACTTGACTGAGTAACTTAAAGGAACAGTTCCATCAACAACGCTAACATTGCAAAGAAGTGAAAGAGAATAGGGACAAATTAGTATAATACTAGAGACATCATGCTAACTTGATTGCTAGCTTCCATTCATTGTTTACCACATTAGCATTAAATCTGATGCATCTGGTGTTATCTGTACAGTAGTACAGGTATAGAACTTGGTGTATAATATGAACATTATTCATAAAGCAGGCTACACCTGCACAAGTCTCATATGACTGCAAACTAGAGAATTTCATAAAGCAGGGCTTCAGTTTTGACAAACAGCTCAACACTATTCGCTATTCATGAGCTTTGATTTTAAGTTAACTTGCTGTTAAATTATATGCTTTGCGAAATTCCCCGACTGGTATAAACAAAGGTTTGCTTATATCAGACTGTATTTGTATGTTGCGTGTGAACATGGAACAACTCGGTCACCCAGAGACTAGAGCAGAATGCTGCTTTTTGCTGGGATTTTAGTCCAAGACAGAGCAAGTGTGTGAGGTTTTCATCCTGTGTTTCAAGGTCTCCCATTATTCCACAGTGTTGTCTCATTCTCAGTCTTTGGCGTCTCCCACTCCATCCGCATTGATGGCAAACATGGCCTCTGCTTCAGGTAAGCAAGGAGAGTCATAGATTTTACAGATCCTAGTCTCGCCTCGACCCTTCCTCAAATACAGCCTAGGAGAGGGGGGGTATTTAAAATAAGGTGATGGCATGGATAACGAACATTAGAGTATTTAATCATCTGAAATGTGCGATACATGCTGTCATAACTTCTTATCTGAACATCTAATCAGATCTACTAAATGGCTCAAATGATTACAAATGATTTTTGTTTAGCATTTCACAAACTGCAAGAAATCCTTTTGAACAGGATTAAGTTTGCTAACCATGTAACAAAATGTAGTTTATCGGTGTTCTAGAACCACTGGCAATATCTATTATATACTCAAATTTATAACAGTAATACAACATGTTGCCCAACTAATTCAAGATACTGAGCACAAGAAATAATAATAATTTTAAACAGGCTGATATCCAATCAGCTACTCGTTACTGTGCCATTCATCCTATTACTTCCCATGAGTGTCTCTATAAATGGTGACTATACCTGGTAGTTGAGGCATGTGCCAAGATGTTTCCTCCAATGGGCTTTTTGGGATCTGCAGAGAACATGGCTGCACCATCCACCTGAGCTACAACCTGATTAGTGATGACAACAGCAACTCCAAACTACAAAACAAAACATCCCAGGTAATCACAAAAACTACAGTAATAAGCATAAAAGTCTACATCTACATCTCATTCAGTTATCATGTGCTAGTTCCAGACATACTGGTGAAAATATTAAAAGTATTTGGACACCTGCTCATACAGTCATTCTGAAATCAAGGGTATCGAGTCCTATTCTACTAGAGTCTATTCTACTGAAAATACTTCTTTACAGTGACAAGTTACAGACAAGTTGTGTGTCAGCAATGGATGCAACAGAAAGTAGTTGAATTCATTCAGTAGAAGGGGTGTCCACAAACATTTGGACATAGTGTATGTGTGTTGTGAATTAAAGGATTTCACAGACAGAAATGATGTTAGCTGGCTTCAGTAAACATCATGCAAAAATATTCTTATCCATTTTCACACAAATTTCACCTCATCTGCAAGACGCAGCAACATGCGAAGGAAGCGTCCCAGGTGACCCTGTCGGGCTGAGAGCTCTCCTCTTCCAGAATAATCTGTCCTATAGAGTGCAGTGGCACTGTCTACTATCAGCAGGGCGTATCTGGGTGGAGGATTGAGAAGATTTAAAGATAATTCAAATAATCATAAAAGCAAAGACAGTGTTCCAGTGTTTTCTGGTTGCATATGAGTACATTAAGATTGGGCATTACAACTTAAGCTTGATATGGCAACTTTATGAAAGGGTGAGTGTTTGTAAAATATGATTTTGTTCATATAAATTCTGTCACAATACTCTTTTTCAAGTATCATATCATATATCATTGTTAAGATTAGCACTTCTAGAAACCTGGCTCAAAATAGGACAACCAAAATACTTTAACCAAATCAGGTGGGTTATGAAAGAATATCTGGAGCTGCTCACTGTCTGTCTTTTTTTCCTCTCAAAGGTTCAGGGTTCTGTTTTATTGATTGGTATGAAATCCATGTCACCCATGTGCCATGGAAGCTCTAATGGCAATATAACAATAGGCCACAGTAGAACAACTGTATAGTAATGAGTACAACATCATACAGTATGGCAGGACAGATTACATTTCATTGTTTGTACTTGTACTGAACAATAAATTTGAATCTATCCAATTCATATATTTCTATAACTTTCCTTCATTTCTTTCTCGTAATTTATTTTGCAAATGGCATTTTAGTATTTCACCTGTGCTTATAGTCTTGCTGGTGAATTCTGTGTGTTTTAACTTGCTCAGAAGCTTTATACTGTACAAAAGTATTGTGAAACTTTGTTTTATCTTCTCTTTTTATACCTGGACTCTGCCATCATAGCTGAAGCCTGATACAGCAGCTGTGTTTGATGGTCTGTGTTGAAAGCTCGTGCGTAAGCTACATTATCCAAGACATCGCTGCCAACCAGCCCATACCTAAAACACACCAGAAGAAAGTTTCAATTAATACAGTCTCATCTGGATCTCCAAGTGAGTACAGATAGGATGGTTTTCAGTTTTCATAATACTGCATCATCACATCCAATGACCACCAATAAATCAGTAAGTAATTCTAAGAAATATTTTAATATTTGTTTATTAAAATCATACTTGAAAACTGTGATCGTTTTGATCACACATATGAGGAACAACATTCCTGTCCTTTCCAATCTCAAGTTCTAGCATTAAGTAAGCTTATTTATTTGTATAGCTCTTGTCATACATAATGGCAGTTCACATTTTAATCAGCTGACAGTATACTTTGAACAGCTGAAGACCACTACAGCAAACAGACACTCAACTACCGCTGAAGATACTAAGCATATTTAGCAACCCTGTGTACATCTTTCTGGCACTCTGACAACATGCAGAACCATTGCAGAAGTTTGCAGAAGAACAAGCATAGCTGTGATTAGTAGTTGTTGCAATCTGCTCACCTCTCAGCAACAGCCAGAAGCCTTTCTGGACGAAATGTGCCCTCAGTGTCGATGTACATGGCTTTGCCTTCACCTCCACCCTGATCGATGGGTAGCTGACAGGTGACTGCTAAAGTGTGACACAGCTGTGTCTTTCCTGTGCGAAACTCCCCGAACATCTCTGTGATTGAACCTGTCTCAATACCTCCTAACACAGAGAAAGCCAGATGAACAAAGCAGGAGAAAGGACAGCTCTATTAACAAAATATATGTAGACTACACTGTCTACATCACTGAAAACCTGATTCATCAGATATATGCCACAAACTTTATAGTGCTAGGTGGATAGATGATGGAATGTGCTGTGTTTTCAAATCAAACCAACAGTTGGACACATGCATTCAAAAGTTTAGAAAAGGTCATATTAAGTTCACCTATAAAGGTTAGAGTACATTTAAGCTTAATCCTGAACTTTCACCCAAAAACACTTTGTGAGTAGATTCAATCATGTTTTTATACCATACAAAACAAAATATGCTCCGAAAAGACACTGCCCAACACTGCTGTCTAGCTGTTGGGACTTAAATGAACCATTGTCTGAGATCAGTCTTTGCATGTGAAACAATTAAAAATCAATTCTGAAAATCGATACAGTATTGCAAAAAACATCTCAAACAATGATTTCATTTGTTGTTCCATTAGCTACATTATAACTGATGTCAAAGAATCTCTCACCCTGCAGAAGTTTGTCCAGCTCTTTGGAACCAGTGGAAATCTGAATGATCTCAGCTCTGCGCTGGTGAAACTCTGTCGCTGTGGTAAAGCCCATAGGAACCAACTTTGCAGCCTCTGTCTGCAGGGAAACAAAAAGTTCAAACTCTTTCAAAGTTCAAACTGTACTTGCATATATATTTAAGCAGACCCGTACGGTCATTGTTTTTCATTTGGCTAACAAATCAAAACAGGTTTTGGACTATAAAAACTGGGCCACACTCAGGCAGCACTGGACTCACAAGGATCTTGTCGGCTTTGGCCTCACTGATGCCCTTGATGCTGAGTAGCTCTTTTTTGGGGGCATATGCTACAGCCTCAATGGTGTGGAAGCCAGCATCCTCCAGTTTTTTCAGGTCACTGGCACTGATACCACATTGCTGCAGAGTGAGAACACAGAAATTATCCTTTCATACATCATAAACAGAAATGACTGGTGATATCTGAAGTCATCTGTGACAGGGAGGCTGAGAGAGAAACATAAAACACATTGTAAAACCCTAAAACAATACATAATAAATGAACTAAAAGCCTGTCTAAACAGATAAGTCTTTAACTGCTTTTTAAAAGACTCTCAACTCTCAAAAAATGTGGTAGAGTGTTCCATAATCTGGGAGCAACAACCTCAAATGCTCGATCGCCTCGAGTCTTTAAATGGGAGCGTGGAACAGACAACAGGTTTAGATTATTTGATCTATAAAAGCGTGATGACATGTGTGGATGAAGAAGGTCAGATATATACATGGGAGCCTGACCATGAAGGGCTCTGTACGTGTTAGAATTTTGAATTGTGTCCTTTGCTCAACCAGAAGCCAATGCAGTGATGAAAGTAATGGAGTAATATGGGAACGTTTATTTGATCTGGTAAGCCTTCTAGCTGCAGCATTTTTTTATTGACTGGAGGCGATTTCCAGCAGACACACAGAGATGTCAAAAGAGCATTGCAGTAATCAATGCGAGATGAGATGAAAGAGTGAATAAGCATCTCTAGTTCTGCATTTGAAACTATAGATCTTAATTTGCTAATGTTTCTTAGGTAAAAGAAGCATGATCTCGTCAGCTGTGTAACGTGTGTCGAATAACATAGACTGGTCAAATACAACTCCCAAATTACGCAAACTCGGGTGGATGGCTGAAGAAAAAGACCCAAGAGCATGTTTGATTAAGGAATTCACCTTCTCAGGAGCAAAGATCAGAACCTCTGTCTTATCTGCATTTAACTGCAAGACGTTATCAGCCGTCCAGTCTCAAATAGCTTCCAAACAGTCTAACAACCTCTGAAGACTCTGAATTTCACTAGGTTTAATAATTGGTTGGGCCATCCTTACCAGCAACAACTGCAACTAAGTGTTTTCGATAACTTGCAATGTGTCTTTTACAGCATTGTGGAGGAATTGTAGCCCACTCATCTTTGCAGAATTGCTGTAATTAATTTACATTAGAGGGTTTTTGAGCATGAACGGCCTTTTAAAGGTCATACCACAGCTTGTTTTTCTTCAGCCATTCAGAGGTGGACTTGCTGATGTGTTTTGGATCATCCAGAATGTTTAAGCCAAGTTCATTTCAGCTTGAGGTCACAAACAGATGGTTGGATATTCTCCTTCAGGATCTTTTGGTAGACAACAGAATTCATAGTTCCATTTATCACAGCAAGTCTTCCAGGTCCTGATGCAGCAAAACAGTCCCAGACAATCACACTACCACCACCATATTTTACTGCTGGTATAATGTTCTTTTTCTGAAATGTCAGTGTTACTTTAACGCCAGATGTAATGGGACACACACCCTCCAAAGAGTTCAACTTTGTCTCATCAGTCCACAGAGTGTTTTCCAAAAAGTCTTAGGGATAATCAAGATGTGTTCTTTAAAAATTGAGACGAGCTTTAATGTTCTTTTTGCTCAGCAGTGGTTTTCTTCTTAGAACTCTGCCATGAAGGCCATTTTTGCCCAGTCTCTTTCTGACGGTGGAGGCTTAAACACTGACCTTAACTGAGGCAAGTTAGACCTGCAGTTCTTTGGATGTTGTTGTGGGGTCATTTGTGACCTCTTGAATGAGTCATCGCTGCACTCTTGCAGTGATTTTGGGCAGCTGGCCACTGCTGGGAAGTTTTACCACTGTTCCATGTCTTCGCCATTTGTGGGTAATGGCTCTCACTGTGGTTCACTGCATTCCCAAAGCTTTGGAAATGGCTTTATAACCCTTTCTAGACTGATAGATCTCAATTACTTTCTTTCTGTGTGTATGTTTTAACAAGAGGGGAAGTCAATTTTTCATGAAGGTTAATATATTTTTTTCTCCTTAATAATAAACACCATCATTTAAAAAGTGCATTTTGTGTTTAGTTTGGTTGTCTTTGACTAATGTTTAAATTGCTTTGATGTTCTGAAACACTTAAGTGTGACAAACATGCAAAAAAACAGGAAATCAGGAAGGGGGCAAACACGTTTTCACACCACTGTATAACAACAAACATTGGGACACTTGCTCACTCACTGTTTCTGTTTGCATTGTGTGTACATTTGCATATCTTTGTCAGCAATGGGTGCAAATTAAAGTAGCTTTCCCAGTCAGAGATTAAACTTAGTCCTGAACTACATGTTCTTAATGGAGAGCCTCTACAGAAAGGAAAATATAGTACAGGACTAGGCTTAATCTCTGTCTGGAAAACAACTGCATATATACCTTGATGAAATTTGATAACTGCCCTAAATTAAAAAGGATCCAGTTGGTGTAACATTGCTGGCTGTGCTGAATGAAACATTTTCCAAGCATTATTAACACATGTTGACCAGCCCAATGCTCTTTGTTAGAAAATGCAGCATATACATGTGATGCAAACTTGCTAAATAACCTGGTCTTGCTAAATAACGCCTTTTCATTGAGAAATACATTTATGGATGGGCTACAGTCTGTAGCAGTAAACCTACAAAGTGGCCATATATCAGGTCTCCTCGCAGAGAACTATATTCCTGCAGGACTTAAGTGCAACCCAAATTGAACACATCCTATCTAGCCAATCAAGGAAACATAAAATCACTGATCCAAAATCTGCAAGAAGGTAGCCCCTCCAGGGGAAGGGCTGGAGAACACTGAACTCTATGGAATTTCTGATAAACCAGCCAATGAATGATAACTGAAGGGAGGAGTTGAACATTGTTATCTAAAGCAAATTTAGAAAGGCAGTAGAGGCCCTGTAAAGCAGCATCTGTCTTGAGACGTTGGAGCAGAAAAAACCTTATGTCTTTGAAAGTGTCATACCTCCAGACGACTCAGGGGCTGTGGTCCAAAACTTTCCTCCTCTTCAACTTCTGCCTCCACCTCCACTCTGCTTTCACTTCTCATAGCCATCTTCAATAACCTGGAACATATTTACATAGATATAAGCCCATATGAAAACTAAAATGCTACTACCAAACAGATGCTTAACTGTTACTCTTTCCAAAGGAGTGTGTTTTATGGGTTTTGTTTTTTTTGACTGATTCCAAATTATTAGCTTCAGGTTTACATGTGTACTGTACACCAGGGTTTCTCCCATGTTTATTACTCTAGAGTATGACACACAATAAGAAATCAAAATTTTGACAATAAAAATGTTTTTGCCTTCTTCATTAAATCTGTTCTAAATGTACCACACAAATACGAGCAGTAAAGATGTGATGACACATCTAGTTATTCTGGGATATTCTAGGATTTCTGTCTGAAAGCTGTCTCTGTACGTCAGAGCCCATGTCAACAATCTGTCTACTTATCTGATGTAGTCTGGGTTGTACTTGTGGATGATGTTTTGTGTTTTCTGAGGAACAGTGTCACTATTCTTTCTTCATTTATGAAACTTCTAAATCTCTGGTTTGCTAATTGTATTCTCTAACTGAAATCGCTGAATTTGTCTTGCATTACTTCTGGGCCTGCAGATCTCTAGAAAGTGATACATGGTCCACAGGTTGAGAAGCCCTGCTGTACACTATATGTCTAGATGTTTGTGGACACCCCTAATGAATACATTGTGCTAATTTAAGTTGCACCTACTGCTGACATTGATATGCAAAAGCACACACAGCTGATTTATTCCCTGTAGAGAAGTACTGGCAGTAAACATGAATCTATTAACCCCATGCCTAATGCCAGGCATGGGCTAGAGGGGTATAAAGCCCCATCACTGAGATGTGGAGTAGTGAAAGTGTGACCATCACTCATCGTGACCTTACTAACACTCACCACCGAATGTAATCAGACTCTCAAAGTAGTGCACTTTCCCAGGACAGCAGAGACAGTTACCCTTTGAGTCCTACTGCTTTCTAAATAAAGAATGAATGAGCAGGTGTCCATTTACTTTTGTCAATACAGTTGCTCTACATGAAAACTTTCCTGCTGGACATCTTTAAAAAGAAACCTGAAATAAATGGCCGGAAACAAACACATCAACAAAAGACTTGCAGTCTAAAGTACACACTGAAAAATCAGGTTTCTTCAGCAAAGAAAATGGTTCCACTGAGAACAACGAACACTCAAAGAGCGCTTTACATGAATAAAGGGTTCTTTGCATCTTGTAAAGGTCCTTCAGACTGACGCTATATAGAACCATTTTCAAAAAGGTTCTTTACAGAACCATCGACAGCACATTCCTCATCGGTCTGAAGACCCCTTTCACAACATAAAGAACCCTTTATTGGAGGTTCTATAGGGAGCCCTTTCCTTTCCTAAGGCACCTTTGAAGAAACCTGATTGAGTGTGTTAGTTATCTAACGTAGTTACAGTACTCGACTAGTCGTCAGCAGGAAGTCGACTGACTAAACTTTTAACTCTGTTTTTAATGTTACGTTCCTGAAGCTGAATCTGATCAAACACAAGACAAACTCTCACCGACTCACCCCAGAACCGACTTTCCCGCGCCTGCGTCATCGGTCACATGGTAACGATGGCGACGCCCACACCTGTGACGTCACACCACAGGTCACCCAGATAAACCAGGCTGTGGTGTAAAAACAGGATTTTATTACTAATCAAACGAATTCATAATCTTGCAGAATTGGAAACACGAGGCCGTTTGATCGGAATAAATCTGCTCTTTTACTGTCAGTAAACTATAAACTACCGTTTCCAATAAACTGTCTGGTTTTTAGCGACACTGAGCAGAAATTAAAAGTTCCAAATTAAAAGTCCCGTTTCTTTGAACCGGAAGTTTAGGGTGCGTCTCAGCGCTCTTAACCAATGAACGATGTACAGTCATAAACTGTTCCCTCCATAACCATTAAAATAATAACAATTAAAAAAAAAACCAAGAAAAACTTTCATTTAGTTTACTTTTTAATTAGTTCATCATGAAGTGCATTAATTTTGACACAATATGACGAATTTGTTTCCTTGAAATTTGTAATCTTTGCAATTTGTATATAATTAATAATATAGTATAATATATATATAATATATAATTAATTTAAAGGGTAAACTATCATATTTTGCACAGACTGAGCCACACTGACACATACTGAAGTAAAAAAAAAAAAAAGGAATGAAATATCACTGTAATGAAAAAAAAACAATAGTTTACCCACATGAAACTCTAACATATGCACATATTTCGTAAAATATGAAGATATAAGTTGGTTTTACATGTCTGATTTGAGATGTTTTAATATAATTTAACTAATTTATGCTGCTGTAACTGACAGACATAAATTAGCTCAATTACACGTCTATATAACCAAATAATTTACTGCTGCTCTCAATAATGAAGTGAAAAGATCAATTGATCTTCAAAAGACAAAAAGATGACAATGTTGATGTTAAAGATGAAACATTATTGCTAAGTAGGATTTGTGTATTTTTTGTACAAATGTACTACATTTTTTATGCTAAGATGAGCTGCAAGCTGTTATTATATGAGCTGCCTGTCAAACTAGCTGTTGGCTCTCAGAAACTTGTCTTCTGATGCTGTAGTGGATTTGAATGTGTCAGACCTCTCCCTGTATCAGAGCTCTGCAGTTTCCAGCCATGTTCTGATGGTGTAGGAAACTACACTCACCTACTACACTTACATTTATTTATAATTTCTCTAAAGAAAAAAGAGCTCAATTGTTAAGAGTTATGGCACTCTTTCTGAGTTAATTTTTTGTAAATTGTATTTTTTTGTATTAGTATTTAAACCTAAATTTACTTATATTGCTACAGACCAGCTGTTAACCAATACATTATTCTATTGGTTCCATTATTGTTGGTCTTCCATTATTCTAAACACCTAAAATGCATGTTCATCACTTGTCATACTTTTTATCAATAACGAGTCTCATTAACATTCAGTTTATACAACCTGCACATATTTAGTCAGGCTTCAGTCCAACAGCTGTTGGAGAATTCAAGCAAAAAACACATTTTATCCAATCATGCTGTTTTATTTGTGCTTTAACTTACAAAAAAGCAATACAGTGACCTCTGTAGCTTTGCTGGTTTTATGGTTGCTTCTTCTGTTTCTCACATCTACTGTCTATGACATTCCCATGAAATATAATCTACTTTCATCAGAATTTGTGTAATGCATTTTTGTCATAAATGATATCATCTGTAACAATGGTACCAATAAAATCATGAAAGTGTAAATATTAATTTCAGAATTTCTTAATATTTGGTGGCTGCTTTGCCCTTCAGGTCAGGTCAGGTAAGGCCAGGTCCGGTCAGGTCAGGTAAGGTAAAGATCCTTTATTAGTCTCACAGTGGAGAAATTCACAATGTTGCACCAGCAAAGGGATAGCAAAGCTCTCAGTACAATAATACATAAAGTATAGTATCTACAACACTATAAATAATAAACAAACAAAAACACCTCCAACAAAAGAAAAATCCTTCTAATGAGCAGATCAGACCCATATGAGAGTCACCTAACCCAGGCTTTCAGGGGCTTTACATAGTCAGAATCACATATTTGATTAAATTTGAATATTCACTCCTAAATAAAGCAGAACCTTTTTATTTAGTAAAGGCAATGACTCTATATAGAACTCTGACAAAGAACCATTTGGATGATTAAATGTTTCTCCTCAACAAAGACTTACATTTTCTGGTTTATGTGTGGATCCTATTGCACGTACACATAAAACAATCTCATTATAATCAATCCAATATAACATAATAATGAAAAATAAAAACAGATATTTATATAATAGATACAGTTCTCCAAAGTACAGAGACAGTGCTTGAGACATAATGCAGAAAATCTACATTGACAATGTGCATCAGTTGAACAGAAGTATAGACTGAGGAAGGGCACAAGAGGATGATGGATTTGTGCTGTAGTCATAGTAAACACAGTTGCCTTGATCCAAGGGAGGACCTGGGTGCAATTATTTAAAAAAGCCCTTAGTGGCTCAAGATATAATGGCTGAATTTAAGACACAGCTCATTGAAATGATCAATTCATAATACAGTCCAGTTCTGCTCATATCCAATGATCTGTACCTTAAAAGGTTTTTGGCTTTTCATATGGATTCTCCATGTGCGTGGCCTCTGTGGTGTTGCTGGTGTCAGCTGACATGTTTGGTCTGTCTCCCATGAACTTGCTTGTGTTGTAATAATAAATGAACAGGAAGAATCCTGAGGAAATAATATAGACATGTACAGTCCCTAAATCAGTAAATAATGTAAATATGTGATTAATAAATTTACATCTTTTACTCAACAGCAAAAAAATAGTTGCACCTAGAAGGCAGTATGGGATTTCAATGTTATTGGGAAGGAAGGTAAAGGTTACCAGGAACAATACACAATTAAAAATTTACACTGAAATGGGCAATATTTATTGAGCTACACATGCAGAAGTAGTGTTTCTCAGTTTGGCGTTGGGTATAACACAATATCCCATAGAGTTTGAATATTCTCACTCAAACAAACAGATTTTGTTTTAGGGGTGGAATGTCCAATAGCATCCCACACATTGTCAATTGGGGATAGGTCTGGCAATGCAACTGGCAACGGCATAGTATCTGTGTCTTCAATGCAAGCTCTTCAGACAGCAGCAGTATGCAACCGAGCATTGCAGGACCTCATTAATGTAATCTTGAACTGTCAAAGTGCCTGTAATGAAGATCAAAGGTGATCTGGCATCATAGAAAATTGCACTCCACACCATGACATCAAAGCTTCTGGATGTGATACTTGTGATAATAAAACATTGATTTCGATGCTGACCATGGTGCCCACACACACAGATTTGTTGGTTGTCTCCACCAAGACAAAAGCAGAGCATGTTTCGCTGCCATTCTGAGTGACTCCACAGCAGTCTGGCACAACACCATTTTAGTCATGCATTGTAAACTGTTGATTCCTTTTGGGTGCAACATTTTTTATGACAATGAATATATATATATATATATATATATATATATATATATATATATATATATATATATACTCAGCATTCAATGATATTAAGGCATATACACACATTTTGTATAGATAAAATTGGTTGTTGATTGATTACTTCTGTACATTCTAACAAGGGTTGCTACCAAAATAAAATCTTGCACAAAAGTAAGAAATTAATTAATTAACTATTGTTCCATGACTCACCTTGGAAAGAGTTAAGGATGGTGAAGATGTAGTATGACGGGAGGCGCAGGGATCCATAAGCAAAGAAGGCAAAGCCCCAAGTGAGTCCGAGAGTACAGCACAGACCCATTATTGTCAGGACATCCGAAGTACCCACTCCTGTATGCTTACCCGAGTTGGCAGCTGCCTTTTGGCGGCCTGCAGCAGTTCCTCTGAGGAGGACAATCCACCGCAACATGATGACGAAGGTTGTAAAAGTGAAGGTGAAGATGACAGAATAGTACCCAATGTTCACCACATAATGAACAGCAGAGTCTGTGATCCAACACCTTCAGAAGAGAAACCAAAGAGAATGTCATGTAAGCGCAGGAGAATGATACATTAACTGATGGATTGTCAGTCAATAAATTCTGACTTCATCTGAGAGCATCGATTAACTTTTATTTTGCTTTCATGTTCTCATTTCTGTGGTTGGCATTGTGCACATATTAGGAACTCCTAAACTTAAACTATCTCAGAAATTAAAAGAGTTTTAGAAAGCTGCTATCTCACCCTGTGGTAAACACACATATTCCAAAGCTTATCCATTCAGTCCTGCATACATTTTCCCCTGAATTTCTCTGGATCCTCAGAATTATAATTAAGCAGGACAAATTTGCTAAAATGTTGGTCCTACTGCTATGTAACAGTAGGAAATACTGAGGAAAAAATATTTCTTTGAGTGACAAAGAGTTACAGTGGTTCAGTAATTCTGAACCACTCACAATTGACAGAGATGTGATTTAAAAGGTGAATTTGATCAAAAAGTGTGATTTAAAGGTATAAATCATGTACTGTTGGACAAATCACATTTTGTAAAATGTTTGTAAGCTGAAAAATTAGACTTCCATTAAGTAGCATTATGCAGTTTTCTGGCATGATGAGCAAAGAGTAGCAATGATAGAGACCCTATTCTCACTGTTACAGTGGAAGTCAATGGAGCATTAAAATGATTTAAAAATATTATATTAAGGTAAAATACTACACAAAGTGGCTTTAAGAAGCAGTCATGCTGGCAATTGTAGATGGAGCACTAAGCTAAATGAAAGCTTTAGAAGGTCAGGGACACTTACATTTTGACGCTGCTTCCTGTGTCGGTGTATATGACAAGCTGGTTGTACTTTTGCATACAGAAAAGCACAGCCACAACAACAGCAGGAGGTGCTGAAAAGAGTAATGATCTTTTAAATGATTTACTCAGATATAGCAGAGAAAATAAAGAAAATGATCCAGTAATTTGGATCATAATTTAAATCATTTTAAAGGACCCATCTCATAGGACACTGAATTCCCCCACACTGGTTTAGTAATATATCTACAATGTTCTTGCTGTGGACCAAAACCTTATATCTTCTCTTTTTGTTTCTTAAATACTTTGAAAATTTTTTTGGAGAATGAAAAAAAATGTCAGACATGGGGCCTTTAAATGCACAGCTAAGAGTTTTTATTCTCACCCCAGCCGGCGACACAGATCTTGGTGAGGTAGTGTGGGATAGGTTTGGAGTTTCTGGCCAGCTGCAGACAGAGGTGGAGGGCCTCCAGACCAAACCAAGTGAAGGTACTTAACAGGCAGAAGTGCATGAAGCCTGCCATGATTTTACAGCCTATTATGTTCTCCGCATTTGCCACATACTCATTAGACAGGAAAGTCAGGTTCAGCAAAGCCAGTGCCACTAGGAGGTTGATGAGAATTTGTGCCGATTCGCTTTTTCTTGCCCTCCTGTAAAATGACAGAGACATGTATCCCACTGTTTATTCCAATATTTTTTGTCAAATGTTGCACTCAGTGGATGGGTTTGTATGTGTTATTACAAACATACAGATTTCTCAAATAGGTCCCATTGTTACAACCCACCTTAATCTCACATTGGTCCCATCTAGGGACCCATTAATAATGAAAAGCTTTTCAGAAATTGAATGGTATCCCTTTAAATCTATACATTCATATCCTAATCCAGTTATATATATTTTACAATTGTTCTGAACCATCAGACTCTAATGGCACATTTATCCACTACTTTAACAGTTGAAGGGGAACAAACAATGTGTTTGAATTTTGCTGAATATTATTTAGCTGTTTAGAAGAGACTTCACTGGTTGCCTGTTATCTCTGTTTAACAGCATGGCCAACATTCCCTAAAACCATCATGACATAACCCTGGCCTACTAGGTAGAATCATCTATATTGTAATAACATCCTAACAGTACCACCAAAACACAGTGAAAAGACTGTGGACCCCAGGTTGAAAAACTCTGTATTAGAGCAGTGTAATACAGAAATATTAATGCATACTCAAGCCAAATTACACCATACCTCAACAGGAAGTGCATGAAGAGGGCTACAATCAGGAAGAAGATGGACAGTCCGCAGCCAATGGAGGTGATATAAGTGAGGTTGTTCAAGTCTGCATCAGAGATAATGGAACTATTATCAGGTGGGTTGGGCTGTGGAGACACCAAAAATGCTTCAGCAAACCTGATCTCACACATGGATGGTGCTGAAGTAAATAATATGGTCTGTAATACAGAAACAGAGTCTACCTACCTACCTACTTACTTACCTACCTAAAAATTCATGTGGGGCTCATATGTGTGAAAGTGGGCATGTGCGCTGAATATATTTGCACATTCTTTGTTACTGAAACCCAAATAGGCCCTATTATTACATAGCCCAACTTAATCTCAAATGGGTCCCACCAACAACCCAATGTTCAATTGAAAACCAAATTGGGGTCCATGTTCAACCCCTACTGGTCCCATCACTGACCCTGGTGGGCATCCATGCACAAGGAGGCACCTGGGCAGGGATTAGGAAATACTGATCTAGACTGACTAATAGTGTTGGAGATTAAAAAATGACTATATATCTTGTTGAGGTGACACATGATTCCTGTCACCACCACTGTAAAGAAATAAGAGCTGGTAGCTAAGTTTCTCTATAATGTCCCATTTCATGCCAAACCCCACTCTGAATGTGTTCATGTTAAACATTCAATATTGCAAATAATAATAATAATAATAATAATAATAATAATAATAATAATAATAATAATAATAATAATAATAATAATAACAATAGTGAAAATGATTTATTTTAAACTGTACTGAAATGTTTAATTAATGGTGCATAATAAATGAAAGGAAATCTCACTATCATCAACAAGGCAAAGAATGTCAAGTGTTCACATTCACAGGAGACACTGTCACCAGTTCCTGTTGTGTTACATCCCTCAGTTGTCCAGTTGGGCTGGGACCCTGGTGACAGCAATGGAAGTCGTCAGTTTTTACATAAAATATCCAGTATAACATCTCGGCTACAGTGTTCTACTGTTCTGGAAACATTCATGTGATTAAACAAAACCCTAAAAATCAATCTAGCTTATTGTTCAGTACTGAAATATACCAACCCATGCCATTCCAGGAGAAACACTGAGGGGTGGCATCTTTCTGCAGAAGAAAAAACAACAAATCAGGGCTGATTTGAGCACACAGAATTCTCTAGAAGTTTTGATCATGTTTGCAAATAAACTCATTGAAGCACAATCATAAAAAGCTGTTGTTTATATAAACAACAGAAGGTTTTTAGGATTTTTATGGACATAATATACTGAAGATTCTATTTTTTCTATTTCTATTCTATATTTCTTCATAGTAGCTACTGAATTCAAAGTTGAGACTTAATCAACCTCACTGATGTCTATCATGGATGGTAGCCCATCACCTCAAACTCAGCCCCAGAAAGACTGAACTACTGTTCATTCCTGGAACCACTGGTCCTCACCCTGATCTTACCCTTGAGAACTCACTGGTCACTCCATCTGCAGAAGGACAGAGCCTTTGTGTAGTTATGGTTGACCAGTTATTGTTCTCAGCTCATGTTGTAAACCTGACTCAGTCATGCAGATTTCTCGTGAATCTCTAGTAATGTAATAATGTGATTTTACCATTATAAGTGTTATAACTGTTATGACACATAGGTTACTAGAACCTTGTATGTGATGTGTGTCTACCATTATGGAAGTATGAAATGACTTCATTTATTTTGTCTTTTGTGTTCATTATGGAAGAAGTGTTTTTAAATGACCTTGCTGACACTTTTGAAGGTGATGTTAATGGTGCTGGTCAGGTTGAATATTTCAGCTCCCATATCAATGGAATAGACTTCATCATTTAGAACAGTGCTGTTTTTGTCATCCTTAGAGTGAAACAAAGACAGTAAAAGAAAAAGAATTATAAGTGGCTATAAGACTATTCTGATGAATTACAATGTAATTCAGAACATATTAAAATGACACTACTTCACAGGAGAATTAACAACTGCTTAACATTAATATTCCACATCCTCAAGCAATCAAAATGGAAAGGAATACTTTTGTGAAATTGGGGAATCGGAACACAGCTGTGAAGAGTTTGGTGATGTTTTGGCTGAGCGCTTTTTCAAAAGCCTCCTTTGGTACTGAGATCAGCCTGGGAAACATTTCCATTTGAGTCACATCTTGGACAATCTGCAAATGTGTAAATATATAAACTGATAAATCAAACTGAATTACTGACTACACTCCATAAGTACTTCATTATGAGAAACTTTTAGCACACTAGCCCATCAATTTTCTATACTCACCATGGGATCTGTACAGTGTACATGGCAGAGGTGGGTATGTCAGTTCCAGCAAGTCAAAATCCTGGGGTAGATTTGAACTTGCTGGACATGATACTTCTACCTCTGGTACATAGAATTCTTATAGGTTTCTTTTGACTCATAACTCTTTTTGGTGGTATATACAGTATAAAAAAATCTCTTGGCAATTTATTTATTGAGGAAAATTATCCAATATTAAACATCTGTGGCAAAAGTTTTGATACACATCCACAAATGTGTTATGAAGATCAGATGTGGAAAGATCCCTGTTGTTTAAATTAAACAGGGGGTGCCACATCCCCCAATTCTCATCCCATTGATTGAGAACATGTGACTCTATTTTTTACCTCCAAATTATCTGCCAATCATAAAGGTTCACATACTTTTGCCACTCACAGATATGTAATATTAGAACCCTTTTTCTCAATAAATAAATGAACAAGTGAAGTAGTTTGTCTAATTTGTTTTATTTGATTCTCCTTATCTATATTCAGAACTTTTAGAGAATTAGGATCAATGCTTATAAAATACTGTAGTAGATTGAGCAGTATATATGCAACTCCTTTTTATAGGCCTTTTTTAATGATGTAAATTGTTATGAAAATGTTATTCATTTGTTAAATATAGCGCACTTGAATCACTGACCTATTCCTCAGCTAATCATGGTTTACTTACACTAAGGTTTGTGGCACTGGAGTAGACAAATGAGACAGATTCCACATCAGTCGTATCTTTGGGCTTCACAAAAATACCTTGCACATCTCCTATGGACACAGAGGCCGTGCTCTTGTTCCCCATCATTTCCAGAACCTTGGAGGTTAAATTCATCATCAATGCCCTTAATGATGAGAAAAAGAAAAACAGAATGTGAAAAAGAAAGTGTGGAAGATAATAGTTTTTCTAAAAACATCTTAACACACTGAATATTTTCTAAATAGTTCAGTGCGCATCAAACTGAACACACACTCTCTCTCAACCACTAAACTGTATGAATAATGATTATATTATTTGATATTTTCTTACGCCTTATTTTTAGTTGAGGCTTCCTGTGAAAAAATACTTGTGTTTCCCAATGAAAAAACTGCTTCTGGATGCTCGACAGGACTCCCACACTTTGAACAAATTGGTGATGGAACTTGAAAGTCAATGATGTCATCATTTGAAGTGTTATCTGCGATGAAAGCAGAAGTAAATATCAGTGGAATTAGCTATTTGCTCTTTTCTCCTTTGCTTTTAACACATCTGTTTTACTGAAGCAAGGGACTTGCACCTACGCTTTTCACCCACCCTTACACCTGTCTAAGGTGATGTGACAATAAACTTGATTTCATTTCATGTGTAAAACACATTGACATTGCTTATACCATGTAACACAAACACTGTGATTAATTCTGTATCTGAGAAGCGCTCAAAGTATCTGCATCAGTATGTGCATTCAAATTTGGGCTATATTCATTTTTAAAAATGGAGATTTCCCTCCTTCTGCTTCTGAAAATGTGTCCATTCACCCAGTGATGATGCTTGCATGAGCATGCTAGCATTGTATGGGGCAATAGTATCTCATAAAGAGAGACACTGAATAAGAAAGAAAATATGAATAATAAAATAAAATAAGAAATAAAAAAGAAAGAATAAGAAAGAGAACATATAGGTTTATCCCAAATTACACACTATTCTTTATGTAATGTATTCTGCAAGTCAAAAAGTTACAGATGTTATGTTGAAATCTTGTTCTATCTGTGTGAAGACTTTGAAGTTTTCTGACATATATACTTGTGATTCAACCAGAAACATGCATGCATTGTGAGATTAGCATTCATTACGCTCTGTTTTCTGTATGAGAAAAAATATCCTTGCATGTGTAGACAAGGCTGGAAACAAGCATGGAACATGTGCTTATAAGTCTGAGAATTTTTTCAAATTTTCTAGATTTCTGCATACATTTGACATAAAACAGCTTTTCAAACAGAGAACCAAATCAAATAAATGAGACAAAAATATTATATTTGGTACTGATCCACTATTAGGTTCTCAACATTTTCCACCTCATAGCCCACCTGTTTTTAACTAGAAAGCATAACAGGACCTGACAATATTTTTTATTTAGAGATTTCTAAACATTTCTGAACATTTAATTACAGTGTGATGGTTTACCTCACATTACCTCTTTTACCTCTACTTCTAATTCAGTCAAGCAGGCACTAGATAAAATGTACTTACTGACACAAGACGTGTATTTGGCCTGGTTGCAAACCAAGTTTGGATTCAGGCAGGTAATATTACATTCTGCAAAGTAATTATTACATAACACAACAAGAAGAAAAACAATATTAACAGTATTTCTTTTTTGGACATTGCCCCAATAAATAAATGCACCAAAATAAACAGGAATAAAATCTCTTTACATTAATTTCTATCTCTTGTATAGTTACAATTTTAAAGATGTGATATTTTTGCATGACAACAAATCTCTCTCTTTTTCTCTCTACATATTCAGATGCCCTGATTAAGGGCCAACTGAAGCATGCAAGCAGCTTAAAAGAGAACAGCCCTCACAGGAGAGGAGAGCGAGGAGAACTTGTGTGCAATGCTCAGGGTCTAGAAAGGTGACTCAGTCATGTGACCCAGTCAATATAAATATATACATATAGTAATTAATACCCACCACCTAAACTGATTGGTTGAGAAGTGCTCAAATTTGAATTCTTCTCAACCAAACACAAACACTCCAATGAATGGCACTGCATAATACCATTAAAAGTTTATGCCTTGGCATATTGACACAGAAACTAGATATACTTTCTATATAGTTATATATCTTCTATATTCTATCTAATATATATATATACTTCAATGCACTGTTGTAAGTCACTCTGGATAAGTACATCTGCTAAATGCCATAAATGTAAATGTAAAGGTAAATGCATCACTGATAGAGTGCTGCTTACTTCCGTAGCTGTAGGTGTCAGATTTGGTACATTTATCTGAAAGAAAAAAAATGATCAAAAGTTACCAAGCTACATAAATAAATTAACTAGTTAAATTGAAACATAAAATTGGAGTGCTGGATGTTAAAATAAAAACAAAATAAAATAAAATTGTAAGGAGCCGCCCACACCGTGGCCTCCAGAGGCAGGCCAACTACCAATCAGGGCCACAATCACCCTGATTGAGATCAGGTGTGTGAAGGCTATTTAAGGCTTCCTCATGTCCCACTTGGCGTGGTGTCTTGGTGTCTCTATGGTGAAATGCTGCTGGAAATTTCTCCGTATTTTCCTCCTCTACTTTCTCTTTACTTTACCTTTAAAAAGAAGGAGAACTTCTCTACTTTTCCTCCTTTAAAGAGAAGCACCTCTCTAGTTTTCCTCCTTAAAAGCAGGAGTGGTTTTCTGTTCACCTTTGTCCTCCTTTAGATGGAGTAGTTTTGTTTTTTCACATTTTCCCTTCTCACTGAGGAGTGGTTTTCAGTTGGCCCCACTAGACTCCAGCCAGGCTTATCAGCCGGGTTGCTCACCTTATTTCAAGTGTGACACATTAACTCACTCAGTAGTGTGTTTTCCTCTGAAGTGTTACATGCCCTAGTAGGGGTTTGAATCCAGCATCATATATTTAATTTTTGTTTATCCAGTTCTTCCTTTTCTTTTCTGAGCACTGGTTAATCCTCCACCAGTGCTCTGCTCATTAAACCCTGCTCATTAAACCACGTAAGGCACAAGCACCTTTCATCACTGATGGGCTGATAAGCCCGGATAACCATACACCACTCCTGCCATCAATAGAGTAGTGGATTAAGCTCTGGTTTAGCATCTCAGTGCCCAGGATTCAAATCCCAATCTGACCAGTCCAGCTTTCTGCTTTTGAGTTCACCCAGCTATGACTGGGAGTCAAATACACGTAAGGTCTCAACCCTGATGGATTTACATTCCATTTCCCACCTGGGTTGCAGCTCCAAAACAAAAGTGACATCAGATACTGGAAACACCATCAGCAACTCTACAACTATATACTGTGTTTTAGTGCAAACAAAACATTTAAAATCTGGCAGCCATTCTGTTTATATATGGAATACAACAGGAGAAATCTTCTTGTCAATATAGGAAGGTCAGATGACACAGATGAAACAGGAAATATCAAAGATCAGGCTGGGTGCTTCTTTCAGTCACAATCTCTCTCGAGTATACTCCATTACAGGATAAGATCAGACACTATTAATAGCCCTCAGGTTTACTGATTATAATACAGTTCTTAATGCACCAGTAATTAGTGACTGTGATGCTGTGGCTTTACCAAGATCTTCATTTTATATTCAAAGAACATATGTAAACCTTCATACCTATTGACAGCCCCATTAGTGATACCTTCATATCCTGTCACAGTACAACAACCAGAATACCAAAACAATCTTACCTTCTATTGCCTGTGGCCAGCTGCTGTTACATATCCCCGTCATGAAGAAAATGTTTGCAGTGGGTCTGGAGTTGGCTCTGGTTATGTTCAACCGGTATGTGCAATTTATGCCTTTAAGTAACCATATACCTATTTTTGCATATGTACAGTCTAAAGGGAAATGGTGGAAAATAGGTTTTAGTTCATTGTTGTACAGTATTGAGTGAAAATTACTACAGAATTTGAAAATTTAAAAAAGGTATTTTTGAGTGGTATATTACCCTGTGCCCCAGAACAAAGCACATCATATGAACATAAATCCTGTTCATATTCAGTCATATACAAAAGTTTGCATCCATGCACTACTGAGTGTAAATAAGTCACATTCTCTCTCGAGAAACATATCTGAACATTTTAATACAGAATGATTGTTAATTTACTGAATTTTAACAGATTGGAAAAAAATAATATAGCATGTGACATTTTATGAATCACGTTTAATTAAAAGATGTTAAAGTAAATAAACAGAAATTGTTTCTAAAACATGCAAAAGTCTCTGGGGACTTATGCTCATGTAGCTAATGCTTGGCATTGGTTTCAGTGCCTTCATTGTTCATGCCTTCATCTCAAATGCAGCTGTGATGTTTAAGATGTCTGAGTATGTCCATGCATCAAACCTGTACATAGTCCCACTAACTAATTAATTGATGCACCTGCATATCGCACTGACCCAGTGACCATTCTAAGGGTTGCAACAAGCACCAGACACCAAGCTTGCCCCTACCAATCACCACTTTTTCAAACACATAATGACAAAGTGCAGTGCGGAAGGTTTTCTTATCAGGAAGGTTAGCCAGGAACAACAGGGTCAAACTCCAGAGTAAAACCAGAATATTCATTTCAGGGAGGGGTGGGACCTCCAAACAGTGAAATCCATGTGATCTTATTCCATGTGAGAACTGCTGTACCAAATATTATTTCAGTTTGAAATTGTTTGCTGTAGACACACAGAACTGTTATAATTTAAATTTAAATTTAAATGAATAAGTGAATGGATACTTGAATATGTGGCTATAAAACGATAATAAATTAAATTTATGAATACAATAATAGAGAATAAAAACAGGATTTAAATGTCATCATTTTCATTTAGGAATATTTTGTTGTTAATCCTACTTCATGGTGGATGAGGAGAGAAAGGTTTTAGAGAGTAAATAGATTAAATAAATCTCAACTATTTTTATATTGTATTTGAAAAAAAATCTAAGAAAATAAGAGGGTATCCCCATTTATGATAGCTCTTGACATTTAATCAAAGGATGATGTTCATTCATGAGCAAAAGATCCACAATTTGTGGCCACATTAAAGAACTGAAGAATTGAGTGCATGCCTGTTGCATACATACACTATCAAAATCCTATCAAATGTAAATTCGTTTTTTGCAACAGGTCAGACACAGATCGAACCTACTAATCCTAAAAACTCACTTTTTGCTTGAAATTAGAAGCAATGATTTTCATGAAATGCAAACCATTTTCTCGAAGCGTACTTTAAAAGATTATTTAGTGTAAAAGATTGTCTTGTGTATCATGTACCAGAAAAGTCAATGTAATGGTATATATATAACATTTTTATGCCATTTATGATTATTTTTCTTCATTTTAGGACAAATATTTGTTGCTCATTTAAAAAGCACTGGAGGTCAGGTTTAAAGATCAGTAGTAAATAATTTGTCCAGTTCAGGCCAGGTTTAGGTATGAATCATTAGTTTAAGCTTCCTTTAGATCATACAGAAATTAGCTACTGTAATAAGCTGCCCCAGCAGGTCAGTATAAAGACAGTGTAAGGTTTTGTTTTATATGAGAAATGTAGACTCTAATGCACCAAAGCATTTTTTTTTGGGAGAAAACAAAATAACTGGCATTTCTTTCTTTAAGGAATAAGTTTTTGTGCATACAAGTAAATACATGAGGAGAGGCAGAAGCGGGTACTCACCACTGACATTAGACAAGACCGCATTCATATTCAGGGTTTTCTCTGGGAAGGACAGAGAGGAGGGAAGAATAAAAACTTATCATTATCATTTAAGAATATTTTGTTGTTAATCCTTCATGGTGGATGAGGAGAGAATGGTTTTAGAGAGTAAATAAATTAAATAAAATTTCAACTATTTTTATATTGTATTTGAAAAAAATCTAAGAAAATAAGAGGGTATCCCCCTTTCCTAGATGTTTATGGTAGCTCTTGACATTTAATCAAAGGATGATGTTCATTCATGAACAAAAGATCCACAATTTGTGGCCACTTATAAAAGAACTGAAGAATTGAGTGCATGCCTGTTGCATACATAACTTCCAGTATTCTGGTTTCCTGCTGCCTCCCAAAAATGCACATGGTATGTGAATTGGCCATGCTAAATTGCCCCCTAGGTGTGAGTGTGTGTGTGATAGTGTGGTAACTTGTAATTTACTGGTGACCTGTCCAGGGAGTTCACTCTGGATTAACCCTACAGAGATAAGCAGATAAGATAATGACTGACTGATTGTATAATTTTTTTTTCACTTCAAAAATATGAAGTCTGTGGTATATCTATATGTGGTCTATCACATAAAATCTCAATAAAATACATTTACATTTATGGGTGTAACCTGAAAAACTGTGAGCCACCACAAGAGCCACTTTTTAGCCAGTTTCAGACTATATGAGTAGCAACACCATGCTGGATTAGTACATACCATTTTTAAAATCCTCTCCTGTTGGGAATAATGTGGGAAAAATAAAGAGTTTGAAAGGAGGAAAAATAGACCCAATGTGTCATACGACCTAAAAAATGGATCAAACTATTACCCTCAAAGGTTGATCTTTGGTATCTTTATTTGGGGAAATATTTTTAGCAATGCCTTGTACTGCAGTTGCCTCCATGGTTCAGTTATGATACATACTCCTTCTCCTTAAGCACAATGTTGTAATTTTGAGGCTACATTTAGCTAAATTATTTTAACTTACATTACATTGGGAACAAAAGTCCAGCAGTATGCTATTAATTTTTTTTTTTTTTTAACTGTGTAGTTACTGGATATTCAACATGGGACCTCATGGCACAGAACTGTCTGAGGATGTGAGAAATAGAATTGTTGCTCTCCACAAAGATGAGCTAGACTTTAAGAAGATTGCTAAAACCTTGAAACTGAGCCACAGCACAGTGGCCATACAGTGGTTTTCTAAAAAGGGTTCCACTCAGAGCATTCTATTTGTTCAGCAAAGCTTAAAAAAAGAGATGTGGATGCCACCAGCATTGCTGCAGAGGTTGAAAAATGGGTACACTGCACACTGCCTCAACTCAGTCAGTATGGCCGTCATCACAAAAGGAAGCTACTTCTGAAGCTGTTGTATAAAAACAGTTTGCTAAAGGCAAGCAGTCCAAGAGCATGGATTACTGGAATCATGTTCTGTGGTCTGATGAGATCAAGACAAACTCGTTTGGCTCAAATTGTGTCCAGCGTGTATGGTGGCACCTTGATGAGGACATCTAAGATAACTGTGTCTTGCCTGCAGTCAAGTATGTTGCTGGTAGCATGAGTGCTTTGAATTCCAATGTGTACTGTAACATTCTGAAGCAGAGCATCATCCCCTCCCTTTGGAAACTGGGCCATATGGCAGTTTTCCAACATGATAATGACCCCAACACACCTCCAAGATGACCACTGTCTTGCTAAGGAAGCTAAAAGTACCCATGGACTGAAGATCCAGCTCCTCTTCCCAATAATAGAAAATAAAAGCAACTCATAGAGGCAGGGTGCAGCTCAAGTTCATGAAATGGTGGGATGAGCAAAAAAAAAAAAAAAAAAAAAAGCAAACAAACAGCTAGAAGGGACCAGTGTGGTATGTGAGTCACTTGTATGGATCCCAACTCCCATTCAGTAACAACTCCAGTGAGGCTTGTATGGAATAGCAAAGGGATAAGTATAAATGACCTTCTGCTCAAGGGGCCAGATGTCTTTAATTCAATTAGAACAGTACTACTAAGATGCATGAAAGGGGTTCATGTATCATCATGAAAAGGGCAAGATTATGAAAATGTACAACTTAGTGTGTTTGGAAGAGCATGAAATGCACCTCAACATGTTTCTTTGGAGAGACACATTATTTGAGACCAACCAGAAGGATACATTGCAGTTAGTTATGTGGGAGACAACCAGACTGCCCAAATTTACTGACTTGAAAGAGGTGATAAGAGTCCTTGAGGAGGACAGTTGTGTGGATTATATTCTGACCTTCCACAACAGCAAAGAGAAAGGGATTTGCCAAGTGTCAAGTCAAATGGCTGGACTGTAGGTATCTCTGGATTCTAGCCTCTTCTCCTAGTGACTAGTGAACAGCAAAGCACTTTTGTAAGTTGCTCTGGATAAGGGGATATCTGCTAAATGCCATAAATGTAAATGCAAATATGACCCAATTGGCCTTGTCACACCAACCATAGAGAAAAGCACTGTTCTAGTAAGAAAGTCTTTGCAGGAGATGGGAATGAGAAATCTAACATGTGACACAAGGGATAAGCATAGGCCTTAGAGAGGAAGCCATCAAATTATTTGAGGAATATGTACAACTTGGCCAGACTACCTTCTACCTTGTAAGACTAAATCTTATACCAGCTGGTTGGAAAGGAGATACAAGCTAAGATACAACCAGAAGCTAACATGCCAATCCAAGAAAGAGTCTTTCTCTAGCTCAAGAAATTGGGTAACATCTAAGAGAAGAGCACCAGCTGGCTCATTGGTCAAGACACTTATAGACGTTACAAGGTTCAGTAGTTTGAGTAGATTAGTCTCTACTGTTGTTTAGGTTTTGGAAGCTGGCAAGAAATTGTTACATTAAAATAATCTATCCATAAAACAGGCCAAGTGGGAGGTAACTCCTCCAGAAAAAGTGACTAAAACCTTAACCAAAGAACGAAGATGCATTCAAGGATGCATTTCTGTCTGCCCAAGAAAATGTAGCATTTCCTTTCACTACCCTGAACAGGTGTTTGGTGTACAGAGAAAAGGGCTCTGGCCTGCAAAAATGTGGAGTCCAAAACTTCAATGAAGACAGAACAGCTGTACCAGTTCTACCACAAGAGGCATGGAAATCCACATTGTTTAGAAGTTCATAAAGTGAACCATGAAGGAATAGCAGGAACCCTGTGTGAGCCTGGGTGATAATAAGCAGAAGACTTGCCAGAATTGTAGATAGCTGTATTGTGTGAAGAATTGCCAGGGCAAGCTAATGAGTGGCCTTCCAACTGAAAGATCAAGACCATCCACCCCATTTTAATTCACCACTTTGAATCTCTTTGGTCCTTATTAGGAGAGGGATGATAAAAAAGATGGGTAAGAAAAAGAGAGTAAAGCTCACATCACAATCCATACTGATGTTTTCAGTGACCAGTCTGCTGAAGGTTTTCTGTTAGCCTACAATGGATTTACACCCTTGAGAGGGCATCCAAAAACACTTTGGTCAGATCCACACACAAATATAATGGGAGTGAAGCATGCACTTGAAGAGCTTTATCACTAACGCAATCAGTTGAATAAAACTGAACTGTAGGAAGAGGCTGCTAAGATTGGCCCAGAATGGCAGTGACACATCCATCCTGCAGATTCTTCACATAGAAACTGAGCTACTGAAGCAGCTGTCCACATAATAAAGCAAGCTCTGCAGAACCAAGGAGGAGATGGTGGTTTCACATCGGGAGAATTTCAGACCTTTTTCTACACAACAGCCAATCCAGCCAATGAAAGACCTATAGATTACCTATAGAATGCAAAGTAGAGAAGACTGTTGAGAACATCAACCGCACCTCATTTCTGTTGGGACAAACTGGATGCAGAGGAGACCCAGGAGACTTTAATTCTCAAGGGTACTAGTTGCAATAGACTCCAGGCTATCCAAGAGGAAGTTAACAAGTTCTGGAAGAATTGGTACTAATTAGCTGGTCCTAATTTGTTTGTAAGGTACAAGTTGCTTGACTTTTTTGTTATTTTTTGTTAATTAATGTTGTCTATTGTACGTCTGTGTTAGTTGGAACAGAGAGCAGTCACTAACCTTCAGGGACAACATTTCTCCTGAATATATATATATATATATATATATATATATCTTCCTGGAATTTATTCAAGAATTCATTCATTATTCATTCTGGCCGGTGTGTACAGTGCGCTGAGCGCGTGCACGAGCGATGCGCAGAGACAGCTGGCCGAACAGATAATGAAAGTAGAGAGAGAACATTCAGACACTACTGATCATCCTGGGTGACTTCAACAGACTGGGCTGTGTTTGAGGAGGCGACAGACGGACTGGACGAATACACAGACACGTGACGTCACACAAGTTTCTGTCAAGACAGCTGTATTTCAACCAAATCACCGGTTAAATACAGCAACAGCAAACCCTGGTTTACTACTGAACTCAAACAACTTTGGAGGGAGAAGGAGGCAGCGTTCAGGAGTGGAGACAGAACTGTCTAACAAAAGTGCAAGTACAGACTGGAGAGAGGAGTTAAGGCAGCTGAATAGCCACATCACTGCTGAAGACCCATCTTCAGCCTGGAACTGCCTTCAGGTTGTCACTGGGTACAAGTTGAGAAAGACCCCCTCCTTCAGAACGACCGACAGCAGCTACTTCAAACCAAACTGTCCCAGCTGTCAGTGCCAAACTCCATGTGTTGTGGATTTCCTCACAGACAGGAGACAGCAGGTGTGACTGGGGAAACAACACAAAGGTGTGTTCTCTCACTGCTTCTCTTCAGCCTCTTACACCAACAACTGTGTCTCCAAGGAACCAGCTGTAAAGCTCCTGAAATTTGCGGATGATTCCAATCTGGTGGGCCTCATAGCCAAAGGGGAAGAGTCTGCTTACAGAAAGGAGATCCAGCAGCTGGTGTTCTGGTGCAACAACAACCATCTGCAGCTTGACACAGGAAAGACTGTAGCGATGGTGGTGGATTTCTGATGCAACCCACCCCATGTACCCCCCCCCCCCCCCCCATACATCAACGGATCTGCAATTTCCACTGTGGAGTCACTCAAGTTCCTGGGCACCACCATATCCAGGGACCTGAAGTGGGAGAGGAACACCACAGACCCTGATGATCCAGTTCTACACAACAATCATCGAGTCCATCCTCACCTCATCCATAACGATTGCTTCGGACCATCAAAACCAGCAGAACACGACATGCTAACAGCTTCTTTCCCAGAGCTGTAGCACTCCAAAACAGCAGTGGACACCTCTGAGTTAGCCAGGGTAGTCAGTGTACATGCTAACAGTAAAGGCATTTTAAGAGATATCAAGAACATTTTCAAGCTACCCAGTCTCAATTGCAAAACCAGCTAAAGAAGGAATCACTAACAAAGGCAACAAGGCTACCAGACAACCTTCCACCAGAATCTCTGCCATAGTCCTTCATAGGGATGTTAGCTATCTAGCTGTCCTACCTGATGTAGAGGAGCAGCAGATGGGGATGTTGGAATCAGCAAGTGAGAACACAATCATTGTACATCACCACCACACAAATGGAAAGTGACTTTGAAAGAGTAAAGTGACCACAGTGAAGTGGCCTCCTTGCATTGACACCAGAAGCTCAAGTGGTGCCAAGTCAAAGTTAAATAAATAAATACATACATACATTAACTAATTAAGTAATTAAAGAAAATAAAGCTTATTAATAGTGAAAGTAATGTTCAGTTAATGAGATGCAAAGCCTCACAAACACTGTAACTCAGCAGCAAGTGTTACTATTGTTAACTGAATTCTGGAGTCAATAAAACCCTCAAATAATAAATATCTTTGTGAATTATAGGGAGGTTGAATGAATAATCAGTGTTCAGGAGTAGATACAAGCATGCTCACTGCAGTCAAAGAAAATGCCCTTTTCAAAGTTAGAGCAATAGTTGAAGCAAACCTCAAATAACTTGATAGTAGAAGTACTAGTATCAAAATTAGTAGTAGTAGTAGTAGTGGTGGTGGTAGCAGCAGCACCAGTAGTAGTAGAATTACTAGCTGTATCAGCAGCAGTAATAATAGTAGTAGTAGTAATAGTGGTAGTAGCAGTAGTAGCCATAGTAGTAGTAACAATAGTAGTAGTAGTGGTGGTGGTGGTGGTGATTGTGATGGTAGTAGTATTAATAGTAGTAGTAGCAGTAATAGTAATAGTAGTAGTAGCAGTAGCAACAATAGTAGTACTAGTAGTAGTAGTGGTGGTATTAGTAGTAATAGCCGCCTGAGTAGTACTTTCACTGTTAGTAGTAGTAGTGGTGATGGAGGTGGTGGTAGTAGTAACAACAGTAGTAGTAGTGGTGGTGGTGGTAGTAGTAGTATCAGTAGTAGTAGTAGTAGTAGTAGTAGTAGTAGTAGTAGTAGTAGTAGTATTGCTCCATTAAGTATTACTACTTTACTGAATGAATTTCACCAGGGAAAGGCAATCCCAGTGGCAGATTCTTACACATTTTTACCGATTTACCTGCTCTAACAAACCTACGAAACCTGGCAATGGGTTAATGTGTTGAATGAGGTGTGCTTGAGCAGGAACAGCCCAAAACTGTGCAAAAAGATGGCTCTCTAGGACCAGGGTTGCCTTGATTTAAACTGCCAGTGACTGTAAGTATTTGCTTTGTGAATCTGTTAAAACTTCATATGAAAAAGAACAGATTCTGTAGCAATAAAGATAGAAACAAACCATTCTGTAGAACATCAATAAGCTCTTTCAGTAGAGGAGAGAGAAACAGAAGGAGAGATCCAATAGTTCAAATAGTTGTATAAATTTGGATTCACTTACTTTAAAACATCATTGAGACTGAGTCAAACTTACCCAGTGTATTAAAAGCATCAAATGATAAAATGCAAACTGTTTCATTGGATGATGTCATTGTTACTGGAAGAGAAGAAAACAGGAATCTTTTCACATTCAATGATGTAAGTTCAATTACGTTAATCAGAAATAAACTTTAGCAAGACTTACCTGATGTATTACATGAGTTACTCATATTTGGCAGCTGGACCAATCCAGTGTATTTACCATCAAACAACACAATGCTTGTGCAGCTTTTGCTTAATGTACACGTGTTACAAAGTCCTGGAAACAGATACAATTAACAGATAAGAAGAATATTTCTATTAGTACTATTATAAAAACAATAAAAGAATGTAGCCATAAACGGCAATGGCCACAACAGAAGTATGGGGTCTTTAGGCCCATTAAGCCTAAAAAGGCCTCAGGCTTTTTGTTTAGCCCATTAGGCCTACAGTCACATACAGTCGAAAAATACTGAAACAAAAAGTATGTACTTGCAATAATAACAATGCAGTCCTGGAACTTCACAATTGATCCTTGGGAAATTTTAACTGAACGTTTGAAAAATTCGCTTACCATGAGCAAGACTCCTACTGGCCCACCTCTGTAATATGAGTGACCTTGTAAGTTGCTCTGGATAAGAGTGTCAGCTAAATGCCATATATGACAAATGCTTTGTCATCCTGTTCTTCACATAAATAAATGTAATTTTTATATGTAAAGGTAGAATACATGAGCCTTAACAAGGCCTACTGCAGCTTCAGCCTCTTTAAAACAGGGAAAAAAATGAAAAAAAAAACAACAAATCTTCATTTGCCATAATAAAATGACTAGTGCTTTTTGAAAAAGTTTTATTCTATATGTACTGATTATATGACTTTTGTAGAACATTATGCACATTGTCAACAAAGATATTAAAACTACAGCTGGCTGGACCTAACCAACAGACCTGAGACCATTCATCGCAAGCACAACACCGGGTTGAAGATGTTAGAGAGTCATGGAGGTGTTTCTGCAACCAGATCTACCACAGAGGTTTGTACACTTGTGCAAGCCCAAGATGTGGGTTGGGACTTGGTATCTATTAAGTTTAATAGCTGCTGGGCCAGTATTTTGCTTTTGGTGGCTCCTGACTAAGCTGACATCCACACCTCCCTGCAGCCAGGCAGGACATCATAAAAAAGGAGGTTCAGAAGATGCCTGAAGGGGTATAATAGAACTGCACTGTAGCCCCTGGTCAAGCCTGATAGCCCTTAGCCCAAAACCTGATGGTTCTGTAATGACTTCTGAAAAATAACAAACTGTAGAACTGTTTAGTTTTGCTCTCTTGTGTGGCCTCATCAAAGCCAGGTTTGTCTGCACGCTGGACCTCACTAAAGGGTATTGGCAGGATCGGGTAGGCCTTTTAACATTTTCACAGATCATGCTCTTTGGAGTGGCTCGCCGCCACAAAAGATTCTAATGCTTAAGTCACATTGGTTCCTCTTCCTCCAGGAATTCTTGTTGAAAGTGCAGCATTGAGCTGGGTCCCATTAAGGGAATGTGGATTCTCTGTCATGAATCCATGCCCAGTGGGCCTCAGCTGTACCCAGCCCCGGTTCTACTCTTTGAAGGGGAAAGTCATGTCACTCTACCCCGCTGCATGGAAAAGAACCCCACAGACCAGGTTTTGGAGCTGGAAAGCCCCATGACAAACCGGCAGATGGTTGTTTATGGCCAGGCTGACCGCATGGCTAGAGGGCAGGGACACATTCCAAACAAGCCCCTGCACATTGCTGGAGGGTGGAACCAATCCTGTCACCACGGTGAGTACATGGCTGAGGGTGGAGCTGGTTAACGCAACATGGCTGGCAAGACCTAACCAACACACCTGAGACCACTCATTGCAAGAACCCCATCTGGCTTAAAACCCTACATCCTGGGCTCACTGGTGGGTGGACTGCACCAGTGAACACTAATGCAGCCATCTGTTGTTGAGTACAATTTTTTTACAGCTTTGTACTAAACATGTATTGGCAAAATTGTTTGGCACACTGTAATACAATAGACTTGAGGTGAAATTTATATAAATGTATATAAAAAATAATATTGTAATTAACATGTAATGTTAATTTTTGATATATGTCTTTGGCTGACGGACTCTTGAGTGACATTTTTACATAAATTCAGAATTTATCCAGAAGGGTTCATTGTAATATGGCAGCTATGTTGTTTGGAAAACAATGTTTTTCATTGTTTTTCATTGATTCCGGCTCTTCTGAATTTTTTGACACCAAATAGATGATGATTGGGCAAAAATTGTAAGACTAGTTCACAAAATTATGAAATATTTAAGAGCTTAATGGTTAATTGAGAGCTTTGTAAATAATCACCCCCCACTCAAGTTTGGATTGTTTTGACAAAGTCAAAAAGCACTGTATATGCAGATAATTAATACTTTTTAGATAGACATTTTGTGCCTCTTCAAACAAAATGTAATATCTGTGTATAATATAATCTATAAAGATGATATATTAATGCACACCAATCAACAGCACTCACCCAGTGTAGATAATTCTAAGATCATAGCAACAATCACAACAGAACTGTATCGTTTAAATGACTCATCAGGCACCCAGTTCTTCATGATTTCACTGGCCTTCACTGCATGAAGAGAGAACAGTGTAATTATTAACAATGTAATAGGCTAGCAGTGCCTTCTGGCTATGTTTATATATCAGAATATGGTCATTTAATCTAATACATCTCAGATTATACAATGGCAAAAAATGGTCAAAATCTGTGTTACTGCGAACAGTTGTGCTAGTTGAAGATGAAATGACAATGACCAGTGCACTGCTCTTTTCAGGTCTATCCATAGATTTTCAATGATGTTCAGATTAGGGGACAGTGAGAGCCATGGTTAATTCACCCCCTGCTTAATGGTTGATGTAGTATTTTCATTAAAAATGTCTGTGCCTTTTTATCTCAAAACATACCTTTGTTAATTGCAGTTTGATTAGATGCAAACCTCTGGTACTGTGTTTTGTGGTGAGGACACAGGGAAGGTCTTCCAATGACTCTTTCATGAGGGCCATATATGTGCATGGGTTGCTTAACAGTGTCAATGTACGACAATTCCAGAGTCTTAAGATCGTTTGCAGTGAAGCATTGGTTCTGATTTGCCTTTTTCGAGCAATCCTACAAGCAGCTGTCTCTGATTTAATTTTCTTGGTATTCCATTCCTTATCTTGACTTCCACGGTTTCTTTTAACTGCAATTTCTTAATTACATTTTGAACTGAGGAAATGACAACATGAAAATGCTTTGCTGCCTTCTTATATCCTTCTCCTGCTAGGCAGCTGCTTAGAAGAACCCATGGCGACTGTTATTTGGGACAAAGAGGAGTCAGGAATAAATATATTTATATATTATAAAGGTTTCAAATTTGCATCACCTGGCCTTTCCTAACAATGATGAATAAGCCCCAACCCTAACAGGCTAATCGTGGTCTGAAAGCTTCTAAGTTATCAAAGCAAGTTATCAAAGCACTCAAATCTCCTATGATTCCCAAACTTTTACAAGGTATTCCTTTCCTTTATCTCTCAAAACTTTTATAAAACTAAAATAGCACACTGGTATTGCTTAAAATGCTGAAAAGTGATGAAAAACTTTATGCCTTTTGGAAGTCATTTCATGTTCACAGTTATGTTGACCAGGAAAGCCTTTTTTGCATGCCACTGTATAATTTGTTTATCAGTTGGAAGATTACATTACAGATGGCAGCCATCTATCATTGTATAATACATCATTGTGCAATGCATGAAAAAGGGTATTACACAAGCACCTTTTCAGTAGGCACACGTGCACTGTTTATGCCATAGTTTATGCCATAAGTTTATGCCATATTGATGTAAATTGTTTTTTGTACTAAATTGTATATCTAATGTTCTCCATCTTAATAAAATACAAATTATTCCTATTCCATTGTGCAAATGTTGGTGGGGATTGCAGTCTTTCCATTTAACCAAAATTTGTTATCAACATGGCAAAAGATAAAATACATAAAGTAAAATACATACATTTAAAGTAAGATTTCTCTTGCTGATAATTGTAATGTTCATCCATAAGGTTGGAAATATGAAATATTGAAATATTGAAAAATGCAAAAGTTTAGGACATTGCCAGAACATATGAATTCAAGTGAAATCAGATATTTTAACTTTGGTCCACTGCAGGTGATGAAAGACTGATAACAAACTCACATTCCCCCTTTGCTGCTTTACAGATGCTGTGCACCTTCTACCTTCCTCCCTGCTGTCACCAGTTCAGTCCCGTTAGTCATCCAGGAGGTTGACTCCAGCCCTGCTTCTGTACCCAGCAGGATCTGAGATGGCCCTATGGTTCAAGATCTGGCCCGGCTAGGGGCCAACATCAAGAAATATATCACAAAGAGTGTAACTCAATTCCACTGGTGATTGTACACACCATCTTAATAAACCATATTCTGCACACAGTCTTCTGGTAGAAATGGTTTCTCTCATTAATAAATAATGTATCTATCTATCTTACCCTTTCTGAATGAGGTCCTTTATTGAATCTAGGACAATCTGGGGCCTTTGAAGAACTGATTAATATTCAAAGATACAAAGCTACAGATCTGTAAATATCTGAACAAGTGTGTTCTGGGGATAGCGATTTTTAAGGACTAAATAAAAACAGGATTTAATGTAGCTAACAAATCTGACAGTCCCATTCCCCCTGTTGACAAGGCCTCTGCATACTGTATATGTGATTCCTTTTTACTGCAAATAAAAGCAAGAAAGATGAATGCTACAAACCTGATTTTTTTTTATAGAATGTTATAGTTACAAATAACAAATGTACACAGTTCTACATATAAAAGTCTCAAAATAATGGTCACATGTTGAAAAAAGCCTTATTGTTGTGTGCCTCTTTCACACTTGCTGCCCTTCATAGTCACAACAATTTGCAAGTAATTTGCCTGGACAACTAGAGATTACTCCAGCTTTGCCTATCAAAACAGAGCAACAGTGTAGCTTTTATTTGCTGGTAAATACAATGCACATCTTTGCAAACCTCAGTGTGGTACCTGCTGCTGTACTGTCTTCTACAAAGCTAATGCTGTGTCTATGGAAGTAGACACCAGAGACTGTATGTTTTATTCACTCTCTAAAAAAAGCACGGCACCATTCAGAATAATTGACTCCCTGATGAAGATGTGCAACACAAAATATAAAAGTATCCTTCTTTCTTCCTCATGGCTTGGTTTTTGAAGACAAAGATAATACATGCTATGCCAAGATATGCTATGCCAATTGCATTTCCACCAGACCTATCTCCAAATGAAAATATGTGGGATGCTGAGTGAGAATATATTTGTCATCCATTCTGAGATGTCTAGCATGTTGCGGTATACCCAACGCCAAACTGAGAGACACTACTTCTGTATTTGTAGCTCACTAAATATTACCCATATCAGTTTAAATGTTTAATCATTTATTGTTCCTGGTAATCTTTGTATTTATCTTCCTTATCTTTCTTCCAGGGCAAGATGGAGGCAGATGATCAGCTGTGACGACCCCTAAAGGGAGCAGCCGAAGAAGATCTTACAACTATTATTTTGTATTATTTAGTTTTTCTTGGTAGTGAATTCCAAGACAGATGAATTGAATTACACTGAAATGTCCAACAGGTTCTAACTTTTAACCATGGCAGTCTGAGGTACAATCTCCAAAGGACTACATAATTATGTTGCAACCCTTTCTTTTACAGTCCCCCAGGTTCTAGGTATTTACTATATTTACTGTAAAAACTCAAAAGATACTAGGTAATTATTAATGTAACAAGCTGGTAAGTACCAAAGTTATCCCATTCTTATTTTTACATCTTCCTTTTAAACTTAATACCCAGAACCTGATGGGCATTTCAGTGTAATTACATTAAATAACATTGGTGTGTATCATTGCATTACCCAGGTTTGTACCAGGTTTGACTTCACTTAGCAGTCAATACCTAGAACCTGTGAGAAATTTCTGTTTAATTATTTTAGACTGTCTTGGTATTTACCTGTACACACTCCATGGTAGTAGTTATATTTTTGGATACTGGCAAATTTCAGGGTTATTTACATTTGTTGTTTGTTATTTTCTGTTTATTTTAGTTAATAATATTTATTTTATTTTTTCTGTCATCAAACATCACTTTGAACTATTACTACTACTACTTGTACAAAATTTTATCGCTGAAAACACTTAAATAATGAGCCATGTTCATGCAGAAACATTTTATGAAGTATGCTGGAGGATGTATGATATGTAGAGGATGGAGGATGTAGATGCCTGCATCTTTCAAAAGTGATCCAATGCAAACCTCCAAATTTAAGATTCTGTATAAACTGGAATAATAAGCATGGAAGTATGGGCTTGTCCTCCTTGATTCTACACTCATTGTTCTTTATGTGAGCTGTATTTACTATGAAGGAGGACTTTGTTAACTTTGTCTCTGGTGGATTATTCTCAGTCCAGCAGTGACAATGAGGTATTTTAAACCTCCAGCAGCTCTGCTGTGTGTCATACACTTTTTGGCTCACATGCAGGTTTCCACTAGGCAGCACTGCCATATCTGTGCCAGAACATATATGTCATAAGTGGACCAGACATGTTTAGGTCACATGCAGGTTGCCAGTACTGATGGATGTTTGTGTAGCAGTTCTATGTCTTTGATAGAAGGTCCCATATTATCATGCTATTGGGGCAGTTTATGGCAGGGATTTCAATGTAACACCTATAAAAGTCCAAAAGAAAGACTCACATAGCTCTTTCTTTATATTTATGTTTGTTGCTGCTATCTGGCCCAGTATTATATTAATGATACACATACTGCCAAAGGCAAATAACATAAAAGCAAGCTTGCAACACATGAGTAACCATCAGACATAGCCTGATATCCACTTACCAAAGCCTAGTAGCTTCCACCTAGTAACCATATTGAACAACATATAATCCACTTAGCAACACCACCAAGACTCAATTAGATTAACAATTATCAATTCAATTAGCGATTAGATCTTATCTTTATGTTAAAATAGATCTTGACTTGACATCATTAAGTTTCAAGTTCAAAAGTTTATGGACACCTGCTCCTCCAGTGTTTCCTCTGAAATCAAATGTATTAGCAGGGAGTTCCCCTTTACTGCTGACATTAACTGACTCTAATATTCTGGCCTATAATTGGCACTGAACACAAAGTGTCTTGTTCCATTTGCAATGCTTTTCTATAGAGAAAATATAAGCTGCAACTGAAAGCCTGAGTCAGCAATGGACATTCAGCTTAAAGTAATTGAATTCACTCAGTAGAATGGCTGCATATAAAAAATATTTTTTAATTTTAGGTAGGGTGAAAAAATTTACATCCTGTTAAATGTACACATGTTGAAAATGTTACACCTCCTACACGTCTACAGTAAATATATATATTTTATAATTGGAATATGCCTTTTACCTGTTCAGGTGGAGGTCTGTCTTCCAAATGACAAAAGCAAATTTCAATCATGCCTGATGTGGCATGGAAAACTTACAAAGTTTGTAGTTAAGTAGAACATAATTTGCATATGTGCCATATTTGTTCTGTTAACAACCATACTGGCTTTTCAGGAGGTTGGTTGGGATGCAAATGATCTTCCAGAGGAACAGCTGTTTCACTGGCCCAATGGATTTAACAGGTGTTGATGATTGATATTCTGGAAAACATTCTGATTAATTCTAATAGATTAGTTGTTATTTTTATACGTTCTATAGTGGCCAAGATAACAAAAACACCATATGTAAATAAACTTGAGCATACACTTTACTTCTCACTCTTGTAACAGTTCAACTTACAATCTAAACCAAAGGGAATCTATTTGGAGCAAAATGGTCATTTTACAAAAGTGAATTTAAATAATTAAATAAGACATTCTTATTTAAGCAGGCAATGTAAGCGTTTCCAAATAGACATTGCTTTTACTAAAGGCCCTTTTAAATACAAATAACAAATAACAAAACCTTTTTATATATTACTGAAAATGAGTTATCTTACTCCCTAACAATAGTGGAACCACTTTGGTACTACTCTCCATCAGAGAGACCATTTCAACTAAAGAGGATTTATTACTGTTTCATATGTGTAAAAGTACAAATTGGACCTTCAGTGCAAGAACAATACACATAATACATGTGACCAATTCTGGACACAACAAACGGAAAGGAGAGTGTTGCACCAACATAGCAGAGAATACATGTGTTGAGGTATGTGCAGTCAGCTTATAGCATTTATGAACATAACTTCAGAGTTTCATAAGTAGAAGAACACAGAACATCTGTTAATACAGTACTTTAGCAACAATGTTTCTGATAGTGTTCAAGGAGAAATGGTGGGTGCATGAAATTTAAATATATGATTGTGTGGGGGTAATTTCAGAATTTAGCACAAAAATAAGCAAAGAAACAAACACAGGATTCCCTGTATTACTGGAAAGGTTATTTGACTCCTAACAATAGGAAGTACTTGGCAACAGGAAAGTACTTGGCAATTTATAGAAATATTCTATATTCTATGGGTTGCTTAAAAATACAGAGGAAAAATTAAGCCTGCTTTGCCTTTACTAAACAATCATTAGGTAGCCCTACTTTTCCAGAGGATAATGAAAAGTTTTCTATATATTAATGTAACAGGATTGAAATGAAATTCTAAATATTCTGGATGAAAAAAAAAATAATACAAAAAGAAAACAACAAAAAATCTTAAACCAGACGAGAAAAGTTAAACCAAACAGCATACATAGTTGAATCTTTACCATTCTAGATATAACCACTATCCCAACCATGTTTGGCCAAAATGGGTCTACATATTACTGAGAAAGGTTTAATTGTGGCCACTATGTTGACACTATTTTTAAAATCATTCACCATCACATATCAACAACATAAGGGACGCTAAAAAAGAGCTTGGCTGTGGGGTTCTGTTTGGTCACCTTTTGTGTTGACTGGACTTACTGTTGTGTTGACTGGACTGGACATACTTTATTTAAACATCTGTCACAGTGTGTAGAACATTTTAGGCTTGAAATGCTGAACAATAATTTTATTTTCTCTGACCTGTACTGAAGCAGGTTTAAGCATGTATCTATGTGTATATGAGCATATATAAGCACAGAGGAGTCTGTGCTAATATGTGTATGTTGTACTGTGGTTTACAAATCACCAGTAATTTTCCATGTACACAATGGTCGAATAACTCTGCATGCACTTCACAGGTGCGTATGCCATTTGATCTGGAGTGTCTCTGACAGTGACTATGAAAAACAACCCAAGGGAGAATGAACTTTCATTTGACAGAGTGCTATTCATTCACACAATGATCGTGTTTAGTGTGGATTTTCATAGACATTGCACACGAAACTATTCACCCCCCTTGGGTTTTTACCTATTTTGTTACATTATAACCTGCAAATGTCATAAATGTGTTTTATTTATCTGAACTGTCTGCACTAAATACTGTAAGTTGGTGAAGTGAAGTGAGAAAAATATATCAGACTGCAAAGGAGGGCATTATTCTCTAGCAGAGACTGGAGTATAATAGGAAGGCCAAAACCTTTCGACCACCAAGGAAAACATTGCAAAACCAACACATTGTATAACCCCAAGAACACCATAGTGGTGGCACCATCATGTTGTGGGGACGTTGTTCAGCAGCAGGGACAGGGAAACTTCCCTGAGTCAAGGAGAAGATACAACGATATTCTTGAACACAACCTGTTTCAGTCTGTCAGTGATTTAAACCTGTGATGGAGGTTAACCTTCTAAAAGGACAATGACCTAAAGCATACTGCTAAAGCCACACTCGGGTGATTTAAGGGGAAATAGGTAAATGTATTGGAATAGCCTAGTCAAAGCCCAGACCTTAATCTAATTGAGAATATGTGGTCAGACTTGAAGAAACCATCTAACTTGAAGGAGCTGGAGCAGTTTTGCCTTGAGGAATGAATCAGCAAAAACCCTAGTGGCAAGATGTGGCAAGCTCATAGTGACTTATCCAAAGCGCTACAACCTACTGACTTTAGGGGGGTGAATAGTTATGCACACTGAGGTTTTCTGTTATTTTGTCCAATTTGTTGTTTGCTTCACAATTTTTTTCAAAGTCGTTGGCATGTTCTGTAAATGAAATGACTTAATCCCTTAAATAATCTATATATAATACTTACTGTATATGTTTTCATAAGGACAGTGTGGTTAGAGAACAAGCCTTCTGATTGGACGTTTATTGATGGTATTTCAATTGTACTTAACTCCCCAGCTGCTCCCATTGCTCTGTGCATGTATACTGCCTCCTTAGGCAAAAAAACACTGCTATGTTTAATTGCAGTTGTTACTATCAAGGGTGGCACAACCAGTTATTCACATGGGTGATATACCTCTCACCTAAATTATCACACACTCCCCTCACAGTGTGGCATTTTTCAATAGACATGATTATGTGGTTTCTGATACTGTATTTTTATTACACGGTGTAGACTGTTTATTATGCACATCATAAAAACAGTAAAAAAATGTTAGAGCCCTTGTGTGTTGCACAGTCTCTCAGGGAAGTGCTGTTCCAGCAAATGTCACTGAAATCCTATGTCATGTCACTTTATGTGACTGTTGCTTATACTGTAAGAAATGTTTATGATTTTTTCTTTTTTTTCTTCTATTAGAATAGACACCCCTTCACATCAATGCTTTCAGTCAAACAAAGCTCACAAGGGTTTCAAAAGTCTCCTTCACAGAGTTGGTGCTTCAAATTGAAATATATGCTTATGTGTGTTGGGGTCAATTCAGACTTCAGAAAAGGGTTCTTGGTTATTTGATAATACAGAAAACTATTTGGCACTTTGTAGCCAATGTCAGCAAATGTCACTGAATTACTTAAATGCAAATCATGAAGACAAACAAGTTATGTCACATTATGACCAGTAGATGACACCAACAACACAGTCACTAAACATTAGAGAATTCGGTGTTCAAAGTAAATAATTCAGTGTTTAGAATCATGCTATGTTTTCACCTGTTAGTACCCTCTCACTTGTGCTTTCACTCATTTGCTATGCACCACCATCAAATACAGTGGGGAAAATAAGTATTTAGTCAGTCACCAATTGTGCAAGTTCTCCCACTTAAAAAGATGAGAGAGGCCGTTAATTGACATCATAGGTAGACCTCAACTATGAGAGACAAAATGTGAAAAAAAAATTGAGAAAATCATTTTGTCTGACTTTTAAAGAATGTATTTGCAAATAATGGTGGAAAATAAGTATTTGGTCAATAACAAAAGTTCATCTCAATACTTTGTTGTATATCCTCTGTTGGCAATGACAGAGGTCAAACGTTTTCTGTAAGTCTTCACAAGGTTGGCACACACTGTTGCTGGTATGTTGGCCCATTCCTCCATGCAGATCTCCTCTAGAGCAGTGATGTTTTGGGGCTGTCGGCGGGCAACACGGACTTTTAACTCCCTCCAAAGGTTTTCGATGGGGTTGAGATCGGGAGACTGGCTAGGCCACTCCAGGACTTTGAAATGTTTCTTACGAAGCCACTCCTTTGTTGCCCTGGCAGTGTGCTTGGGATCATTGTCATGCTGAAAGACCCAGCCACGGTTCATCTTCATTGCCCTTGCTGATGGAAGGAGGTTTGCACCCAAAATCTCACAATACATGGCCCCATTCATTCTTTCATGTACACGGACCAGTCGTCCTGGTCCCTTTGCAGAGAAACAGCCCCAAAGCATGATGTTGCCACCCCCATGCTTCACAGTTGGTATGGTGTTCTTTGGATGCAACTCCGCATTCACTGTCCTCCAAACACGACGAGTTGTGTTTTTACCAAATAGTTCTACTTTGGTTTCATCTGACCATATGACATTCTCCCAATACTCTTCTGGAACATCCAAATGCTCTCTAGCAAACTTCAGACGTGCCTGGATATGGACTGGCTTAAGCAGGGGGACACGTCTGGCACTGCAAGATCTGAGTCCCTGGCGTCGTAGTGTGTTGCTGATGGTAGCCTTTATAACGTTGGTCCCAGCTTTCTGCAGGTCATTCACTAGATCCCCCCTTGTGGTTCTGGGATTTTTCCTCACCGTTCTTGTGATCATTTTGACCCCACGGGCTGAGATCTTGCGTGGAGCCCCAGATCGAGGGAGATTAGTAGTGGTCTTGTAGGTCTTCCATTTTCTAATTATTGCTCCCACAGTAGATTTCTTCACACCAAGCTGCTTGCCTATTGCAGATTCAGTCTTCCCAGCCTGGTGCAGGTCTACAATTCGGTTTCTGGTGTCCTCCGACAGCTCTTTCGTCTTCACCATAGTGGAGTTTGGAGTGTGACTGTTTGAGGTTGTGGGCAGGTGTCTTTTATACTGTTAACGACTTCAAACAGGTGCCATTAATACAGGTAATGAGTGGGGGAAAGAGGAGCCTCTTAAAAAAGAAGTTACAGGTCTGTGACAGCCAGAAATCTTGCTTGTTTGTAGGTGACCAAATACTTATTTTCCACCATTATTTGCAAATAAATTCTTTTAAAGTCAGACAAAATTATTTTCTCAATTTTTTTTTCACATTTTGTCTCTCATAGTTGAGGTCTACCTATGATGTCAATTACAGGCCTCTCTCATCTTTTTAAGTGGGAGAACTTGCACAATTGGTGACTGACTAAATACTTATTTTCCCCACTGTATTATCTGGATAACCACAGTCATGTGGTCAGAAACAAATCAATGATTGGCATATGAAAGGGCAATAAACTTCAGCAACAGTCTATAACTGTGTATAGTGAAGCTATAAGGTTAATGTTTTCTATTAAAGTATCCAGTGAGAGTAGTTGAATTACAATGAGAGAAGAGAGTTTGAACATCACTCAGTGTCTCATGTACTGATGCTACCAAACATACTGTACTGTGTGTGAGTGTGTGTGGGATTGGTAGGGTGGTGGTGTCATTACTTTGATCCAGATGGACTCTGGCAGGCGTGATAATAGTGACACACTGTGGTGAACTTGATGTCATTTGTCACACCAGGTGGATTGTGGGTTTCCTTACAATTCTTTCTCATTCCCATATGTTCTTCATAATAATCACAGTGTAGAGAAAATTTGAATACAAAACAGGAAGCTAGAACACAAAGTCAGTAAGTAAAACTGTGTAACATTGTCCATTATGAAAACAATTGGTGTTGTTTACACTGAGAAAAATTTTCAGGGTGAAAATCCCCTTACCTTACTTCCTTCTTCTATTAGAATAAAGATCCCAGTTCACATTGATGCTTTCAGCTAAACAAAGCTCATAAGGGTAATGTAGAATAGCATAAAAATATAAAAAAGGGTTTATTTATAACGGAAATAGATGTAACCCTGCTTAGAATTATACATTTTCTGGGCAAAAAAAATAAAAACAGTTAACCAATAGAACTCTAGGCTGATTTTTCTTGAGGTTTTCATAGTTTGATGTACTTTCAGTCAGCAAAAAATGAGAGAAGAATTTCTCCTAGGAAATTAGTCTTCGTTTGAGATTTAAAAATTTAGAGAATTAAAAATTTTGAAAGAATTTGAAAGCTATTTGTAGTGAGTGGATTGGCAAGGATATTTATAAAGATTGGTTCTTCAAAATAATTTACAGTAGTCCAAATAAAAAAAACAACCTAAATATTCTTAATTATTTTTGTTATTTATGTATGTCTCAGTATTAACCCTTCTCAGGGCTTTTATTCTTAGATGTGCAAAGAAAGAGAGCAAACAGCCCCTCTCTTCTTATTTTACTGTATAACCCAATTTCTGGGTCAGTGGCATCATTAGCCTAATTAGCAAAGTGCAGATGTCCGGTTGTAAAAGTGAAACCAAGCAGACAATCATTTAAGCATACACATGGTTGAGTCTTTATTGTTCTAGATATAACCACTATCTTTACAGAAGAACACTTGAACCCTGTTTGGCAAAAAAGGGCTCTACATATCGCTGCAAAAGGGTTTAACTCTTTCTGGCACTATGTTGGCAATATTTAATGTAGTTTAACCACACAGTCATTTAAGCATTCAAATGAGTGTTCACAACTTAAAAATATTTACTGCCTACCTTTGTGGAGTTTGTACCTTACACTCGCCTTGTTAATATCTAGAACATAAGAGACATTAAATGAAGTAGAGCTTGGCTGTTGGGTTGTGTAGGGTCTTTAATTTTGACTCCTCTCAGTATTTGTGTAAATCTTAGACAAGCATGATAATTGTGACACACTGTGGTGAACACCATGTGGGCTTCCTTACAGTTATTTCTCATATTCATCCATACATCCTTCACACTAATCATAGTGTAGCGAAGAAATTCTGACTATACAGTCAGTAAAAAGTAAAAACTGTGTATAATTTTCCATTTACACAATTATGAAAAGACTTGCTGTGGTTCACAACTTTTCATGATTAAATTCCCATTACCTTATTTCCTTCTTCAGTTAGAATGAAGATCCTACTTCACATAGATGCTTTCAGCCAAACAAAGCTTGCAAGGGTTTCACAAAGTCAAATCCACCTTCACAAGCTTACAAGCTTCACAACAAACAACTCTCTGGGGTGACATTTTGGCTGTTGCAGGTACTGTAATGTAATGTAGGTAATAGTAATGTAACCAAATATGAATGTATTATTTGCACAGATACAAGTACAGATGCAGCAGGAGGGCTTATCTTTAATTAAAGTTTGTGGATGTAGTTGGTTTTCAGCAGTGCAGCTTAGTCTGACCTCAACAATACCTCAATGAGCTCAAAAATAGGACCATTTTTTTTTTCAAACTGACCCCCATACACAGAACGATTCACACAGATCTGGGACTCTTGCTATAAAGACAAGATAAGCAAATGCTTCTGCTGCAGCCTAAAAAAAGTTGTGTTACTGCTTATCTCACGTTAGTTTGTGCCCTTTCTGTGTGTAATTCCACACTTGTGTTCATATTTTCCATGCGTTCAGGAAGGAAGAGTTCACTACCAGCTTTGTTTCCCCCTCTTTCAGTTTCGCCTCTGCTTCAGCATATGTGGGATAAATTTAGCTCAGTCAGCTGAAGTTTAAAAACTTTTGCCGCACACAGACACACACAGACACACAGACACACAGACACACACACACACACACACACACACACACACACACACGCACACGCATGCACACACCCACACACACACACACACACACACACACACACACACACACACACACACACACACACGTAATTGTGTATTCTGTATCTGGGCAAAACAGTTACTCCAAAACCACTAGCATCAGTGATGTCAACCAATCACATAAGACACCCACTAACCTGCCCCACAGCTAAAATACAGCATATCACTACTTACTCCACTCACGCCCATCAGAGAGCAGATAAGCACATGACCAAGTACAAAAAAAAACATGAAAAGTAGAGCAGTGGAATAAGGGTGCAGTCAGGCTTCTGCTTCAGCACCACTAATAGATCTGTATCTGTTTGGAAATTAAAACCTGACAGGATCTTTTTCCAGTTCTGTGTTCAGAAACTAGTGCTTTGTGGTCTAAAGCCTTTCCGTTCTCATTGCAAATACATATTGTATAAAAGATTGCTTCAAGAGGTAAAGATGTCCATGTGGTTGTGATATGTTTACAGATTTGCTTTTAAAGGGATAGTTTGAGAATCATATTCATAGGCAAAATGTTTTTTTTTTTTTTTACGTTTCTGCACTGGAGATACTGTAGTTATAATTGAAATAATCGAAGTTCATGTCCAGCAATTTGCATGATGCTAACTGTAGGACTAAGACCTCACACACTCATCAAAGAGCTTGTGGAGTTCATATCTAATAGGGTTATCATATTTTTTATTTCAAACAAGAGGTGACCTGGTGTTCACCGGGGTTATGATGTTCTGGAGGAAGGGGTTAATCTGTGAGTATGTCTAAGGGTGGGAGGGACTTAAATAATTAAAAAAATATAAAACTGCATTAGTGCAATAAAATGTACTCATTTACTAAGACCAATAAAGAACCTTAATTATCTTATTTTAGTTTTCAATTTCATCTAAATATAAAAATATAAATAAAATAAAGTTAACTACCTTATAAAACTCACTTTACTGGACACATTGCAGTCCTCTTTGTCTGGATGACATGCTATTACTGTGTGCAACACTGATAATAATGACTGATTTCACAATATTTGGTACATATAAAAAAATCTGCATATTTTTGTAGTTGCAGTTGCCCTTCATGTTGTGGTAGAGGTTCATGATGAATGGACCAATAGAAATGATCCAAGATGATTGAGAAATCATTTTCACACTGACTTCCATTGAAAGCTAAGAAGGATATGTTTTGGACATAGTAAATTTAGGAAATATTATCAGATCATTTACAAGTGAAGAACCTCCTCACGTATGTGAATTTATGTTATTCTAATATTTTCATTTTCATATTGGTAAATCTTATTTTCTGCTTTCACTTTAATTTTGTGTGCCGATTTAAAATACAGTGAAAACAAAATATTCAGTAGTAAGTGGAATCAAGATTTGGAGGAAAAACTCACATCTAGGGCCTTATTTAGACATTAAGACATCTCCCATCTCTGGAATGTATGACTCATGTATGTATCATCATACTTTTATGTTAATTTTGGGGGCACAAGGTGGTGGGTGGAGATATTTTTGCTGGGTCTTATTTACACACACACACACACACACACACACACACACACACACACACACACAGAGAGACTCCTGGTTTTAGAGCAGGTGGCAGGTGTCCCATGGGGACTCTATTGGATACCAAGTGGTGACCTCACCAGCCTCTATCCTTTACTGGGGGGCTTTGGGTCATGAAGCACGAAGAATTTTCTTTGATATACACATGCTATATCACAAACACACACACACACACACACACACACACACACACACACACACACACACACACACACACACACACACACACGTCTCTGGGTTTTCCACATTCCTACTACCCCAGTGGAACCACTCTAATAGGGAGGGGGGTATCTGTGATGTTTTTGCTGCTATTTTAGGCCTTCCTTTCCACATGCCAAACATTCACCCACACCCTTAAAAGTAGGGTTACACCTTCTGGAGCAAGAACTATGACCCCCCCCCCACCCCCCACCCCCACCCAGCATTTAAGCAAAATATATATGCTAAATTTGCAGCATTTTTAATCAAAAAGTAGGCCTACATCTGCCTATATATTGACTATATGTTCAACACTATATGGTCAGTCGCTCATCCAGCATTTTTTCTGAAATAAATGGCAAAACCTAACACACAGGGCGCATCCTATTAGTTTACTTTCCGAGTATAACACAATATCAGGCCTCAGTGTAGTTATTGCAATAGAATTGTAGTTTAGTACTTACAATCTAGTACATCCCTCCACTACTAACATTCACACACTGCACTCAATCTCCACTGCACGGCCCCTCACAAATCTAACTAAACTGTTTTCACTAACAATGGACGTGTTGTTAACTTCCAAGCACTTCTTTACAAATGCATCCTCTAAAGACCTAAGTACCTGATTATGCCTCCATGTGTAGTGACTCTGTGACAAGCTAACCTTATGTGACAAAATGTGTTTCAATGTTCCAGTCCCAGCACACAACTTACAACCTAGATCATCGCCTACCCACTGAACAATGTTTTGTGGAGTTGGGAGGACATCATAAGTAGCTTCCAGGAGAAACCTGATAAGACTTGCTCTCAATGCCCACAACTCTCACCAAGTGGTCTGTTGCTTCTCTACACTCTCCCATCTCATCCATTACCCCTGTTTCCCTTGTGTTGCTGCAGTTACACACTACACTTCCTCTTCCTGTTCTCGACTAAAGCTTGTAACCACTTATCTTCTCTCTGGTGATGTGGCCTTTCTGAATTCTCTTCATGGATCACTTGACCCTAGTCTTGCCCTCCCATTTTGTCTCTAGCCCACCACATCCCTGTGCTCCAATGCCCTCTTAGCTGATAGCACTGCTTCAGTTTATATCACAATACCTACATATAGAGTATATACAGTCACACTAATGAGAAACTGTAAAACACATTTCAGTTTATATCATAATACCAACATTATTTCTATTCACCCTAATGAGAGACTATAATGTACACCTCAGTTTATATCACAGTACCTATATATTTAGAGCATGTTATTTATATTCACAATAATGTGAGACCTATCAAATGTTCTCTGAAATGTTGGTTCAGATTTATTGGTGCCTTAGCACCACAGAAAGCATACTATCAGATTACAGTGAAGTCACTGTGTCATGGTCATAACTGTACTGTTATTATGTCATCACATTTGCCCCTGAATCTCCCTCCATTTCTAAACAGGAAATTATCTCATCATTCTCATGATAGCATTGAAAACCACTATGCCCAAACACACACACACACACACACACACACACACACACACACACACACACACACACACACAACAACACACACACACACACACACACACACACACACACACACACACACACACACACACACACACACACACACATATGCCTGTACTCTTGTTCCTCTTTTCTGTCTTGCTCTCTACACTCAGATCAGAGTTCAGTGTGTATATTCCAGCTAATGTGAGAATAAGTATACAATGCACTCAAATCCAACTGAAACACCAAATCACAACCACATCAACATTTATGAATTATTTAGTATATTCTATTAATTATGTAGAATCTATTATGAGAAGTGGGCTCTTTAACATGTATGAGCTATTCAGTATCTACTAATAATTATTTTTAATAATTACCATAATTATTAATATTTTAGTTTAGGTTCAATTGCTACTGTCATTTCTAATGTCATTCATGTGTATAGATCTGTCATCTCAACAACTCTACAACCACTACAATGTCATAAAATCATTCTTAAGTCTATCCATCCATCTGCAACACTGCAGATGTTGTACTGATCTGTCTGTCAACCTCCCACTCCATGTTTCCCTCACTCGTGAACAAAGTTTCAAGGTACTTAAACTCATTCCCAACCCAGAGAGGGCATTCTACCTTTTTTGACTGAGTACCATGGTCTCAGATTTTGAGGTTCTGATTCTCATGCAAGCTGATTCACACTTGGCTGCAAAATGATCCAGTGAAATGAAGCCAACAGGACCACATCTTCTGCAAAAAGCAGACACATATTGCTGAGGCCACCAAATCAGGCACCTTCTGCCATTTGGCTACCCCGAGAAATTCTGTCCATAAATATTATAAACAGAATTTGTGACAAAGGGCAGCCAAGGGAGTCCAACTCCAACTAGGAACCAGTCTGAATTACTACCTGCCATGTGAACCAAGCTTCTGCTCCATTTGTACTGGGACAGGATGCAAAGAGGGACACAGATGAGTTCCTTCTCCATGTCCACAGAACACATGTGCACTTGTTGAGCAACCTCCCATTAGCCCTCCAAGACCCTCACAATGGTAAAAAGCTGGGCCAGTGTTCCATGACCAGGTTGGAATCTGCATTGTTCCTCTGTTGAGGTTCCACCATCATGTGGACTCTCTTTTCCAGTACCCCTGCATAGGCCTAGCCAAGGTGACTCAGGAGTGTAATCCCCCTATAATTCATACACACCCTATGGTCCCCCATCTTTAAAAAATGAACCACCACCCCCATCTGTCAATCCAGAGGCAAAGTGATGTTGCAAGACATGTCTGCCAGTACAGATCTCATTCAGGCACCCTGCCACCAAGGAGTTTTATAATTATTCTGGTGACCTCACCCTGTGTGAGGGACGAGTTCTTGCCCCAGCTTCCAAGCTCAGCTTCCTAGTCCCCCATCCTCACCATATACAGTGTTGGTTGGGAACTGCTTTTCTCTCCTGAGCCACCTGACAATTTGCTAGAAAGTCACTTTCCATGGGTTCACTGAATTCCTCCCAGACCGCTTGGCCCTTTGATACCTAACTTCATAGGCTGATTTGCTGACATGGTTGGATATCACTAAAAAGTGATCTAAATATGAACTGTTTGTTTAGGTTGATGCCCCAGCCTGTGATCCTGAACCACACCTTGGGTAGGGTACTTGTGGTCACTGTGATGACTGCCACTAGGAATGCTGGGGTTTTGGTTGAGGTGGGTATGCTCACTAGGACATGCCCAAATCCTTGGATTTAAAAAGATGACTGGTTTTAAATTGTTTAAAGGGATAATTCAGAAAAATGTACAGATTTCCTCCTCTTACCTGAAATGTACTGGATCTACTAAGCTCTGTAAAATGTAACCTCTGTAAAATAGACAAAACAAACAAGTGTACTGACAAACATTGCTACTGCTGTTTGTAGGCCTGCTAACAGTGAGTCATCAGTGCATGTTTTAGATGTGCAATTTGCGCTATGCTAAATTGTGGGGTTTAAGCTTCCATCACACCTTAGCCACTCTTCTTTTACACTTCTGTTTTTGTGTTTCCATTTTCCCTTTAGATGCAGATGTTTACCAACAGCCTCATATGTAAAAAGCTAAGCTAAAGTTAGCTAAGGTTATTTGGCCTACTCTCACCAAATCAAGATCCATTTTTTTCTCTCTCATACAACTAAATTACAATGTACCTTTCTCAGATCGTAGAGAGCAGTCATTTAAAAAACAAAAAATTGGGAAAGCTATAAAGTGATTAGTTGTCCCACAAACTGACTTGGGATATTGTGACTAGTGGGAAAACAACCCTCCTGTGTGCTGCAATGGTGTCACTGACCATTCACAGACAGGCCTCATGCTCTCCTCCAAACAGATGGTATAGTCTTTCCTCTTTTATTACATATAAAGAATGAAGCTTTACACTAAATTTTCTGGGGTGGCATGGTGGCACCGTGGCACAGGCGCTGTTGCCTCACAGCAAGGACCTGGGTTCGACCCCTGGGTGGGGAGACCTGGGAAGTTTCTGTGTGGAGTTTGCATGTTCTCCCAGTGTTTGTGTGGGTTTCCTCTGGGTACTCCAGTTTCCCCCACAGTCCAAAGACATGCATGGTAGGTGAATTGATGACTCTAAAGTGGCCCTGTGTGTTTGTGTGTGCCCTATGATGGACTAGCGCCCTGTCTAAGGTTGTTTCCTGACCTGCGCTCAGAGTTGCCGGCTGGGCACCGGCTCACCTGTGACCCTATTCAGGAATAAGCGGTTCAGAAAATGAATGGATGGATGGACTCAATTTTCTTTTTCCTGTCAAATTTTGTCTCAAATATCAGAAAACTGAACAGATAAATTTAACACGACCAATGAAAATCCACTATTATTAAGAACATTTTCTCAGTACTATATAGAAACAATTTGTTTAGAGTACAGATTGTATTTTTTGAGTGTAACTCAGCACTGCAGGATTTTAGATTTTAAATTTTCTGCTTTAATTGATCAACACTGTAAAAAAATCAGTTTAACATTCATGTATAAAGTAATTATTAGATAGATTTTGTTTTGAGATAACTCAGTTTAATTTAGTTTAAGTGGTTATTAATCACATGAAACTGCTTAAATGTTGTTTTTATTTCCCCATTTCCCACCACCTTCACACTGTTATTTCCTTTCTTCTTCCAGGCTTGGTTTCTTTTTACTCTCAGAGTCCTTATAGAGTAGGGCTCTGAGATTTAAATCTCTGGTCTCATGACAATTAGCCAGACAATTGCACCATTCTAGAGCTTCATTACAATGTCCAGAAAGAATGTTAATGGAGTAGTACATGTATATATAGTACATTTAGTTTTAAGCTCAATCTTTTTAGATAAAGATGTAACTGTTGGTTTGTCAAGAGAGAAAAGATCATTGGTTTGAATCCTAGTGATGCCTCGGTTCTTCATGGTCAGGAGTCCCCAGTCTGGAGACATTATTGTTTGAATTGTATTTTTGACCTGACTGAGATGCAGAACTAAAAATGTGAGTTATCAGCATCACAAAATTCCACAGTTGCTATATATATATATATATATATATTACAAAATACTTTTTTAACAGAATAAACGTATAAAGTATAAATCTGAATGGTAAAATCTGGATTATGAGTTGCAGGTAAATTCATTAAAGGATGATGTCATGTAGTCACAAATCATGATATAATATTTGCTTCTTGAGATTTTGGGAATTTCTATGTGTGTTGTGTGTGTACAGTCATGTATCATTCATCTGAGAAATTCATTCAGGGGCTAAATGAGTCACCTACAATGCTGAATGTCTGTCTGTGTATGTGTGTAAACTTTTTTATTTAATTCTTGTTTTCTTTTTATTTGTTTACTTTATTTCTAAACCACAGGCAGGGGTTTAATGCTTGAGTTTCAGCAAACAGCTACACTACACTGACAAACCATAACATAATAACCGCTTCCTTGTTTCAACATTCACTGTCCATTTTATCAGCTCCTCTTACCAAAGCACTGCAATTCTAAACTGTATTCCACCTGTTTATCTGCTTACTTTGCTATCCTCCTTTCTGTTCTTTATTAGCCAGGACCCCACAGGACCACCACAGAGCAGGTATTATGTGGGTGGTGGGTCATTCCCTGACACTGACATGGACACAGCAGTGCTGCTGGAGTGTTTAAACACCATGGCCACTCACTGTCCACTCTATTAGACACTCCTACCTAGTTGGTCCACCTTGCAGATGTAAAGTTAGCTCATCTCTTTCTGGACAGTTTGTGTTTTGTCATTGTCTACTTCTTTATCAGTGCAGATACTTCAGAAATAAAGCAGAATATATGAACACTGCTTAAAGATCCAAACATCTGTAAATAGAAATGTCAGCAGAGCAATGCCCCTTGCTTATGGCCTGTTATTTTCAGGCTTCTGTCCTGTCATGCTTAACTGTATTTGTGTTGCTGTCCTTGTTCTGTTTTGCTTTCAGTTTCACTTTTTAGCATGTGTCCAAGTTTTATTTTGGTTTTGTCTCCTTCCTTTGTCTTTAGTGCTTACCCTGTGTCTCATGTGTAGCCCTGCCCCTGTCATCTGTTCCAGGTGTTTCTAATCTTTGTCAGTTTGTATTTAAGGTCCTTTATCTTGTCAATATTTGTTGTTTGTTTTATGTTAGCGTGCTGTACTAATGTCTTGTTTTCATGTATGTTGGTTGTCTTTAAATAAAGTGTTAATCAAGTGTGGTCTTGACAGTGCACAATGGAGCACTGAGGGATCAGTGCAAAGGCACTGTTTTGCAATACTCTTCAGATAAACCTCTAGTCTAAAATGTACAAAAATGCAGGGCATTCATTGCACAACAACGTGGTCCATAAAGAATTTTTTTTCTCCAGATTTGCCATTACCATCATTCTGTATAAAACACAAAAGCTTCACTCTTGATTGTAATAGTAAATAAAATGGTTTTATTAAGAAATCCAAGTTGGTAAACCACCATTTTATACCAATGTTCTCAACACAAACTATGAATTATGGAATTATGGAGTTTTCCTTTAAAAATGAAGATATGTGAAAAGTTTATAACTAAAGTCAGACTAAAGTAAAGCTTTAACACTGGAAAAGTATCCAATCTTCCACCACTGAGGCAAAAACTCCTGTTCTACTGCAAAATTTTCTTTGATGCTTGAGGGCATGGACAAAATTACCTTTTTTGGATTATACAGTGTGCCAGAAAGGAATGGATAATATAAACCTCCAGGACACTGTCAGTACCTGTAGTGTGAAAGTTTGGTCACAGAGAGTGGCACCCAGTAATAGCCTGCAATCTAGGTGTAGGCAACTCCAATCCTGGAATGCCACATTCCTGCATGGCTTTCCTCCTGTTTAAGCAAACCTGATTCAACTCACCTATTAATTGGCACATTATTAGGTCTGTTAGAGCAAGGAATGTGGCACTCCAGGACCAGGGTTGCCTACCTCTGTCTTTTGATGTTGAGTCTGTCATCCATAAAAAAGACTTGTTTTGCAAAACATAAACAGCAGCAGTGGTGTAACTACATTTGGATGCTTCAAATTATACTGTCTCAATAATAATTTAAATTATTTTGACCACGACAGTAACTATTAATATACAACATGATAAAATATATTCCTTGTTAATGGTAGAAATACACCATCAAGACTGCATTATGGTACCTGCTATGACAGACTGTACATGAATACACATCATGTTTGGGAATGAGGAGCTTAGTACAGAACAAGCAATATAGAAAGCAGCCAGTCAGAGGCTTTTGTGCATCATTTGTCAACATTGTGAGCAAGTGTCACTACATAAAGAGGGAATTCTCTATATATCATAATCAATTTAGGTGGTTAGACAAAGCTGAACTGATTTTTACACCACTTGCTAGGTTTCGGCAATAAAATAATCAGTTGCACAATGCATATTCAGTAAATTTGAATTCGTCTTAAGTGCTGTACTTGTGTTAGTGCTAAATAATGCAATAATAATTGTATAGATTTTGAATAAATACATTAATTAAACTTTTTGTTGACTTTTAGGGTGCAGTATGACTTTCTCTGAAGTTTCTATTATTCACTTGCAAAACTGTACTGTGTAGGTAGAGACATTTACATCTACATTTGCAGCATTTAGCAGATGCCCTTATCCAGAGTGACTTACAAAAGTGCTTTGCTGTTCACTTATCCTTTGGCTGTAGAAGAGATTCCTCAAGCTTAGATCTTGTTGAAAAACAAATGTCAGATTGGAGACCAACAAGATTTAGTATAAATCTCTAGACAGGATGACTATTGTATTTACATTTATAATTTGGCTTCATTTAATGCTGAATAAATGAATTATAAATGAAGCTATTGTGATCCTGAACTAGCCAATGTAACATCAGCATGGTTCAGCATTTTAGCAGATAGAATCCAGTCTGCACACACAATCCACAGAACAGACCCAACATAAGATTAATCATTTATCATAAATCGGTATGATTTGAAGCAGAGACTAAGGCTAGTAACACATGTACATTAGTTACGGCTATGTGTAAAGGGCAGCTAAGATGTCCATAAATATGGCGTAAAATCATACACCCCTCACACACGAACACAAATAAAATATCAGCAGAATAATCGGGTGGTATAAGCAAGCGCAGCCTAAAATACAGCAATATTTTATACAGTATGTTCAGATACCTCTGCACTGAGTAGGGTCAGCAAATCAAGGAAAAGGCTTCAGCACAGTAAATAAATGTACAACAGCCATTTAAATGTAGTTAAAGTGTGATATTTAGGCCTAGTCATAAATATCAGTATTATTATAATTCCCTTTTTAATTTAAAACCTTGAATGGACAGATTTGTGTGGATAGCAGCACTGTGATCAAATGAATAAAATGCTTATTAAAAAAAGAAAATAAACTGTTATTTTTGAAGTATTTATCTGGTTAATTGATGCATTATGGGATAGAATAATGATGATTAAAATAATTATTTGCATCCCTGCACTACAGCACATACATCAGTCACCTACTTTAACCCTGCATTAAAGAAAACAGTCAGATGAGAAAAGATGGTTTTTCACTTATCCCACATGTTACCAATCACAGACAGACAGTACTTATCAGCTATATAAAATGATTAAACAATATGCCCAAATCCCCAAACAGTATGGGATCCTGCCTATTTTTTTATTTTTATTTTTTACAACTATTATATATTTTTTTTACATCAATTTCCTTTCCAGCAATAGCAAACTCCTCTGTCTTCTCTCGTGTGCTCTCTTCGTTTTTGTGTCCGGCATCAGGATGATTGACACCCGCTGACCCCGCCCAGTCTCGCCAGCTTGGGTTTGTTACTAGGAGGACACGCCGCTTCTTAGCCAACCAGAACGAGGGCTTGTGCCGTGGGTGTGTCCCACAGGAGAGCCGAGCGGCAAAATGTATGAATGACCAGGAGATTGTAAAGAGAGGCCAATAAGGAGTCGAGTTTGGTCTGTCAGCCAATCAGGGAACGGGCTTCCGATCTGCCGGGCAGTTACTAGGTCGCTGTTACTGCCTCGTTCCGACCAAGCCGCCTGCGATTGGTCAAAAGTGACGCGTACCCCGAGCTTAACTGGCTGAGTAAGCAGAAGCCGTTGCTAGGGGGCTGGACCAATCAGACCGAGGCGCGAGACGGCTCGCTTCGTCTCTAGGCAGGGTTCACGTGCTGAGATGTTTTGGCGGGAGAGAGCTGGCGGGAAAGAGGGGGGAAGTGAAGTGGAGCGTGTGATGAGTGTGTATTTGTGCGTATTTACCACATTATGGGGACCCTGGATTGTTAGGAGGACAAAATGTATGACGCTGTGTTGGCACTTTTATTTGTTTATTAGATTTGTTTATTTGTTTATTCCTTTATTTTTTTTAACATAACCAACGGGCGGGAGCTTAAAGAGTGAAAGCTGTGGAAACACCCCACAAATACAGGAATACAAACATGTGTGTAACAGAGACCACGCTTGTTTGTGTACTTAGCTCTTCCTCTTGTTCGATCTTTCTGATGCAACAGTGTTGTTTATTTATTTTCTTTTTCTTTTTTTTCTTTTTTTTGAGGGGGGGGGTCCTCTTGGGCTGCTTGTTTTGGTTTTCTTTTTCTTTTTTCATGTCTTTGCTGGAGCCAATGATGGGGCTGTTGCCACGGAAGCGGTGCCAGGATTTGTTTTGCCTTCACTTTTATTCCTTGTTCCTACCCATCCTCAGTTACCGTAGAAACAGAGTCACTGTGAATCTATTTCAATCTGTCCTCTTGCTTTGATCCACTCTCTCTCTTTTCCCAAATCATCACAACACTGTGCTTTCCACCAAAGTGACAGTTCTGCCAGCCCCAGATCCTCATGTTGCCTAGTTAACTTACTGCAGCTTAGAGAGAATCAGTCACACATTCACAGCTCTGTCGAATTAAACATGGGCTGAGATTACTGCTTCACCATCAAACCTGAGCCCAACAGACTTGAGCAGTGTAACAGTTTTGATTGTCTGTTTGATTGTTTGAGTGTCTAAAAGTGCATTTGACTAATATTTTTCAATTTTAACTTTGTTAGTGTCCAACAACGAAAAACGATCACATGTTTAAAAAACAGGAAGCCACAAACTAACATCAAGCTATCAAACTAACAAAAAGCTATACACATGGTTTATTACTTTTATACTTTCACATCTCTAATTAAAAGTGCTCTATAATACACAACACAAAGTGTAGGGGATGCTCAATAATATTAATTTGAGACTGTAATAGACTACAGGAAGTGTATGTATGTTTCTAACAATGGGATGTTAGAAATCACAAAATGAATTTGATATGTTACACTGGTGTCTCTACAGCAGAAGTAAGAAATGGCTTAATGTTTTCATGTCACCATTTTCAGTTTATTTACAGTACATTGTTTGAAAAAACTGTAGCAAAAAAGTATATGTTAGTCCCAAACTAACACACGAGACAGAAGCTAACACCCACTAAAAATAATCTACTAAATATCCACTATATTTCACTATAATGTTTGGCCATTGGAAACATGTCCTCTGTAGTCTTACATGCCAAGGGAGGGAGAGGGAGATGGAGAGAGAGGGGGTGGTGTAGTAATGCTGGCCATCAAAACACATGATGTCATCACAGTAGTGTTGGAAAGCAGAACAAGATGTGCCTATTGCTCAGGTAATGGGGAGGAGGTCTGTCTACATGTGAAACATCCAGTGTAGGGGAACTAGGATTAAGAAATTCTGAAGAAGAATATGGGAAAACCTGACTGCTGACAAGCATGAAATGGGTTTGCAGGGGTGCTGAACTCATTATGAAATTCAGGAACATTTACACATCGAGAAGGAACACCACAGTGACTTTGAGGTGTGCAGTCCAACATAGTCCTTCCATCCGTTGCAACAAAAACAAATCAATGTTTCTTATTCTCTCTTTATTCTGCACACAGATAAGGAAAATTGCTTTAAGCATATTCTCAGCATGAAAGAATGAAAGAAAATGAGATTGTTTTGGGGAGGGTGTCAAATCTGTTCCTTAAAAGCCCTTCAGTGTCTTCATGGCTGGATTGCTCAGTGGCAGAAATGGTGGATTAGTTAAAGACCATGCCAGCTTTCTTTCTCCATGCAGGAAATCACATTTTCATTGCATTCAAAATTAAATGCCTTTCTAACATGATTTATCATATTCTTGCTGAGCAAATTACAAATGTGACAACTTTATCTTTGTGTGAACGCAAAGAAAAAATCCACTGGGAGAGTTCCTCTGAGTATTGAATGCACTGTTCTCCTATTTGTTTGGTAGATTGAAATATTTTATTTAAATGAGTCAACATATTATATTCAAACATTTGCAATTAGCCACCAATGAACAAGAGAACACCAGCATTATTAGCATATAGTAAGAAAAAAAAATTGCTGCTCTTTTCCTCTTCTCAGACAAGACCTGAGTTTTAATTTAAAGGACTTTTAGGACATCTGCTTCTATACACAGTACACCCAATCTTGCTGTTGTGAGATTTGGGAAGTATCATCTGTGAGTTTTCTTTCACAAGTTTCATGTGTCACCACCAGTGTCAAGGCTGGACAGAGTGGAGCAGACGCAGATATAAAAATACCAATTTAATGGTAAAGTAGTATGCAAAAATCACAAACAGGCTCAAACAGGCAAGGATCAAAAACCAGAAGGTCAGAGTGCAGGACGAGGCAAGGGCAGAGTCAAAAAACAGGAAAATAGGTCAAACACGAAAGGACTGATACGAGAATCACTCAGAAAGAGAATAAGGTGGCCAGGCAAATGCAAGGGTAGGAATTTAATATAAATAAAGAAAAACAAAGCACTTACAAAGTACAAAAAAACCCCAAAAGGGACCTATACTAACAATCAGGAAACAAAACATACCAGGAACAAACTGACAGAAACATAACACTGAGGTTACAAACATGGTAGGTTACAAACATGGTAGGTAACAAAAGGACTGACGAAGACAGACTGAAACAAAGGGTCTTAAATACAAATTGACATAGACAACACCTGGGACATGATAACAAGGGGGCAGGGTTACAAATCAGACACAGATGGGAATGGGCGGAGCAAAGGAGGAGACAAGGACAAAAAACAACCCACATGGAGGAAAAAACAACAAGAAGACAGGAAGACAGAGGTAAACTGGACTGACAGAGGGCAGACATGACAACCAGTTGTTCCCTTCTGACACATGGGCTTGGCTGAACCATCAGGGAATCTATCTAATTTCACATTTTTAGACAGGCACAAATACAGTTAATCTTAATAACTGTTAGTTTCTTAAGGTAATGATCCTCAACTCCAGTATCATAGAACCTGTGAACCACACATTCAAGTATCCCCTACTCCAGTGTTTCTCAACAAAAGCCTTGGGCCCACCAGAATGTTCATTGATCTTAATGGATTTATTTAGGTGTTATAGAGAGTATTTAAAACTGCCACTCAACCCCAGCAGTAGTTCAAGTATTCTCTAATCTAAAATAATAAACTCAGTAGTGTGTTAAAGTTTAGAATTTGAGCCTGTGAGGGATGTGTGTGTTGTGATAGATAATACTTAGTTATTTTTAACAGGGTGTGTTTAATTTGACTAGTACGTTGGGAAAGAGCCTTTGAACATTTTGGGGTAGTGTGTTGGGAGTGGAGCATTTGAATTTGTGCGGTAAATTGTGTTAGGGTGGAGCATTTAAACCTGTGTAGGGTAGTGTATTGGGATGAAGCATTTGAGTCTGTTGGTTCGTAGGTTGGGGTGAAGCATATCAGTCTGTTAGGTATTGTGTTTGGGTGAAGCATTTGATCCTATGTTTTCTTGGCTGTGTGTTTAGGGTCATTGTCCTGTTGGAAGATAAACCTTCATCCCAGTCTGAGGTTAAGAGTGCTCTGGAGCAGCTTATCATCAAGGTCTCTGTGCATCCCCGCAGTCCTCTTTCCCTTGACCCTGACTAGTCTCCCAGTTTTTGCTACAGAAAAAACATTCCCTACAAGATGATGCTGCCACCACAATGCTTCAGTATAGGAATGGTTCAATGCAGTGCCTGGTTCATGGCTTGGTTTGTGCTCTGACATGCATTGTTTACTATGGGACCTTATATAAACAGGTGTGTGCCTTCCAAGTCATGGACAATCAAGTGAATTTGCCACAAGTGTATCAAGCAAGAATTTTGAGTATAATGGCAAAGGTTGTGAATACTTATGTACATGTTATATTGTGGGTTTTATTTGTAATACATAAAAAAAAACAACTTTTGTCAGTTTGTCATTGTGGGGTATTGTATGTAGATTTCTTTTGGGGAAAATTAATTTAATCTATTTTGGAATAAGGCTGTAACATAAAATGTGCAAGAAGCAAAGTGCTGTGAATACTTTCCAAGTGCACTGTATGTTGGGATGAAACATTTGAACTGCTGTGATTTACAGGATATCTGCACAAGTTCATTCATTTTCTGAACTGCTTATTCCTGAATAGGGTCACAGGTGAGCCGGTGCCCAGCCAGGGCATCCATTGTCCACATGCACAGCCACTTTAGAGTCACCTATCATGCATGTCCTCACAAACCCACACAAACACAGGGAGAACATGCAAACTCCACACAGGTCACCCCACCTGGGGATCAAACCCAGGTCCTTCTTGCTGTGAGGCAACAGCACTATCCCCTGCGCCACCATCTGCACAAGTTCAAATTAAAATTGTACTTTTAGGACCTTTTTGTGAGTATGAATAACAGAAATATTCAGTGTTTGAGGCCTTGCAGGCATGTCTGAGGTAGCTGGACAAGTCTTGATATTTTTAAATTTACATCATGTGTTTTAGATCATATTTGATCTTAAAAACTTTGTTCCCAAAATGCAACACATTCAGCATATAATGAATGCCATCCGTTAATTCATTCATTTATAAATGTTCTGATATACTGTGAAAAACACCTAAAACAACACTTTGGAAACCAGATGTTGTTCAATTGGTTATTATATACATTCTGTAATTTTCTTTTCCCTTTTGCCTTCAAGGGGCACCGGAAATAATGTATTAAGGAGATGAACACAAACAAATGTCACATGAATGCCAAAGCTGTGTATACTTGTGGGAACCCCCAAATATATTGTTTGGTTGTATTTTATTTATTTTACATCATATACGTCTTTAGAGCTTCAAGTCACAAATATTTTGTGCTGAGGAGCGCTTGAAGGCAGCATACAGATTTCAACTTTACTGCAAGGTTTTTTCTTCACCTGCTGAGCTGTTTGTGCAAGGCTGAAGGAGCACACAGCTTAATGCATGTGTAGGTTATTGTGAGATGCTTTAGAGGGTAGAACAAACCATTTCATTTTAGCTTCATAAACTGCAGGGCTGAAATGTTAATGGCATTCATGCTGTTCATTGCAAAAATGAGTTTTGCTGGCACAAGTTCCTTCTCCCGCCCACCTCCCCACTCTGCTGTCATGCGACTGAGCAAACAGTTGAAGCTGGCTATGGTGAGGCCTGGCAGAGAGAAAAAGGAATACAGTGTTACTTTACAGCAGAAAATCAAAATGTGATGTTTGAAAGAAGGCTGCTTGGTGCAGATGCAACATCACAAATTTGTAAAAACATATAAAACAAGCTACAAAATAAATGGAAGGGGGAGGAGTGGTAGCTCATATATTGTTTAAAGTAACATTACTTCATGTCTAGGAGTAAAATTAAATGGCTAAATATAATAACTCTTGTGTTAACCATGAAAGGGAGGATATTGATCCATTCAAAGTTTGTAAAGAAACATGACATCACAGAGCTGCAGCTTGGCAACAGAAGGTAAGCATTTCCCCATTGGCTCAAAGCTATAGTTTAACAATTATTTCTCTTTAGGCACTTTATAAATGTCCAGCACATATGTTTATTGATGCTCCAATTATTATTCATCTCTCAGTCTGGATCACATCCTTTTATTAATGCAATAGGAGACAACAATAACTGCAGGCTACTAAGAGATTTGCCTTTGTTATTAAGAGAGTTGACTTTTTGCTTGTTTTATAAAAAAGAAAAACCCCAATGCAAACCAACTATATTTTATTATTATTATTATTATTATTATTATTATTATTATTATTATTATGAGTAATAATGTTAATTACTCATATCAAATATGATTTCTATATATTTTCTTCATTATAAAATATTGCTATTATGATTATTAATAATATAAATACAGTTGTTATATATTATTAACTAAGACATGACTAACCATGGACAGCAAATACAGCAACCATTTAGTGGTTATGAAAATGTATTTAGATTTAGCATATTGATGATAAATCATGACACTTTGTTTACCACTACAGTAATAGTACATAAGCTGAAAAATGTAATGATAAAAAGTACCAGTATCAATTATACTGGCCCTTTATTTACTGGTATCAGATAAATACCAAATTTTGCAGTATTGCACACCACTGCACTCTATAAGTGCTTCTGTGTGGTTGTGTGGGGAGATAGAGTGAGTTTAGCTTTTCATCTGCTGCAAAAATCACAACAGTGTGTCATGAAGCTCTGAGCTAAGTATGAAAACAACCCAGCCACGTGCTCTGTGTTTAAAAGTGTTAAAAGGGTGTTTTCACGTGTTTTCTTATCTTGTCATCCTTCTGTAAGAACTGGATGCTATTGGAGAATTTGAGCCTCATTAGTAGTGTGTTGAGGTGGAGAAATTGAGCTTGTTTAATAGAATGATGAGGGTGACAGTTTGATCATGTGTTGGGCAGTGTGTTGAGATGAAGCATTTAATCCTGTGGTGGAGCCTTTGAGTCTGATGGAGTGTTTAGTGAATGTTAACACCTGTGTGGGATGGACACACACACACACCTGTGTGGGACGCACACACACACACCACACTAGAGTAGGCTCTCCCTCAGTAAGTGAGAATGTCACGTGATGGGGCGGGTCTTGTGCTGAACTCGTGTTCAGTCTAAACACGCTTTTCTGCTTCAGACGAGCTGGAGCTGCAGTGAAGAGCAGTGGAGCTGGACTTTCTGCCCAAACTGGACATAATAGTGGACTTAACCGTTCTGTCTGCGCCGAGGGGCATTTGACCGGCCGGAGAGGGCAGCTCTGTGGGCAGGTGTGTTTGTTTACACGGCTGTTGGAAGTGCTCAGTGTGTCGCTGTTGTGGGCAGCTGTGTGAGGAGGGCTCTGCTCTGCTCTGCTCTGATTCTACACCAGCTTTACGTGTCTATGATCGTTCCTCCACAAGCGTTCAAACCCGAGCCTAACAGGACAGCAGGTGTGTATGTATGTATGTATGTATGTATGTATGTATGTATGTATGTATGTATGTGTGTGTGTATGTGTGTGTGTGTGTGTGTGTGTGTGTGTGTGTGTGTGTGTGTGTGTGAGAGAGAGAGAGAGAGAGAGAGAGCGAGAGCTCGGTTGATCTGAGTGTTTGGTATGTGACGATCAGGAGGATGCTGGTTTTGGTGGGGCTCTAAATTCCCACGGACGCTTTTCAGACCAGGAGGCAGGTGCAGCTGCCCCAGCACACATGTTCAAAAAGCTTTTGCTCCCTGACTGCTTCAGAAAGTGTAGGTAACATGGACAGAGGTGTGGTGAGGTTTACAGTGTGTAATACCTGCTGTGTGGGTTCTGATCATTGAAGAACTGGTGGAAAAATCTAAAATATGAATGGATTAATGACATAAAGTAGATCTATGTATGATTGTATCTGCACTCCATTTCATCTGGATGTGAACAGTGCAGAACAGTGTCTCTTGTAGAGGAGGTGAAATTACACTCTATGTATGGCAGGGGTATATACTAGAAAATGTAATGACACATCTGTGTTGAATCAGGATGTTTCTGTTAATAATATATTCAGACCGTCACTCTTCCATTTGCTTCTTCACAGTTGTTTTGATTGGGTTTCAGATAAATGTGATTTGACCAATTTCTTTGCAAAATTCCAGGAAGTCTTTGTGCTCTTCAGAGCTCACTGTCCCCATAAATGAACACATGGTTTGACTTGATGTTTCCACCTCTCTGATTGACATTCTGCCAACAAATTTCATTTTATGAAGGAACCTAAATATATTAGTGTAAAATATGACCAGCTGCTTATAATGTAATTGCTCTTTGTCGTAGGTATTCGATAAGTCTGCACTGCTTTAACCCCTTCTGAGTCTTTGGATATTAATGTAGGTCTGTTTTTCATGCATTTAGTGGTGTTTCTTTCTGATGTCATTCATACCCCAGACAGGCCTGTAATGGCAGAACGTAGGCTGTGAATCTCACATGCTCTGTAGATGCTACCAACTATTAAGGTGTTAATGTGTGAAGCTTGAAGCAGCCAAACGAGCAGTTTAGTCATTTCTCCCACTGGTATCTTCATTCAGACACACTCAACCCATTCAGCATTCAATGCGTCCTGTCATGCTTTCATCCTTTGAATTCATCCATCATGAGTTCATACATAGAGAGAGAGAGAAAGGGAGCAAGATTTAGTTATTAGATTAGTTACAAAAGTGGCAATTTTGTTAATTAAAGGGTTTAACACTGTCACAGCTATTCAATACTATATCAACACATCAGTTTCCTGTTTAATGTTTTGTTAACTGGCTCTATCTTTAATGGACCACATTTGAATTAATTCTGCTTTGTTTTCTGAGTAATGCTGAAACTTTCCCTCATTTGAATACTTCAGTGAAATTCTGACGTTCCTGTGGTTGCGGTGATGCTGGCAGCTGATCAGCTCAGGCCTGTTTAAAGGTACTGCATTCATGTGTGAATCCCTTCTTTATGAAGTAATGATTTTCTCTCATGTATGTGATTGGAGGACATTAAACATTAAACATACTTTGGCTTAAGAATGATGCCAATGATTACTGCTTGGAGGCTCTACCCAAATATGTTCTTCCCTAGCTATTGTTGTATAATTAAAAATTTACACAATGTAATGCCTATATTTAGTGTGTCATTAATATTCAGTCCTAATTAGAGATTGTAAATCGCAAACATGCTTGGTGACACCATATTTAAAAATTGTAATAATACTAACTGGCACATGCCAGTTCAGCAGATCAGTTTTGAGATCCATTATTATGTTTATAATTTTTTTTAGAAATATTAGACTTTCTTCAAATGAAAATTGTCCAAAAAATGTTTTTCACCAAAACAACGTGAGGCATGCACTTCACAAGACCTCTGAATGTGTCCTGTGAAGTCTGGCCCCAAGATATTACAGTAGATCCTCAATGTCAGATAATCGATGTTATTCACTTTGCCTGTCAGTGGTTTTAGTGTCATGGCTGATTTGTGTATATTCTGAAGTTCTGTAAGTTTCATGTTCTATTTCATTTAATTTATTTTGGGAAAGTTATCGATTTGTGTTAAAACAATTAGACCTTAAGACTTTGTAGTTGAAAGAAATTAATGTAACATTAATGGCACAGATTTGCAAGTTTCTATTTTTTAGTCCAAGGAGGATTTAATGGAGGTATGGTCTGTAATTGTTTTGTTCTCCTTTGTTTCCCAGGGTGATTTCTGCTGATGGAGGATGAGGAGGAGGACTTGCCTATGGTGTCTCAATACTCGGGAAGGCCGCTTGAACACAGAGGAACGAAAAATAGAGCTACAGTGAATGATAACATGCCGCTGCTTCAGACTGTCCCACGCTGCAGGGCCACAGGCTCTGGGCTGGACAGATCGCCCCCTTGTGGAACGGCTGGATCTCTACACCGGCCCCTGCACAGCACAGTGGGTTTGGGGCTGGTTCCCAGTCCAGCAGGATCTGCAGAAGAGACCAGAGCACTGCTTCACAGTAAGGATAATTAATGAGATCTAAACAGTTATCCTGGATGTAACTTGAGTTGATTGGTAGAATAAAGAATATCAATAGATAAGGCTGGTCCTGAATTGGGCTGCTGGCAAAAATGAACATATAATTACCACCTTTTATAGTTTTCATTGCACTCTAACAATGTGATAGTAGAAGAAATTCACCCCTACACACCCTATAGTGTATTACAATCTGTCAGCATAAGTATGTATAAGATATGAACATTATTGAGCACCCCCTGCACTTCCTATAGTGTATTACAGTCTGTCAGAAGCATATCTGAGCATATGTAGAACATTATTGAGCAGGGGTCACCAAATCTGCACCTGGAGGGCTATCTTCCTGTACCCATCTGATCCATCTACCTTCAGAACTTCTTGATTGGCTGAATGTGGTGTTTTATATTGGGATGGAGTTTAAACCTGCAGGGTTTAAAGTGTTAATGACCACCTGTTATTGAGCATTATAGAGCATGTTTGTGTCTCAGCAGTATAGTCTAGTTTGGGTCAAGTATATTTATATTGGTCCATAGTGAAAGAACAGCTCAAAGTCTTATTCTGACAGCCATAATTTAGAGAGGATGATTGATTATAATGGCTGGTTTTAACATGCATACAGGTTTGATATTCTTCCCTGAAGACTTCCCAGCCATGTCTGAGCCAAACCTGCCTGCAGCAAGAGAAAAGGAGCAGGAAGAAGAGGAGGAAGATGAGGGCATGCCAGACAAGAAAGAAGAAGCAGCTCAGGAGGGACTGAGTGTAGAAGTGCAGATTGGACGGAAGCTGCGTGAGATTGGAGACCAGTTTCAGCAGGAGCACCTGGAGATGGTGAGAAAAAGCAGTTCTTGTTGTTAAGAGATTCCAATTTGAAAAACGTTCCCTAACTGAAACTTTAACAACGAAAGCACATAAACAAACACCATCTCTATGTGGGTCATGTTTATTTAGCTTGTGATTAGTTGTGATCTGTTTACTCAGTGTAGTTATTATCTTGTTTTACTCATTGTACTCATTAGCATCTTTTCCTAAGTGTAGCTATTATCTGGATTTACTACTTAGTTCAGTAATTAGTTTGTAATATTTAGTGTAGTAATCTGCCTGTTTTACTCAGTGTGGTGGTTAGTCTGCTGTTTGTAGTGTAGTAATCTACCTGTTTTACTCAGTGTGAGGGTTTGTCTGCTGTATGTAATGTAGTAATCGGCCTGTTTTACTCAGTGTGGTGGTTAGTCTGCTGTATGTAGTGTAGTAATCTGCCTGTTTTACTCAGTGTGGTGGTTAGTCTGCTGTATGTAGTGTAGTAATCTGCCTGTTTTACTCAGTGTGGTGGTTTGTCTGCTGTATGTAAAGTAGAAATCTGCCTGTTTTACTCAGTGTGATGGTTAGTCTGCTGTATGTAGTGTAGTAATCTGCCTGTTTTGCTCAGTGTGGTGGATAGTTTGTAATATTTAGTGTAGTAATCCACCTGTTTTACTCAGTGTGAGGGTTAGTCTGCTGTATGTAGTGTAGTAATCTGCCTGTTTTACTCAGTGTGGTGGTTAGTCTGCGGTTTGTAGTGTAGTAATCTGCCTGTTTTACTCAGTGTGAGGGTTTGTCTGCTGTATGTAATGTAGTAATCGGCCTGTTTTACTCAGTGTGAGGGTTAGTCTGCTGTATGTAGTGTAGTAATCTGCCTGTTTTACTCAGTATGGTGGTTAGTTTGTAATATTTAGTGTAGTAATCTGCCTGTTTTACTCAGTGTGGTGGTTAGTCTGCTGTTTGTAGTGTAGTAATCTACCTGTTTTACTCAGTGTGGTGGTTAGTCTGCTGTTTGTAGTGTAGTAATCTACCTGTTTTACTCAGTGTGGGGGTTAGTCTGCTGTATGTAGTGTAATAATCCGCTTGTTTTACTCAGTGTGGTGGCTAGTTTGTAATATTTAGTGTAGTAATCCGCCTGTTTTACTAGCCTGCTTTAGGTAGTGGTTAGTTTGCTTTATGGAGTGTAGCCTTTTTGTTCAGTCTGTTTTCCAAAATGAGTAGTCTGATTTATTCACAGTAGTAATTCATGCATTCAATCACTGCTGATGTAGACTTTTTTTACTCAGTGTTTCTATTGATATTCTATTGATATTTTCTATTGATATTTTATAGTATTAAAATTAATGTTTGACCCAGTGTACCCTGTTTTTTTTTACACCTGGTTGTTATTGTCCTCACAGTTAATTGTACAGTAACAATTAATGATCTCATGAACAAGCACAAAAGTAACATTTGAGAATGCATAACATTGAACTGTCAGAAAAAGCCAGTTAACTAAGCTTCGGGCCAAAAATAATGCTAATTTACACTTCCTACTGTGGCTTTTTATAGTTATTAAGAATACATAAATAATCCTCATTCAACAGATACTGAAGCAGTGTAAGTATGTCTAGTGACTATGCTAGATTGGATTTGTGTTTGTTAGAAGTGGAAAGAACTACATTTGTATTACATTATGTCATTTGATTTATAAAGCTGAGTCAGAGACTGCAGGAGGTTGGGTGTCAGTTGTGAGGAAGTGTCATGCCAGTTTCTTTTTTACAGTTTATAATTAAAGGGTATTTCCAATACATTACAATACAGTAAACTAATTTTGGTAGGTGTGAAATGAGTGTGTGCATTGAGTTAAATTTACAGTTTTAAGTTATGTTACGGAATTTTACACAGTGAGGATTTAGTAAGGAACATTTTTACTATGTTGTTTAAAGCCCTGTTTACTTACTCTTGTATTTTCTCTTGTGTACCTTCCATGTAAAAGAAGTGTAAATATACAAACATTCCGTATGAGAACAAAGCCACAAAAACAGCAACTGTGCATGCTTACTTTCGGTTCAACTTGACTGATGATTCACAGAATGCTGTTTTTGTTTGCACATTTACTGTACAGTGTAGCAAATTGAGTTGATCAGGTATTAATTCATTCATTTACCTTTATTTATTGTCCACAGTTTTTTTGTACAAGGCAGTGAACTGAGCCACTTTTATCTTGTGTGGAGATGAAACCCTATGTATGTGATGTGAAGCATACAAAACACACTCATACAAGGAACAAAGAAAAAGAACATGTTTTAAACAGAACATGATAGGGTATAAAGGAAATAATGGATGTAAATAATGTGGTACTGGTCATCCATTCATTAAGTCTCGGGGACCACATTGACTTACCCGATGAACAATTTGAAATGAGGTCAAAGGGAAAGCACCAGATATTGATGAAAGAGTATTTTAGGATAAAGCATGACTAGGCCAAGCTTTAAATCTTGGAAATGTGTGCTATAATATGTTAATAAGAATTTAATTTGTATACAATAGAGGAATGTTTTAATGTGATAGATGAACAATAACTTCCTGAAAAAATGGATTTATGATAGTGTCAATTTGCTAGCACTTAGTTATCACTTATGTCATTGCTCATGTGTTAGAACCATTTAACCTGATTAAAGTACAATAGTACAATATATAAGGTACATGCTAGTCACAGACAGTTTGTTACTGTTCAATTAAATGAAAAAAGGCTTATATATCGCACTATAAAAATGACATTTGTTTCATTGGTGTATTAGTGTAATATTTGCGGGTGTAAATACTGGCTAGCAGTGTAAGTTAAGATCAACTGGAATGGTCTAATCATTTTAAAAACGCATGGGTAATATAAATGTTGGATTGAGGTTCAGAGATGTACATTTGTGCCAAGGGTTGGTGTAATAATAAAGATGTAGTATTAATGTAGGTGACTGAGGTGAGTTGTGTGTAATAGCTGTACTTTGTGGACGGTGTTGCCAGTAGTGAAGCAGGAGGCCGTTGAGGACAGTCTGGAGATGTGAATCGGCTGTGTGTGTGTTTATACTGCAGGCTAAATTTAAACTATGACTCACCAGTGACGACACCAGCAACGTGACTAAAGTGTAACACTTGGGGTGTGTGTGTGTGTGTGTGTGTGTGTGTGTGTGTGACTTTTTAAAGTCACAGCCAAGCTTTTTTTTACTAATATTTTAGCAGAATACAGTACATGGACTAAACTAAAGAGCAGGATAATCTGTCACCCTCTGGGACAACTGTATGTATTCATGTAACTGTTCACACACCACACAGCAGTGTGTGTGTGATGTGGCAGAATGAAGCGGTCGTAGCTTATGCAACACACTGCAATGCTCCTTGTCGTCTCCTCTGACCAATCAAAACACTGCCTCTCACTGAACTATAAGCCCCACCCAGAAACCTCAAAGGCCCTGTGACTGAATGAACAGATCTGCTGTTCATCAAGGACAGTCAAAGGGAAATTTCTAGGCTCCACCCACAACTACTTAAAACTGATCAGACAGATAGATGAAGGCAGGGTTTGGGCTTAAAAGGAATTGCAGTGAAACATCACCTTTGCCAATATTTGTTGTCAGTGGTCTGAAATGTTATGCAGATGAACCTTGTATGATCATCTGACAACACCTATGTGAACTGTCATTACATGTTTTTTTTAGATTTAAATTAGTTAGTGAAAGTCAAAAACTGCTGATAAATTAAGTGATGAACTCATTGTTTTAGATGCATGAATGTGAAGGACCTCCACACATTGTAACGTTTCTAAGAAGAGGCTTAGAACATGTGAATTTATAAGAAATATGTTATGATCAATGAAGATATTCACCTCCTGTTTATTTGATTTACAGTTCATGCAGTATCAGCGAGCCCAGATGCCAGGTTGGTGGCGTTTAGCATCAGCACTCTTCAACATCCTGTTTCCAAGAGAAGTTGTTGGACCTGCTGGAGCTCAGAGATGAGGGAGCACTTCTTGTTTGGGTGCTAGCACCTCTGCCTAGTTGTCTTTTAAAGGTACTGTGAATTTGGGGCTCGCAATGGCAAGAGCAGAACAAACTCATTGAAAAACAAGAGAAAGAGGGAAGAACAAGCGCTATGTCACCGCTGGACGGAGACCCCTTTTTTACCCTGCATTTTTCTCTTTTTGAAAAAGCCATCCTCACAATGGGGGCCCAAAAATCATTGTTTCCAGTTTCTTTCAATTTCAGTTTTTGCCTTTTTCCAAGTTCCATTTTTCTTTCGTTCTGCATTTCGCAAATGAACGGACCTCGTCTCAAATCTGTGAATGCCTTACTTGAGCCTGAAACACCACAGTGAAATGATTTAAAATGGAAAAAAGGCAAGGAACTATCACGAACTGTTCCAGAAACTGAAAGCCAGAGTCAAGACACTGGATCCATTCTCATAAAACAAAAACAACACCACACAGAAATTCATATTCTTCTTCCTCCAATGGCATGATTACACATTTTTTCTCTTCTGTGCTCATTCAGTTCCATTGTTCTTCTTCAGTTCCTGGTTTGAATTCGTCAGTCATATCTTTGAGACTTCACTCAGTGCTCTCATTGCCACCAGGAGATTCACTTTGACAAACTTGCATTTTTTGTAGAATCTGCAGACGTCAGCAATGGAGGTTTGTCGCCTTAAAACTGCAGTCTAAGCCTTTAAGATCCAATGCTGATTTGTCCCAGAGAGACTGAGAAACATTCTCCTTCTTAGAAGAGTCGGAAAAGTCAATTTAGCGAGGTCTCTGCAGTTCATTTCAATATTTCTGGTTAGAACTGTGTCTCAGTCTAAGCTGCACGATTTTTAAAAGTGACGCTTACTTAAAAATGACTGAATTTTTACATTGCATTTGTTTTTGTAACATTTAGTCCTTTTTGATCCTCTTTTGAGCTGTGACTCTTTAAAAATGAAGGTGCTAAGATTTAAAGAATGGGCCACATTCAGCAAGTGTATGCTCATGAAGGCACAAAGCATAGAATGTACCATTTCATTAGATTTAAGAAATCAAATTAGGAGTGAAAATGCGCACCTTTTTAAAAATGAATTACATTTTTTTAAATAATGCCCTAGTCCACATCTTTTACACTGAGAAGATTTACTCCTTAAATACTTGGTTAATGTTGCCTTTGGAATGGTTAAACCATTAATGTGTAATATAGATCATCGTTGTTATATTAAAGCCACAAATACATTTTCCAGTTTTGAATTTCTTTACACAATTTCAAGATACCTGTTGTTTGTTTAACAACAGACAAATAAAACATCCACAAATTACGATATATTATCTTGTTACATTCACATACTTTAAAGTTGGGGAAATATTTTCTCCTACAAAGATTAGCAGTTTCTTAATGACAACGATGATGTATACTTTGTTACAATGTAGGAATACAATATGACCCTTTCATTCAATCAGGTTTTAGATGATAATTGACTAGAACAGGTGTGACGTGGGGCTGTAACAGCAATACTGTTGTCATTAAAGTGCACTAACCAGCATTGGCAGCAGGTAATCTAGTTAGTTACCACACTGCAAACAAGTAAAGTCCTTTACCAATTTACAGATTAAAAGTAATTAGTTATATTTTTATTTTAACTTATTTCAAGTTATTTCAATTTCTAATTGATTTAAGTAATTTTATATAAAACATTGCCTTTTGATAATCATACATTGGTTGAAATAAATAAAACTGTCTCTTATCAAAGCAAGCAAAATTGTTATTTATTGAAATAAGCAATTATCTGCCAACAGAATGACAATTAACTCTACATAAGATGACTTAAATCAAATAAAACCATCTACAAATAAATTGAATACTAAATATTTTGACTTAAGATGTTTTTAGTTGAAATATTTTCTACAGTGCAATCAGAATGAGAAAGGCAATCACTGAAAAGTGCTTAGAATTCAAAATTTACTCATATCTACAGGTTTGTGGTTCTAATGACGACTCAGTTGATGAGGTTTGAGGAACTGTGTTTCAGTGTATATACACGCCACTGCTTCATGGAAAGGGTTTGTAAATGTCAGTGGCTTCATTTAGAGTTTGGAGGCTTTTCTCATACTAGCCAGTGAAACAAACATGAGCTTTTGCAGTTGCCATTGAAATTTGATGTAATGGGAGGATTTGTGGAAAAAAGGAGTTTAGAAAGCACACTTGAGGTTCTTATGCTTTGTTTGCATTTCTTTTTGACCAGCTAACCTTCCTCAATGTATCCAAAGCCATTACCAGAAGATCTCCTGTGCATTTCTTATTCTCCTTTTTGTAAAATGAAATGAAAATGTGCTATTGCTCTTCCTGGTATGCATTTTCTTTATTGTGACTGTACAAGAGGCCATTTGTGACAGAAATGTCAGTTTTTGTGTTATAAATTCTATCAGGGCGTGGCTAAGATTTCATCAGTGCCCAATGAGAAGGCTAGGTCTTTGTCACATGACCAGCTCATGATTTAGGCCTGATTTTTATTTATGTGTAGTAAAGAAGGTTGGTTGTGCAGGAAGGGGGAAGGGGATATAGATTAATAGTATTTATTTATTTTCTATATACACAAACATAAATATATAAATATATATACCTTTGTAAAAATGAAAAATATTAATTGATTTAGATGAATTCTGATAATGGTGGTGATAATTGTCAAAGAAATCTTGAAATCAGCAGCATTCCATCTCTTGGGGGACCACTTGCTTTGTTCAAATTGGAATTTATTTTGCTTGCCATTTACAGGTGTTAATAACTGTTTTAATTATGCACCATTATGAGAAATAATTGACATCTAAGCCAGTGTAAATGGTGGTGTTTTTATTTATGAAGACCTTTGTGAAGGCCGAATCAGTTGTGTTGGACCTGCGGTGCCATACATGTGAAAAATATTGATTGATAAAGTAAAAAAAACAAAATGATATTGGATGTACTTTGGAATTCAGCTATAAAAACATGGAACCATTCAGCCATTTAAAAGTAGGCTTGCAAAGGGTTAGACATTTCCTCAGATATTAGATCACAATTTCAAAATCCTGAAGCTAAAAGTTGCTCAGTCCTCATGCTAGAACATCTTTTACAGAATAACTTTGGCACAAAAATTGCACTGAAATTGCAACTTTTTTTGTAAGTTTTTTTGTGCTGCAGTAAATGAAATATTATTTGTCAAGCTATTTCAAAATACGCTCTTTGTAAATTCTCTGCTGACATGAGTGGTGACTCTCCATTACACAGATTTCATCAATGACTGGACTATTACCAGTCCAAGCAAAAACCAATAAAAATCACACTGATGTGACATCAGTCCTGAACAAGCATTAGTCTACTCTTCAAATTTTCTTCACCAAGCCCTTCACCTATTCCCTTACTTACAATCAGGTGGTTTTAGCTTTGGTCTTGTGGCCCATTTGCTTTGCTTAATGTTTTTCCTTGTCTAACATAGCTCAGCGAAGAGTTCAGACATTAAAATGCTAATATTATTAAACATATATATAAACATATAACATATTGTTAATAGCTGGTAATCTTTCTTCCAATTATGCAAATTGAAGACTGAGCCATGTATTTTGTCAAACTAGAAAAATGTCATCATAAGTGGTATTATTTATATAGAAAATAATAACAATTGCTTCCTACAGAAAAGTTATGCTACACACATATATATATATATATATATATATATATACCTACTAAAAGTAAATAGAAGGTGAATTGTGTTCTAGGCTAAAATGGAACCGAAAAATATGGAAAAGAAAACTTTGAACAAACATTTGTTCAAATTCACGTTAGCACAGGAAAACCAGGATTGAAGTTAAAACATTCTCCTGCCGGAAAACTGTATTTCCATTTCATTCATAAACCTCCATCCAACTGATCTACAGTGCTATGCTGCATTGCTGTGGCTGTCCAAGCTGAGCTTGCACTAGGTGTGCCTCTTTCTACTCGTGAAATCACTCAATGATCTACTTGCAGACAATCAGACCGCTATGTGTGCCTTAGGGCCAGCACACCAGCTCAGCAACCAGGTGAACTTGTCAAAAAAATAAATAAAAAAATAATAGATGCTTTAATGTCAGCTTTAAGCATGAGCACATGCTGGTTTGCCACAGATCATACTGCTGTGAACTGTCCTCTTAGGGTCCAAGCAAAAAGCGAGTTCACTGGGGCTAGCTTTGATAAAGAATCATTATTAGGGGGGTAAATAGGATTTGGTGTGGTAAATCAGAGTTATTGTATAATATTATATAATAATTTTTAAATTAAAATACAACCAAAACACCAAATGCTAACACTTAAAGCCACATTTAGTAATATATGGTTCTAAATGGTTTAGAACTATAAGGTTCTAACAATGCTAAGCAAGCAATGGTTTGTTTACATTGCACAAAGGAGAGTAGTTTGGCTGTATTAGAAAGTACCCAGCAGATTAATGTCTGGTGGTCAGACTGAATTCAGTGTTTTGCTTGGACCAGGAAGGAGCTGCCTATGGCTTTTATTTAGTTTGTAATGCCCTTTGAAAATGCACTCTATTAAAATAAGACTTGGTAAAGAAGTGTTTCATAAGGTGTATAAAATCCCTGCTTTTTGGTTTCTTTTTGAATGTGTTATATAGGAGGTACAATCTCCAAACTGGTCTCTTTTTGCTTTTATAACTTTTGCTTTTTTAAATAAATGATCATAGAATTCTAATGGACAACCCTATTATTATAATGTGAATAAGATGTTCTTTTTTTATAGAGTAAATGCTATCATAAATGCTGTCATATCACAGATGCTGTCAATTTTTTTCTATAAGACTCACTGCATTAAAGATGTAAACAACCTAACTTGTTTTGACTGTGTTTGAGACTCTGTTGCCATCTGCCTGGCAGTGGTGGTAATGCAGTTACAGAACAGTATGGGTGGAAATTCCAAAAATAAAAACAAAACAACTTTAGCAGCAGCTTTGGGACAATAAGAACCAGGTATTAATGAAAAACAAATCATCTTAAATTAAGTAACATTACAATTAAGTACATATATTAAGTAACATTTAAAAGAAAAACTAATTATATATATATATATATATATATATATATATATATAGTTATACATCCAGCACATTTCTAAATGGATGATATTAATGAAAAGGGATACACAATAGTTGACCATTATGTGCTTCTATGAATGCAGAAACACTAAACACTCACCAGTGTAAAATTGTAAATAAACTCATAAAAGAAGCCAAACTCTTAAGATTAGTTATTTATTTACAAGTAAATCCAGCCATCCATTCATGTGACAATAACAGCACAAATGTCTACAAACACTCATCAGTTTCAGTTTCAACATCACCTAAAACAGCAACCTACACATTTTATGGCACCAGTTAAGAATAAACTTTATTTAACTTGATAAAGAGAGAAAATATGGACTCTTAAGGACTGAGTCTCTGAGACCTGAAAACTTCAAGCAGCATGAAGCAGAAGTCTTAGGACTTCTGAGAAAATAGTATATGTAATACTGTTTACCTGGGCAGCATTTCTTCAATTAGCTCAAAATAAACACCAAAATAAGACTACAATAAATACAAATAAATGTTGCTCTAATAAATGTCCAAGTTCCACAAACCTGCTGAATCATAGGATTTCCATCCAATACCCCATTCATCTACTTTCATATGAGAAATGGCACAGATTCTGTTCCATTTGGTTGAAAAGAATAACATTCTGTAGCTGCTGAAGTGTAATGTTATAGTAGTAAGCATACAGAACAAATCAAAGCAAACATAAAACATTTTTGTACATATTTGCTTTATATTACTAATTGGTTTACAATGATCTTACTATCTTTAATGAAATCACATTTAACATAGAAGAGTAAATTTTGTCCATCTTTTACCATTTTTGGTGGAAAGATGATAAAACATTTGCATTTGGAAAATGATGTTCCTAAAAACCGCTACACTCTTTAAAAGGGGATTCTTTAGAAAATATAGATGGAAAGATGGTTATTAAGAAAACACTGTACAAAAATTCAAAACAAAAAATTAGAACCCTTTCAAAAACGGGTTCCACTACTATTATTATTTAAAGAACACCCTTCCTCTTCACTTCGTACTAGCCATAGACATTTGCACAGCACTTAAGGTACAAATCCGAGGTGTTAAAACATGATGTGTTTATTATTGTATTCCAATCTACTGTTGATACAGTTGCCATATGTATTTTCTACTGTTTACCAGCTATAAATGTTTTGGTAATGTTTCTGAAATAGTTTGTCCAATCTTGAATTAACATCAGCAGTTCAGAGTCACAGACATTTCACACAATGGCTCATATTCTTTCAAAAGCAGCTAAAAAATCCCAACATACAAAAAATAATTCACATTTGTACAACCATTATGGTCAGTAAGTTGAGCAGTTATAATCTCTTACATCTGGAATCTTTAGCTTAACATTAAGAACAGAATCTCCATTTTATCAATCTGTTTTATCCTGAGTTAAAGGGGTTAGCCTGAGTTACATTTTTTTTTAGAGTTAACCATCAGCATGTTGGACCTCTTTGCTTATGTTAGATTTATGTTATGCTAGTGCAATACATATGTTGTTTATTGTTATATCCATAAGAACCCATGCTCTTTGGGGTTCTGAGTTGTTTACTGATGGTGGTGATGTACTAGCGTGTACAATTACGTTCCGGATTGACGGATTGAATAAATCCGTTTTTTTCTTCCTACTCCTCTGAGAAAATAAAATCCCAAATTACCAAGCAATTATTACTGAATTGAATAGTTATAATCTTTTATATTCCACATTGTTTCCTTTTAATTTTAAAGTTCTATCTGATGTGATCAAAATTCAGTTATTTGCATATTCATATTCTGTAACATTATGTGTGGTGTCTATAGATAGTTTCTATCTCCATGTAGTAGTGCATCTCAAAGAATGGAATATCATTAAAAACCTAATTTGTGACCAGAATTTCAATGAAAAAAGTAAACTGTCATATTTTATATTCATTACACAAAGTGACATTTCATACCTGTTTTTGTTTTTTGATCAGTATAGCTTGTAAGTTATGAAAACCAGAAATCCAGAATCTCTGAATCCACTTTGAACCTTTGAATCCACTACCAATCACAGTGTCAATTTTAAAACAAAAAAAATGACAAATATGTCACTTAAATGTAATGAAAATATAATATGACAGTTTAAATTTTGAATTAAATTATCAAAAACCTTTTTCACAGTATAATGTTTTTTGAGATGCTCTAGTATTGTCAATGTCACTATAAAAACTTTAAGGTTCAATATCTCAAAAGTTGCTCAGAATGCAGAAAGAACCTTATAGTTCCAAGGGGACAAAGTGTCACTATGCCTTGGAATAAACAAGGGTTGTTAGCTTCTGCTCTGCACCACATTTCATCTGTGAATGTGCATATCACTTAGAAATCCTACACTACATAATAATCACTTCCTTACCAAACAAAACTGAGATGCCACATTGTGAATAGATTTTGATCACGTCAATGTGATGTAAACATCTGGTTTCTAGACATTCTCTCGTGCTATGATGGTTTTATTGTTGTCCACATGAGAGAGTGCTTTACAAATGAGGAGATCCCAATAGAGCCAATAACACAGAGTAGGAAAATGGAGATTAGGTGGAAAAGTTATAGTTTGCTCTGTTTAAGCACAGATTTCAAGCACTGTAGTGGGTCAGGCTACACAAGGAGGTGCAGTGGCTAACGGACTGGTGCAGAACCAACAACCTATCTGTAAACATTGACAAAACCAAAGAGATGGTTGTTGACTTCAGAACACCAGGTAACCACCACCCGCTAAACATCAACTGCCCTGCAGTGGAGATTGTGAGACACAAAGTTCCTCTGTGTTCACATAGCAGAGAACCTCACCTGGTGCCACAACACCAGCTCCATAACAAAGAAAGCCCAGCAGCGCCTCTACTTCCTGCGGAGTCTGGGGAGAGCACACCTTCCACCACCCATCGTCACCATGTTCTACAAAGGGACTATAGAGAGCCTCTTGAGCACCTGCATTACCATCTGGTTTGGGAACTGCACCATCACAAATTCGCAAGACCCTACACCGGATAGTGAGGACAGCTGAGAAGATCATTGGAGTTCCTCTCCCCTCCATCAGCGACATCTACACTTCTCGCTGCATCCGCAAAGCCACCAGCGTTGGGAAGACCCAACCCACCCCTCACACAGTCTCTTCGTTCTGATGCCGTCTGGCAGAAGATACCGGAGCATCAGAGCCTCCACCACCAGACTCTGCAACAGCTTCATCCACCAGGCAGTCAGACTCCTCAACACACGGAGACTGATCTGAACCCCACACCACTCCTCACCCACACAAAGACCATAGCAAACACTAAGACTGGACTGTACCCACCCAGCACTCTACACACACACACACTCAGCACACAGGGACTGGATCATCCCCATCCTTATCAGCAATATTTGCTGCTCATTCAGAACTCAGAACTATAAACTCTCTACCTCAGTAACTGCTGTTATCATGTACATCTATATGTTACAGTATGTTACATATCTCTGCACCTTATTCTCACCACGAACACTTTATTCCCATTATACCGTTCGATATTGCACTGTCCTGTCCTGTCTGTCAAACTGTCTCTTGTTTACTGTATTTATTGTAGTGTTTGCATTTTATATTGTCCTATTGTTTTGCTGCTCCATGTCGCACCTTGGTTCCGGAGGAATGTAATTTTGTTACATTGTGTACCTGTACTCAGATGTAATGACAATAAAAAGCCTTGATTTGACTTGACTTGACAGGTAAATGCTGCCTGGCTGAAAATTTGGATGGAAAAGAAAAAAGTGTTGTTTTTTTTAAAATAATTCTATATAGTCTGGGGATCAGTTTGGAATTGGGTGGTCAATGTGAACTGTGCAGCTTCAAGTAGATTCACAACTAAGAAGCCAGAATGTGAACAAGACTAGTGCCATTTTTACCATTTTTACCATTGTACCATTGTTTCTTCTTCTTCTTCTTCTTTCCTTTAGGGGTCGCCACAGTGGATCACCTGTCTATATCTTGCCCTATCCCCTGCCTCCTCTACTGTTACATATAACCATTGTTTCTACTTAACCCAAATAATAATTTTGTTTTACTCTTCATTAAATTGTCCTCAGTTATGCATTTATTTCAGCATCATTCTCATTTGAAAAAGTTTGGTCCTAATGTAAGAATTGATTAAATAAATAGACCTCTCTTTCAGACAGTTGCACTTGGTAATACCAAACAAATCACTATACAATTAAACCCATGATGTGTCCTTCCATGATTTTAGTTGTGTTTGTTTTTGTGTGTGTTTGTGTGAGTTCACATGTTTACAGTTTGGTAGCAGGCACATTGTGAGCAGGAGAACTCACAGTTGATCCATTTGCATTTTCCTGTAAACACAGACAAATGTATTAACACAGAAGTATCTACAATAAAAATAAAACATCTCTTAAGTAACATGACGTGCCCCTGCACAGGGGCTTAATAACACAATAGAAACAAACAAACAAACAGAATGTATGAATACAAGTATTAAAGGAGTTAAATTAACTATGAGTTAATTTAGTAAATGTGATTAGTAAAATTAAGAGTGTAACAATTTCAATATGTATTGAAAAACAAATATCATACAGTGTATATAGAAATGTAAATGTAAAATAATAGATAAAAGATCTACTGGTACTTTTATAGTATTTAATAGACAAAATAATAAACCTAAACTGAATCTTTACCACAAGGATAAGAATTATTAAAGCCTGATAACAGGTTTGTTGTACCCTTGTGCACATACATGTAAGCAAAAGCAAGATTTTGTTACCAAATCTCAGACCTTGATGGGCACTGCTGATAGTTTTTAAGGAATGGCAGTTTAGTAGAACTGAGTCAAGATTAGACCTGGAAGACCAAGACAATTCTCTGACAACAGCTCACGTGTTGGTAAAACAGGCTAAACATCCCTGTGACTGTAACACACCACACTTTTTTATCACAGCACCTACGCTTAGAGTTGTGTGTAATTAATATTCACCCTAATGAGAAATTGGAACACACTTCAGTTTATATCATAGTACCTACATTTAGAGTGTGTTGTTAATATCTACCCTAAAAAGAGACCGTAACACACACCTCAGTTTATATGACCTAAATTTAGAGTGCATTATTATTATTCACCCTAATGAGATACTGTAAAACACACTTCAGTTTATATTACAGTGCCTACATTTAGAATGTGTTATTCACCCTTATATGACATAATTAAAATTCCAGTGAATGACTGATGACTACAGTTACACCAATTATCTGCTAGCTAGAAAAAGCAAAACAAAATTTCAGGAATATGCTTATTCAGTGCAAAGCAAACCATACAGCGAATTTTAGGCATGCATGTGTGTCACTGAATTCAAACGGTGCATTAAACAATGGCTAAATTACACATTTAGTCATTTTTTATAATTACAGAAGCAGTAAAAACATCCTCTGTAGCTAATCAACAGGCTCAGATTTTGTTGCCAAATCTCAGACCTTGACAGGCACTGCTGAAAGTTTTTAAGGAATGGCAGTTTAGTGGAACTGTGAGTCAAGATTAGACCTGGAAGACCAAGAACATTTTCAGAGAAAACAGCTCACATGCTGGTAAGACAGGCAAACCAAAAAGCACCCTGTGACCAGATGGAACCTGTTTAGCTGAGTTGGGAAGGTGGTGCACCATTCTACTGTGCAACACTACTTGCATAAATGTAATCTTCATGGAAGAGTGATATGAAGAAAACCTAACCTGCAACCTTGTTACAAAACTCAACATCTGATTAAATCAAAATAGATCTCTATTCATCAAGGGTATGTTTGGAGAAATATGCCTTGCTAACCATCTTGCAGATGGAGCTATCATGCTATCATGGGTTGCTATCCAAGGGACTGGGAATACTGCATGGATAGAAAGGCTGAAGCTGATTGTTTCTACAACAGCATAATAATTTAAAGCATACCTCATATCCACTATGCACTGCCTGACCTGAGGCCTTCTGTAAAGATGTGTGGGTAAACATCTAACTACAAGACCAGAAAGACTGGAAGGTATATATAGAATTATAAAAAGAAAGGGGACAATATGACTCTGAAGAGTAAGTGTACAATAGGATTTAGGAGGTTGTATTTGATACTTATTAATGAATGAAAATGTGGCATTTATCCTTAAGACTGTACTCTCTATACTGTCTTGCATAGACATCAGATTTTTCCCTGTGGACGAGAAAAAACCTTCCATTCAGTTCAATGCAATGCTCATAAAATCTCAGGCATTTATGTGCACATCATTGCAATCAGTGTCTTGCTGTACACCGAGTGTCCCACAAGCCAGTGTGATTGGGTGCAAAGCAGTGGCCATGATACCTGTCTCATTGTGCAGTGGCAAAAGCAGGCTGAGCAGTGATTACTGATCAGAGATGTGAGGAGTTAAAAGTAGCTGTGGTGCCGTAATCCTCACGATGACCGGCTGAAACCTGGCAGGGAGGGAGAAAGGGTGAGGGGGAGTGAAAGGTATGGGGAGTGAGGTGTATGGGGGTGATAAAGTGAGGGGTGGAATAAGTGAAAAACACTGAGCTTCAGATATCAACACAAAAAGCAATAAACTGATGCAGGGTAATGCATGTGTGAGTTGTTTTTGCTAAAATTGTATTCTGTGATGGTCCTCAGACATTAGCAGCAAATGCTTGAATTTGCTACTTCTTGTGTAGAGAGAAGTCTAATTGTTCAGTCACAACCGTGTACACTACAGGAAGAGATTGCAGACTAAAATACTTTAAAGGAGCAGAATTAGCTTGTGTAAGGTTTCATTGGTTACTCTCTCTATAGCAGCCATATTAGCTAGTTTAAGTTAGCAGAGGCAAATTGCAGTTAGCAGACTTAGCTAGGGTTAACTACTTTCAGTTTCATAACAAGATCTAGTGTACATTCTATGGATTTTAAAGGGACAATGACAGTAGAAGGAGCCAATAACTGATTTATAATCAGCCTTCCTCCTCAAAACTCGCGACAAATCACACATGTACACTGTGACACACACACACACATTCTATTTTATGTATGAAATCAAATGTTAGTTTACAGTCAGAACATATTTATTAGCCAGGCAGCACCAATGTTAATATTAATAATCTCTTTGATTTTAAAATGTGCTGAGTACTTACAGCTGTCTTGGCTAATTGGTTAGCCCTCTGCCTGCGTAGATCAGACTTGATAAATCCTGAGAAAAGGGTTTAGATCATTATAGCAGTGTCTAATCTCAGAACTGTGATGTAGTTTGAGTAGAAAATGAGGCATGTCTGGCTGATTTAATAACAATGACATTTAACTCATCTGTCCAGTAAGTAAGTGGAACATTTGTAAGTGGAACAATGCACAAGACAATGTCAGTGCAAAAATAAAGTGATTAAATACTGGTTGGGATCTTAGCCAAAATAAATGCTTCTTTAAATATCGTAAGTATGAATAAAGTAATAAGACTGGTCTTACCTATTATATATAATTTATAGTTCATTTAATATTAAACAGGAACCTTAAAATAAAATAAGAAACTTAAACATTAATTGAAAATATATTCAGTACAGCAGGAACCTCTTGGTAATATTGCTGATATTCTCTTAACACTTAATCCTAATATTAAAATCTTAAAATGACTACAGTGTACAGTTGATGCTGCCCTGTTTACCACTAGGGGGAGCACATGAAAAGGCAAAGAATTTTACTGACAGAAGAGGAGGACAGAATTGAGATAGACTGGGTTTACGTGAAGGCTGTACCTGTTATAATAGTCCCTACCAGCAGGAACACACACAGAAATAGGTTTCCAGACAATGTGCCAAAACGATCAATGATCTTCCCCTGACAGATGGTGAAAATGATACCAAAGACCTACAGAGGTGACAACACACATAAAAAAATATTTAAACATGCATCTAAACATTCATATAAACATTAATGTGAGTGTAAAAACTGTAAAAGGAAGAAAGTCTTATAAGGAGAAAAATGTACAACAAACAAACCATTTTTTGCTTGATTAAACGTGTGCACTTTCAATGTGCTTTACCGTCTACCGACGGTCTCCCACTGCCTTCTCACGCTACAGCTACATCTAATTCAATACCCAGTGCATCTAAATATAAAGCAAATAATGTATGTATAGTGTATGTTAATGTGAAAATACTCTATTTATATTACATATAGGTATATTCTTATCTTTTTTCTTATTTTTATTTTCTTCTCCAGTGTTTTTTATGCATCTGTTTTACTACTGAGAGGGACTTTCACATACATTTTTCATGCACCCTTACACCTGCATAATGTGATATGACAATAAAACTTGATTTGATGTGAACTAATTTCAGAGAGATAGAGGCTTTAACAATCTGGGGGTGTGGTCAGTGGCACACCTGAGCAGAGCAGTTCAGAAGGCCAGAAGATGTTCCCTCAGACTCCGGATAGGTAAGCTCTACTGCAAACTCGAAGCCCAAAGGCAGATACCCAGTCATAAAGAACCTGGAAATCACCCACACCCACACACACACACACACACACACACACACACGCATGCACATTTGCACACATGCACACACACACACACACACACACACACACACACACACACGCAACAGGGTTGCGAGTCACTCCAATATGAGAAAATACAATAAAGTGCAATTTATGCTATAAAACAACAACAATGCAATGCAAATGAATCTGTCATTAATTTGTCTGCCATTAGTTTACAGTACTGAGGTTTAATTTTGTTGCTTGTTTTAACAAAATTCTAAAACTAATTTAGAAGCCCACTGTGTCATGGAAGTGTTTTGTTTATGTGGTCTATTTCTTTTTTCCACAAAGAGCATTTTACTAATCCATTAAACACATTTTGTTCATGGTAGGGGTTTCTGGATTGATGGAGTCAATATAATTATAAGAAATTTTCAGGAACCCTAACTTGCATCCTTTAGGAATTTGCCATGACTAAAATGGGATGAAAGCTGTATAAAAACAGTACACAATAGAATGTTAAGCTTTTTAGGATCACAGTGAATTAACAGGTATGATACAGTCACTGAGCTGCCAGGCATGTGCAGAGCACTGTGACTGAACACACATGCAGAGAATTTGGGATCAAAAAACAAGAGCAGCAGCCAATTAGAAACAATGTTGTAACAATTTTTTCATAAATGTACAAAGGGTTCTATGTAGTACTAGAAATGACTTGTGCAAACAATGGGACCCTTATTGGAGGAACATAGCATATAATTGGTTCTTTGATTTTCATGGATCCATTTAAAATTAATTTAATGTCAGGAGGCTATATCATCCTTCAGAACACAGATGAGGAACCGAGGGCCAGAACAGTTTGCTGATTTCTTTGTGTGCTTCAACATGAATTCATCCCTCCATGTATCCCCAACCCTATTTAAGTAGCTGTGGTTATTACTGATAATACAATCATGCTGTAGTTTTATGTGAATGATTAGAGACTGGACAGATGGTGTAAAGTGTAAAAATTATAATCCATCCCACATTGCACTGTATGCAAGTAAAATAAGGAGGGACTGAATGCAGATCAAAACTTTATTAATATGCAAAAAAAGTTGAAATATGGGAGAAAGCTGAGGGTTATTTACCCGAGTGCTCCAGCAGTGACAAAGACGACCCAGAGGTGTTTCAGGTTGAGAGTGAAGGCATACACCACCATGCCCACCAGAGACATCCCATACACTGCCAAAGTTGTCTGCCTGGGGGGAAGGTGGACAGAAAAATTTCATGAGATTACTGGAAAACACCTTAGAATGTGTTCCAACTTGCAATAAACCCCTGCTGTTCTGTACCTACTTTCTAAAATTTGGCCCTAATTTGTTAATAAACTGTGAAACTAATACAAAATTTGGTATTACAAAATAGTTTAAAAAGTCAGGTGTCCTAAACTATTGACTGGTAACACAGATGCGTCTTTAGTAAATCAAATCAACTTACTGTAGCCAACATATATGTTAGTATAGGCAGGCCATATGTACTGTTGTCAATGATTGTCCCATATCCCCCTCATATAACCATCTGTAAAATCATGGTGTAAATATAGTGGGGGAGTAAATATACACATTATTTCAGGTTTCATACTATATCTGATACTGGTCCAAGATTAGATTTAAAATGTGACATTTTGACAGTTTGCTTGTTGAAATGTTCCTTCAGTTCTACATTTAAATAAAGGTTATCCAGTAACACAGTAAACTTGTAACCTTTAATAATTTCAGTTCTTGTTTCTTCAAAAGTCAGAGGTCAGCAGTCAAGAGTTCTGATAGTACTGCCATCTGCAAAAACAAAGCTGAACACAGCAACATGCTGAGATTTACTGGTGGAAGAATGTGTGCGCAACACACTGAGGAGTCCCCAAGTTCACAAGTTGTGGAGTCCCCAACTTCTGGGTCCAGTTTCATTCAAAACATCTTGGTGTTAAGTGACCTTTACTGGCAGAGCAGCATTACTAGGAATCATCTGTACCAAGATGCTTACAGGTAACCCAGTCCAGTGCTTAAACCAGCATGAATCTGAGATGTGTGTTGGTTTTCCAGTCTAACAGCAACAAATGTATTGCCATTTTAATCCAGTATGAATCTGCAGTATGTAACTTTTAACTTTTAACTGTGATTCAGTATGAATCTGTAATTTGTATTTTTACCTGACATTAATAATAATAAACATTTCTATTACAACTGAGTGAATGGCTTGTTCAATCCATGCTAATTAAATATAAAAACCTCCTAGTTAACACTAAAACATACAGTGAAGAAAGTTCACTTCACTTTTTATTACAGCCTTATTCCAAAATGTATTCAATTGATTTTGTACCTCAAAATTCGACACACAATACTCCACAATGTTAAAGTGAGAGATATTTGTTAGAAATATTTTCAAATTTATTACAATAAAACACAAAAATATAACATGTACATAAGTATTCACAGCCTTTAGTCAATACTTTGTTGAAGCATCTTTGGCAGCAATTATAGCCTCAAGTCTTTTTGAGAATGATGCTACAAGCTTGGCCAACCTGTTTTGGGAAGTTTCTCACATTCTTCTTTGCCGAACCTCTCAAGCTCAGATTGGATGGGGAGCATTGATGCATAGCCATTTTTAGATATCTCCAAAAATGTTCATTTGGGTTCGAGTTCAAGTCCTTTAGGATCCTTTTGACAAATTCCAGATGGGTTGTCATTTGCCCTTTACTGAGGACTGGTTGTCCTTTTGGAAGATTCTCCTCTCTCCACAGAGCAACAGTGGAGCTCTGTCAGAGTGACCGCAGGGTCCTTGGTCACCTCCCTGACTAAGGCCCTCCTACCATAATCACTCCGTTTAACTGGGTGGCCATCTCAAAGAAGAGTCCTAGTGGTTCCAATGTTCTTACATTAAGGATGTTGGAGGCCATTGTACTCATTGACTTCCCCAGATATTAGACTTTATAGTGTGGTTTATGCGCTAACATGCACTGTCTACTATGGCACCTATATAAACAGGTGTGTATCTTTCAAAATCATGTCCAATTAACTGAATTTACCACAGGTGTACTCCAATCAAGCTATAGAAGTATCTGAAGCATGATCAGTGGATACTTAATTGGCTATAAATACCTATGTAAATGTTTTATTTTTGTGTTGTATTTTTAATAAATTTGCAAAGATTTCAAACAAACTTTTCTCACATTGTCATTGTGTGGTATTGTGTAAAGAATTTTGAGGGAAAAAATTAATCCATTCTGGAATAAGGCTGTAAGATAAAATGTGCAAAATATGAAGCACTGTGAATACTTTACAGATGCACTGTATGACATGCTATTGTTACTGAGTGTGTATTGTGGCATAACACTGACACAAACATTTGGGCTTTGGCCTTTCAATCCAGGCTATCTGTAGGAATTTAGGGAAATTACACAGATACTTGATCCCATACTAATCTACCAATCAGATTCCACTGATTTACAATGCATAACCATTTGCAGGACAATCTCTGGAATTTAGTTGTGACATAACCTCTGCCGACTTATGGCAGCAGTGTGTATAGATGAGATAAAACCTGTTGTTTTTTTACTTGTATGTCTTGGTCCTGTCCAACCAGATACCACAGATAAGCGAGCCAACCATCCCAGCAATGACAATGGTCAGACCAATCCTACCAGCATTCACTTCTTCACCCTAAAAATGAGAGCAACACAATCACTGATATCATTTATTTAGCAAACACACTTCAAACAGACAACACACTTGTGTGACAGTAACACACCTCAGTTTATACCACGCTACCTACATTTAGAGTGTGTTACTAATATTCACCATAATGAGAGACTGTAATACACTGTTACACAAGTTGAGGTAGGCTATTGTCACGAATTAAACAACAGAAGGTGAAAAAGAACAGGCATTGGGCTAAGACTGTTTATGGGCAAATGTGCCACATGACAGTTTGGGCACAAAAGATTATGCTTGAGATTCCTGTATCTACTGTAACTGTCTGATGGCAACACTCACTCCAACATGATTCTGGCAGGGAGGCAGATGTCAGCACAACACATGTCAAGCAACTCGCACCACTCTACAAACCAATCCATGTCAAATACAAGGAGAGGCAGTGCACACAGGTGACAATAGGACATGATAAAGTTTTTTAATGTACTTTGTAAACTGCACTGTGAAATCAGACCTATCTAGACCAAACTACTAGACAAACCTTGGTCTGGACTTTCTGGTGTGAAAATGCCCTTATTTGTGCCCTGACAATCAGCCACAGTTCAAGTATTTCATTTCAGCCAAAAAGTGCTACTTTAGTAAAGTAAGAATGTGATGACTCATTTCAGAAAAAATGCACATATTGTTTTGCAATAAAACTGGTGCAGCACCCTAGACACTAGGCTGTATGTAACCTGGCCTGTTGCCTCAAAAGTCTTTATTTGTATATTTTAATATCAATATGTATATTTATCAGTGTATATTTATATTTATATTTGTGTGTGTGTTAATATCAATTAATATAAGCAACAATGCTCAACAGTGTGCTTGACATTGAATAATGCGTCTGGACTTACTGGATGGTTATCGATGATCATTTGGTTAAGTAGTGTACTGACAGCATAAAAACAGCCAACATTCAACCCTAAAAGGGCAAACCACACAAAAAGAAGCCAATAAGGGAGCAGAAAGGAAAAGGGTCTTGCATACATCACAAAAACGTTCATGGCTTATTATACTTAAATACATTCCAGTTTAAAACCAAGCAAGTGACAATGTTGTTGCAAAAAACACTATATAAATAAAATGTGACTGAAGTGTTTATCTTCCAAAATGTGTCTATTTATATTCAGCTACCTCAGACAATATTGACTGTTTTGTGTGTGTGTGTGTGCTCTTCACACACTGGAATGCTTGTGTATGTGTGTGTTCTCAACAGAAATGCAAACTCAGTGTTTGAAGTTTAATATTTCTTCTAAACAAGGGGCAACTGAATTTATATTTGTGTAGTATGAGTCAGGTTATGGCTGCATACAAATTTGCATACTTATACCATTGCACTTATTCCATTAGAATACTGTGAAAAAGGGTTTTGATAATTTAATTAAAAAAAATTAACTCTCAAAAATGTTATATTCATTACATTTAAAGTGATATATTTCAAGCTTTTTTGTTTTAAAGTTGTTACTGTGATTAGTGATCTGTTCCAATTTGAATTAAAATGTGAAATCAGATCTTTGCAAGCTGGGTAGCTTTAAATAATTGAACTTGGGTTTTCATCACTGTGTTGTGTGATAAATGGTTGCTGATGGTTTTAAATCTGCATGTGCTTATGTACTGTCGGTTGATAAGCAGCTAACACTGCTGTGTACGCAGGCAGTTCATGCATAGAAATAATAAAATGGGAGTAATTATGCAATACTGACCATTAGCATTAGTATTCAAGTAAAAATGAAAAGAACAAACAAGCAAGCTTAAGCGGAAGGGATGATCATTTATTTCTGTGAAACATCTGAGACTGAAAAAATATATTTTTGCATATACATATAGTTTATTCATTACTTGTGAAGCATTATTTTGTGATACTGCTCAATTTTTCAGTATCACAAAGTTAGAAAAATTCAAGTTTTCTAACAGTTTTGTATGACATTTGAGTAAAATGTTGGGTTCAGAAATTGTTAATAATAGTATTTTTTACTGTAAAGGCTTTGTAAATATGACTGCTCTGTGTATAAACAGGTATTAGGAAACAATTTTCAAGTGAAAATAATTTTAAATTAATTAAGTTAATAATTCATGCTGGAAATGAGAGGCAATGAGGAATAAATAACGTGTGTGGCAGCTTTACTGAAAACCTCTGAAGTAGGAACAGAATAACACCGTAATCTAGTAGCTGTTTGAGTGCTGCAGTGTTTAGAGTGCTACCATAGCTGATGATGAGGAGGATGAAGGGTCTGTTGCGGAGGAGGCTGAGGATGGAACCTGTGTAGGAGTAACTCTCTGTTGGGATCAGACGAGCTGCTGCCTGAGCCTGAGTGGGGGGGATATCTGGCCTTTCCTGGAACACTGAGTGAGTGAGAGTGAGAGAATGAGAGAGAGAGAGAGAGAGAGAGAGTGAGAAAGATAGAGGGCTGTATCAATCCAGGTCTTTCTAGTACACCATGACTCCACAGATGGTTATGTTTTTTTGGCCTAAGAGCTCGGCAGGGAGACAGCTTTCCTGCAGACACATGCATGGCAGCACTGATGTACACAACTGTCCAAACAACAACTTCAAACAATAATTTAAAGTCAAGAGGCACACAGTGCAAATGAAGAGCCTTTTGAAGCCCACACCCCCAAAGCTCCCAGCAATGGGAGCACCAAACAACCCAAAACCGTCCAGCAGGTCCCCTGTTCAAAAAAACTCAGCTACCTCAAACTACAGACCTAAGTGGCCATGATACTACATGGTATCTGACAGTCCTGATTCAGCTTAAAATTAGATTAAAATTTGATTTTAATATTCAGGTCATTCAGAATGATTTGGTGTGAAATGCTCAATTCTAGAAAAACGTACAGAAATTGGGCTTTTCATAGGCATGGTCAATAAAAGCATATCAGAATTTTTAAGGCTTCCTCACATAAAGTTATCACACCCAATGATTATGAATACACTGCCTAGTGCACAAGACACTGGTGATTTTCAACAATAAACAAAATTTGTGTTGTAGTTATAGTGACCCCTGGTTCCATCACCACCTTTGTCAAAAACTTGAATATGAGCTGGTTCTTAGCAAAGTTTCTGTACAATAATCCAGATTCACATTAAAACCCTTCTAAATGTGTTCATATCAGCCACTGGTAAATCTTGCTTCTTGGCTAATTAGCTATATTTGGGTTAATGTGTATATTAAAATGTATATATTTCATTTTTCACCAAACCATCATAAATTCAAATCGGAAAATTGATCAACACAAACAATCTAAAAAAAATCCAAGAGATTTACCATACTGTAAGTTTCTATGTAAGTGCCTTAAGAAAACCTTTTAAGGCTATCAAGTTGGGTTTTGCTGATAAACAACTAACATAATATAAAACAAGAGTAACACAAGGTGCACTGCTAAAACATAGCAGTTAAACCCAACAGAATAAAACCATGACCGAATGAAGGCATTTTGAAATTCATTTGTACAACACAAAAATATAACTGCAAAATATCAGCTCACTTGTCATAAATGTAGTTGATAGTTTTCAGTGATCATTTTGAATTATGAATAATTTACTTCAAAACCTAGTATCTCTATTTTACACTGATTTGAATCTGGCAGTTGTTCTTTACATTGTATAAATATTTAATGATGAATAGATCAATAGGTTGGAATAATATTTTTTACACTCTTCCTCTGAAAGATTAAATATTTTCTTCTTCTTCTGTAAAGTTGCTGTAATGACAGTGAAAACATACAAGTTGAACACAGCCTGAAATGTTCAGGTAGCCAGGTTAATGGTCAATCATTTAAAATATTTTTAGATTTAACTGCAGAACTGTTTGTAGTTATCATGATTAATCATATTTTTAGAACCAGGTGGGGACTTTTTTTTAAGAGAGTCGCTGTGGGTCAGCATTGAAGTACTGCCCCTCAAGATCTCAAACTTCTCTATCTTTCATTTATAATTTTGACAATAAATACTTTCTCTTTCAGACTGTTTAATAGTATATAACACACTACTCCCTTAAACAGATGTCAGAATAGACAAATGTCCTTAATTAGATGCCTTAATGGCTCCCACTCACTTTGAATCCTGATTTACTCCAATAGATTAGGGGAATGGGCTTGTAGAATGGAAATCAAAGTGCCTAGCAGACATGTCTGGCTTGTTTAAAAAAAAAAAGATATTCGTGACTAGATTTTCCTGAAGTGTACCTTTTTAAGACTATATCTTACCCCAGGTTTCTTGCACAAGAATTATACTTTTAATAATTGAGGGCACAGCTTTACATGTTTTTTGGCTGCAGGGGTGGGAAGATGTAGAAGTACTTCTTTACTTCCTTAAAGCAGGTTTAAAAAAAACAGTTAACATACAATTTGCTAAAATTTTGCTAAAAAATACCTATAGTCAAACCAGACAGCCCTTCCAGAGAGGTGGTGTAATCGGATTTCCTTAGGAAAAAGCTAACTCATGAGTTTAATCATAAATCTGTTTTTTTATCTGAATTTGGTTGTACAGTGTGAAAAAGTTTTATTTGTTTGTTTTGTATAAATATTCCACTACATTGTGACCTGCTTGTTCTATATTTGTATATAATGAGTGTGAAAACATAGATTTATATACTAAGGTAAGAGAATGCTCTGTTGTGCATATGCATTATTATCAGGGAATTGTATATGTCTGTTCCTAAAAGTGGCTAAAAAGCTTAAACAACATATTTTTTCTTTAAAACTCATAACTGTCAGCCTGCTTCTGTTAACAAGTTTACACATTGGGGACCCTCACTCAGGCCCTGGGGAATTTTTAACCTCTATCAAAACCATGTACCCATCATTCTGAGAAATGAAGGGGGTACAAAATGTCCTTTGATTGATGCTACAGAATAACAGTCCATAAAAAACAACTTTTGTAAAACAGGGTGACAGTTGATGTAAAGGTTCATTTGCAAAAGTAGTTCTTTATTGAATGAAAATTGGGTCTTCTATAGGATCACTTCAAAAACCTTTTTTTTGTTTATGAAATGTACATTCAAATGCAGTCAAATATACATATGTAATGAGTGGTTTCAGTGGAATGGGTGTGTATGTGCCATTTGCCTTCCAAGTAAGAGAATATTTACACAATTGCCTTTGGGGACAACAGTCTTCCATTCATGTGACTACTTGGGACGTGACCTGGCTGTTTCACAAGCAATTTGTGGCTTTGTCTGCAGCTGTTTTTGTAGGAATGTGATGTATGTAACCCACAACCATAAGCATTTTAACAAAAGTGGGCAGGGAAGGAATAAGGAAGAAAGAAAAAGAAACTGCTGACTGAGAGAGTGAGTCATGGGTCCTTAAACTTTCTATAGCCAGGGACCCTTTCTTGAGGAAAAAACATCCATAGATCCTGAGGTGTGTGTTACACTCCCACATTAGTGTTAATATTAACAGCACACTCTAAATGTAGGTATTGGGATATAAACTTACCGATGACCACCAGGATGAAAAGGAATGTGGCTACCCCAGCTGTGATGTAGAACATAACTCTGATGTGACTGGCCAACTCGTTCATGTCATCAACATTTGGAACCAGGATAGGTGGGACCAGAAACCCTATGGCGATCCCAAGCTTTGAGAAATTAAACAAACAATTTAAAAAAAGATAATCATGTAAGACAAGGAAAAAACTTATTGATAAACATTGAATTCATAGATTTTATTTCCCTGTGAAATCCTAAAATTCTATTTTACTGTTTCCATTTTTGGGACTGTATTTATTTTATTGGGATAAAATTTTTGTATGTTTATCTTTATGATTTTTTTATGTAAACACTGACATTTTATTGCCATAATATTTAGTAACAAAAAGAGAGGTCCAGTTCATTTTGCAGTGTTCTTGTTTTTGGAACTCACAAAGAAGACTAAGGAACTTAGTTATTAGCCAACAAATGTTTTTTGTGTACTTCACTGAAAAACAAGACAAAAAAACTTGGCTTACATACAAAACAAGCTGCTCAACATTGGACATAATAATCTCTGATCGTGCTCAGTGTGTCTGGATCACCTGCTTCCTCAATTTCTAAATCAATTGTGTTGTAATTAACTGATCCTACATGAGCCAGCAAACCAGCATTGAGTGAATAATACTTATTTGGACGGTTACTGGTCCTCTGTGTCATCATCAGGCGTGGCCCTTAAAGTTGTTCTTTGGGTCAGATCATTGTCTGGCAATATAGCTTTTGTCACTGTAGATATTAACATGATTTTTAACAAATATTACGTTGATCTTTACAGTTTAGCTTTTTCTCTCCAGTGTACTTTATGCTGGTCAATCCAATGAGTGCTGACAATCAATCAACTGTTATGACGAGAGGGTCACCATTAATAGTGGGTTAGATGGGAACAGTTCCACCCAGCACTGGACTATAAAGCAGTGGATCTGCATTTTCTGGACTGAAGGAGCTCCAAACAATTCTTTTGCTATGAGATTAAATAACTGAACTAATCATCCAGTGCTGGTACCTGTCCTAACTGATGCCCTGAAAAGGCTGAATTCCATTGAATCTTCCTTACATCAATGTTGTTCTAGTGTAAAGCCTCACCTGAAGGAAAGAGGGACAAATGCCGTATTAATACACTTGATTTGGATGTATAGTGTTTTTGAGCATTTGAAAATCAAAACTAAATATATCAGTATCAGTTCACTCATAATCCATTATTTAATATCACACTGTGAAAATGAATTTAGCCAATGATCAGGAAAATGGGCTATTGTTTTAGTGAATAAGCAGTAACACGTTTGTGGATAAAGAATGAACTTCAGCATATAAAAGGTCTTGTCTGAGAAAAGCCACTGTGTCAAGAGTAAATGGTGAATCAGCAGTAGCCTAAAGTTAAACAGACATTTAAAATGTCTACTATTTACAAAAAAAAAAAAAATCTAATTCAGTACACCTTACTTTGCAATTAATAATGACTTTATGATCATTATATGTGTGTAGGTGATCTAGTTTGTGTGTGGGTAGAGCTATATGCAAAGTGCTTTAAGCAAAATAAAGAATTCAATTTGATTACTGATATTCTGGTGATGCCACATCATCCATGGCTGAGAGTCACCAAAAAAGCTAACAGGTCTCCCTCTCTCTAGGTGGATAGGATAGGGGCTATCCTCTCTATCCCAACACATTGTGTGATGCTAACCAGAGTGGGCAGCTAAATCAGCAGTTAACAGAATTAGTCTAATTAGTGTTCTCCTCTAAGACTGTTGAGCTACAATGGAACAGCAGTTCCAGCAGAAAATGTTTAGGTGAAGCTTCATGAGACTCATGTCAACATATACTAGACTTCACACTACTATCCCTTTAACACTCTGTGATAGGGGCAGTACTAAATACTGAATTATTTTTCATATATCACAGAAATTTCTTGTATTTAAATAAAAATGTATTTCTCTGGCTAACAAACATTGATTAATTTGGCACTTTGAAACCAACTCATTCTGCATTGCAGCAAAAGAGAGAAGCAAATCTAAGACAATCTCTCTGCAACTTAACAAATGGTCATCACCACTAGTTAATACAATCACACAACTAAGCACACTGTTAACAGGATATAGTGACAGTAATGACAAACACTGCCATGCTTACTGTTAGATAATATATAGTGCATCCTGAAAGTATTCACTTTTTACACATGTTGTTAGCTTACAGCCTTAGTTCAAAATGGATTCATTTGATTTATTTCCTCAAAATTCTACACACAATACCCCACAATTAAAAAGCAAGAAATGTTTGTTTGAAATAATTTCTAATTTATAAAAAAAAATAAAACAAAAACATGCACTTTTGGCAGCAATTAGTCACAAGTCTTTTTGAGTATGATGCTACACCTGTTTATAGGACGTTTCTTCCATTCCTCTTTGCAGAACCTCTCAAGCTCCATCAAATTGGATGGGGAGCATTGGTGTACAGGCATTTTTAGGCATAATTGAACAGAGATGTTCAATTGGGTTCAATCTGGGCTCTGGCTGGGCCACTTAAAGGACATTCACAGAGTTCTCCTGAAGCCACTACTTTGTTATTTTGGCTGTATGCTTAGGGTCAATCCCAGTCTGAGCTCCAGAGCACTCTGGAGCAGTTTATCATCAAGGATGTCTCTATACACCTTTCCCTAACCCTGACTAGTCTCCCAGTTCCAGCTGCAGAAAAACATCCCAGCAGCATGATGCTGCCACCAACATGCTTCACTGTAGGAATGGTATTGGCTAGGTGATGAGCAGTGGCTAGTTCAATCTATGTTTCTCATCAGTCCTTTAGGTTCCCTTTGGCAGACTCCTGACAGGCTGTCATGTGCCTTGTAATGAGGTGTCAGGCCACTCTACCATACCTGTATGATTGGTGGAGTGATGCAGAAATGGTTGTCCTTTTGGAAGGTTTTCCTCTCTCCACAGAGCAACACTGGAGCTCTGTCAGAGTCACCATTGGGTCCTTTGTCACCTCCCTGGCCCTCCTACTATATTCACTTAGTTTGGCCAGGCAGACAGCTCTATGAAGTGGTTCCAAACTTCCATTTACAGATGATGAAGGCCACGTAACAGATAGCTGCTCAGTCTGTACATTTTAACTGCAGCTCTGTGTCCAGATTGAGGGAATTATTACTGTAAAAAGTAACATCAGCTATAAAACTATCTATGCTGTTATTGTCATATTTTGTGATGAATCATGAAACTAGTTCATCATGAAACTAACTAGCACAAGTTAGCACAACAAACATGGGTGATAACACAACTATCTGTCTATTAAAATAGTTGCCAACTGTTGAAAATGAATATTTCCCTAAAAATAATTTATGGTCATTATGTTTTCTCATTTAAATCTTGAAGTTATTCCACTGTATGGACCCCAGAGACAGCAGGAGTCTTAAGTGGGGTTAACATTCCTCTAGCCACAGGTAAAATGTCAAACACCATGTGGTCAGGTATCTGTAGCTTACTTAAGCTATGAGTTAAGGGTCAAACACCACATGGTAGTTTTTCCTGTTACTGGTTTCCCTTTGGGCGTTGGGCCAGGACTATAAAATTTGAAAAAGGCAGAATGAAATTCAGACTGAGGGGGGAGACCAAACTGATGGGGTGACCACACCTTTGAGAGACTTGTGAGGTGGACCAGTGAGAGAGAACATAGCATGAACAATAAAGAATGTTCTCTTCCCTCATATCATCTCCTGACTCTTCCTCATCTAATGGTGAAAAGCAAATTCTCCATAATATGTCAATGAGGACGAGGTCCAGAACATTCCTTGCTTTAATTGCTGGCTCATTGAGTGGGAAGTTCATGAGTCAGTTTATGTTTTGTCTGACAAAGTTGGCCACATTTATAAGACAATATATACTATGGTCATGCCTTCATACATATTCTGAAATATAATAAAAAAATATCAAGTAAATGCATTGTACGTCCTCTGAGTACGTCCATTGCACACTGTATGGTCTCTGTGCAAATGCGAATGTCTGTTGCCACTGAGTTTTCTGTCCTAAGTGCTAAAAACTTTGAGAACTGATGAAAAGGATGCCCCCTATTGATACTATGCCTACTGTATATGCAGACAGAGAGGGATTTGAAGGAGAACTATGAAGAATTTTAGATCAGCTGGTTTTGAAAAAGAACCCGAAACTCTGTAAAAAATGGAAGGACGGCACTACTTAATTGTGAAAGAGCAACAAAAAAATGAACAGTCTGATGCTAGAATGCTCAAATTATAAACAGGCTGTTAGAATTGCTCAAGAAGCATGTGTAGATGCTTGAACGCTCTCTTGATGTCCTACATGCTTAAGTTGTGTTGCTTCAGGGACAAAGATAAGCTGTTAGATCAGGCTCTGTTAGATCAGATCACCTCTTTCTGCTCAGAGGTAAAACAAAGCAGTCTTCAGATGGAAGGTCTGGTTTGGCAGGGTGTGTCACTATGCATTTCTGATGACAATGTCACAAACAAGGTGGTGTCTTCTTGTATGCTGTTACCAATCAAATTAAATCAAATCAAATAAAAATTTATTTGTATAGCGCTCTTCACAACTGAAGTTGTCACAGAGCAGCTTCACAGAAATCAAGAAATAAAAAGGTTAACAACGCAGGAACAAAGGATAGGAGATATATTCCCTAGTAAGCAAGCCAAAGGGGGATAGTAGCAAGGAAAAGCTCCCTCAGAGCTGGAGGAAGAAACCTTGGGAGGAACCAGGCTCACAAGGGGGAGGATCCATCCTCCTCTGGTCAAACGACTTATACACAGGTAGGAGACACTGGACCCCTACACCTCTGTTCTAATACTCGGGTATACTGAAGTAATGTTCATTTGCTGGTGGACATAATAGTAACAGTAGATTTCTACATAGTTGTTGATGGTGGTAAGTATCTAGTCCATGGCAGGGTGGGAAACTAGTCCAGCTCAGGCTGGTGGGTTGTCATTAACTTGGAAAAGGTACAGACATGTAATTAGTTTGATGTTTAGATATATAGAGAATAGAAAATTATTACCAGAGTGTGGCAAGTGACTCCAGCAGATCTGACTATAACAGTCTAACTAAGGAGAAAACCAGAAGGTAACAAACATTGAAGCATCCTGAAACATTGGCGTCTACCCGGGAACTAATACAAAGTCAGCAACCTGTGATCTGAGTGATTGTGATGAGGTAGATTCAATCTTGTAAGTATTCAGGAGCAAGCCCGTGTAGGGCTTTATATGTAAGTATATGTAACCAATGAACATAGTGATCATTCATTTAAAACACTATTCAAACTGACAAGCCAGATAGATAAAATAGGTAAAGATAAAATGTCTGTAGTCCCCATCCAGTCAGTGTATCTGCTGGCATTTGGCAGATGCTAAATGGAATCGTGTGAATTAGACATTCTGTCATTTCTGATTGTGAAAACTGTGCTGTGTTATGAACAGTTGCTTCAGTTGTATATTTAGTATTTATTAGTATAGTATATATTTAGTATTACACTGTTCATTTTCCTTGGTGTGTAGAACATTATGGAAAGAAATCACTACATGGAGAAATTCTCAAACCATTATGTGGATGTATGGTCCAACGCAGTACAATAGTATACATAGCCATGAAAAATAATAATAATACAATATTGTATTTATGACACTGGATCATGGAACATGAGTTCATTAATGAGTTTTGTCACATTCTTATGCCCACAGGAACATATTAGGTTATGTGGACGTATAGCTGTTAGTGAATTACCTGCTAAACTCAATGGTCAGTGTTCATTGGTTTATCTATTACCAGGAATAATGCCATAACAAGTTGAAAGGGAATAAAAGAGTGACCAAGCCAAGGGTCCAACCCATATTATTGGATAATAAGAACGATGAGCGTAATCACATAATCCGTATTTACAGTCCTATCACAATTATGTCCATCTCATTAGATGTACCTAGTACATGCGGTCCTGTCAATTGTGCTTGACAATTACGTACATGGTACATAAGACAGTAAGCCTGATTCCAGATTCCCTGGACCTGTAAATATTAAGTTAAGTTTGGAACAGGCAGAATGAAATTAAGACTGATGGGTTGACCAGACCAGTGAGAGAGGACAAAGCATGCACAATAAAGAATCTTCTCTTCTCTCATCATTGTCTCCTGACTCTTATTCATCTGACAGCAAAATTCTCAACACCACTAAGTCAGTTAAACCAGAGTTTAACCAAATTATTATGCAAATTGGATTTAAATTCAATTGTGTCTTAGGGCTCTTTATATAATGTACCTCAAGGTGTAGGATCTTCCAGAGGCTTGCTGTTGTGCATAAACCAACTATTCAGCCACCACAACCAATGCTCACAAGCAGGGGGCCAGACATACATGAAGACTAATTTTCAAACAGTCTTGTTTAATGATGAGTGCTGTGCAAACCTGGATGGTGCAGAAGGATGGAGAAGTGGATGGCCACCATGTCCCAACAAGACTGCGACCCACCCCTACTTGATACAAAACAACATTTAATTTTACATATCTACCAGTGGCCATGTACTATTTAGTTTACTCCATTTTTACTTTACTATCTTGGACACACATAGTAAATTATTAATATGAATCTACATCATGGGGAGCCAGTCAATGGCCAGGGCATTGGTGCTATAGAAGTGCATTAAGACATTGCTAATGATGCCATACAAGATAATACCAGCCACATCACAGCACTACTGACTGAACAGAAACTGAAGCATAAAGTGTGCAGCAAATGAACACCAGGCAGAGACCCATCACTCTAACATGGACCATTAGGATGTTTCCAATATGGAAGAAGCCTTCAGCACTGGGGGTGCCTCGATCAGTTGCGTTTGGGAAATATTGAAGCCCAGAGTGGAAGCTGTGGCCTTGGCAAGTCATTACTTTGAAGCATAGTGACCTGGTTGGGCACTGGGGCTCTGTCCTCAGAGTTCTGCCCACCTATTCTGCTATTTTTGTACCATTTTGAATGCTGTCATTTGATCCATCTCAGTCCCATCTCCATAGACAGAAGACTTTCATGTATATTGCAGAAGAAATAGCAGGAGAAAAAACAAATCAATGTTTTGATCTCCATTGGTTCATGTTATGTTTGTCTTGTTGACGTTGTTACAGGATTGTGGGACCACTACTCTATGAAATAATATACGGGTATGTTTGCATATGGATATAAATAGGTATGGATATGTATGGATGAGTCTAGATTGAAATAGATGGGTATTTGTTATGCCACTGCAATAAGCAAGAGTGAGGACCACTCACTTGTCAGACAAATAATCTATAAACTGGACACAAGGGAACATTATACATTCTCTCCAGATCTGCTCTCCAGCTGAGTGGAATAATACTGGCACTGGATGAAAACGGCAAGTTCACATCAACAACCCTGCTTTAAACACAGCAGGTCCTGTGTGAAACATCATAAGAAGCCATGTGGCCGAATTCTAGCAAAACAAACAAATAAAGAACAACAACTACATAGCCCCCTCAGGCTAAAGACAAGCTGTATGCTTTAAATTATGTGTAATGTCTTTTTGCAAATTTCATTGCATACCGAATTATGACAACTCATGAAACTAATATGTAAAGCATATTTATTAATTTCTGCTACAAATCTGATCTCTAAAGTTGAGTCCTTTACTGATTTCTGATTATTCCTGCTATAACAGTGGGTAAAATGCAGGTAAAAGGTAAAGTACATACTTTTACATTTATGGCATTTAGCAGATGCTCTTATCCAGAGCGACTTACAAGGTTAGTCACATTACAGAGGTGGCCCAGAGTAGTATTAGGAGTATTGCCCAAGTACAAGTGGCACAGCATAGTTGGGGTTATCTGTTGCGATACTACAACCACAGCTAAATATCAGCTAAAAATATTTTTAAAAGGTTCAAGAGTCTCAAAAAAGAAATACTAATGAACTACAAACTTGTATGGTGCCTGTAAATACATTATAACATTATACATTATAATCCTTTTTGGATTTGAAACATTTCCTAGTTCATTCCAAATCAGCATAAACCAAAAAACTGCATTGGGGCAAAATGTTGGATTTGTGATTCAGCCATTTTTGGGTTAATTTCAATTTTGCACCTTTTTATAATATCTACAAGCACACACACACACGCGGGCACACACACATGCGTGCACACACATGCGCTGTATATAATTTAAACAGAGGAGTAACCACACTGTGAACAGAACACTTTGCACCATTTAAAATATTACAGTGAGGGGTGAGTACTGGTCCAGGCTACAGATTAACAAAGCAGTTGGCAGAAAATCCAGGGGCAGGAAAACATTTACCACATATCAACAATGACATTATTTTAAAGCAACAAAAAATTACACATTTTGCAGAATCACTACTATGTGTAGAAAAGTGATCTTACATAAATGAAAACACAAAATCTATTAGTCCAACTATACTCTTACCATGTAAAAGTGTGACAATCAAATACCTCTTAACTGTGTTAGCCTGGCAGATTATATATATATAAATATATAAAATCTGCTAGGCTATATATATAGCTTTTTCTGAGAAACAGTGTTACCATTTTTTCCTTCTTCTAAACTTCTAAATCTCTTGATAGATAACTGTGTGCATCAGGTGCTTGTTTGCAATCATAAGTCAAAATGTGAAAATTGAGAGATCAATCGTGTTCAAACTATAAACATAATATAAGCTTTAATAGAAATGCACAAATAATAACATATTGTTGACAAGCCCGATTATCCTGTAGTGTGGGCCAGGTATAAGTCTATTTTTGTTTAATTTATTCACAGGATGATCTCCTAAAATGATTGTGGCTTCCTCAGTTTCCTCAGTGTTCTAGTGAACTCCAGAATGATATCAGATTTTATTTTTCTCCCAACTATTTTGGTGTTGTTCTATTACAAACAAAAGAACTAAACATGTGAATACTAAAGCATTTGTACTTGCAAAATATTTCTGAGAGAACGCATGCATTTTTTGAAAGATATACAGGAGTATACATATTTATGTATATGACTGTAATTACACCCCAAAACCTATTTTTTATTATTTACAGCTGAAATATTTTGCTCGTTAAGAATTACATTTTTAATAAGATTTCTATATGGGCAAGTTCTGACTCAATAGCACCCCTCAGGTTAAACCTGGTATGGGTGTGGATGACATCAGACAAACAATGACACGATGGTACAATGACATATCAAATTATGCAAATCAGAACCCCCCCCGACGATAATCACCTGTGCCGCATTTAGGAATATGAGAAGTGAGAATGTATTGCAGCACTGGGGACTACAATACAGAGCAGGCTCCCATCAGGGCTGTGTGTTTAGCCTGCTCCTTTTTACACTGCTCACATATGACTGCTCATCTACCCATCCAGGCTGTCATATTGTAAAGTTTGCAGAAGACACAGCAGTGGTTGGATGCATCACAAACACTGATGAGTCTGGCAATAGGCAGGAGGTAGAACACCTGGAGGGTAGGTGCAAGAAGAATGATCAGCATCAAAGTGAAGAAGATGAAGGAGATGACTATGGATTTCATAAGGGGCAGACACACCCATCCCCCTCTGCACAATGGAAGATCAGCAGTAGTGGTCTCCAGTTACAGGTACTGGGGTGTACACCTAAGTAACAACCTCAGTTGGGGCAACAACACCTCCTGTCTGATCAGTAAGGCACATCAGCAGCTCTGCTTCCTCGGGCAGTTGAGGCGTGCTGGGTTTAGGGGCTCAGTCCTCACCTCCTTTTATAGATGTGGTGTGGTGGAGAGCATTCTGTGCTCCAGCATCAATTTCTGGCATGGAAGGTGCTCTGCTGCAGAGAGGAAAGCTCTGCAAAGGGTGATGAAGGCTGAACAGAAGACGGTTGGAGTCAGCCTCTCCACCAACAAGGACATTTACTCCTCTAAATTCAGAAAGAGAACCACCTGCACTCACCCAGCACACACACTTTTTGCCCTGCTCCTTTCAGGCAGGAGGTTGTGGTGCATGAAGTGCAGAACCATTAGACCAAGGAACAGCTTTATCCTTGACGGTCTAATACTCTAACTAGACAAACCACTGAAATGACACTTTAACTAGACACTTGACACTCATCATCATTTCGTGCCATCTCATGTACCACAAGTCTCCTTGAATACAAGAAACTGGTGAATCAAATAATTACTAATTCCTTCAGATGTAAATGTTCCTACAGTACTCATCAACTCTCTAGATACACATTTTTAAACTAACCCTAATATCTTATATGAGATGACACTGGTTTGATAGTGGACATTGTATTGAGCTGATATCAGCTTCTAGATACGATATCAGAATAAAGGCATAATGACTCATATTATGACAATTCTAACCTGAAATAACACAGGCCAGCTTGCTTGTAGTTCTAATGCACAATTTAATTAATTGAAAATAAGCAAAATATTGATACAGGATACCATGTATACATTTCTTCAGTTTATAAATGATAATACACCATAATCAGTTACTGAACATTATTAACACATTCAGAGTACACAGCTGTATTTAGAATTTTAGCGTGGAATGTTTATTTTAGTGAATGTAGAAACTCGTTATAAAGTTGCATATTGTGCTATTCATGCTGGGTAACAGGCAACAGGGGAAATGATGTGAAAGTCTTTGAAATGTATTTACTCAGCTGCAAAGTTACACAGTTCATCATTTCCGCTAAGAAGGCATTCCAGCAAAACCACAAACATGCATTTGTCTTGCTAAACATGTGATCTTTTTACAAGGAGCACATTCTGAAAAAGAGTAGGGGCCCATACTTCCCCAAGTCCTGCTCTTGAGTATCTTCCTGTAAGCCAAAATGCTAATTGTACTGATCAGGAATACAGTTACTGGTAATGTTTAACTTGCTGCCCATTTCAAAGCCTATAAACATCACGTTCCTCAAAGTTATGGAACTCATAAATGCTGAATGGTTAATCTAAGCAATCAGGCTCTCCAGTGTTGATGTCCTCCAATGTTTTGGGTATGACTACATTTATGATAGTCCTTGTAGATACCAAGAACGCTCAAACATAGCTTTGTGTTCAGTGTTACTCCACAACATCCTTGGGCTTAGCTCAATCAATTTCATGTTTGATGAAATTGATGAAAACAATTCTATTTGCATGCACATACATATATATCAACTGGCCAACATTCTAGCAAAAGCTGAAATTGCTGCAGTAACGGTCTTTATTCTCTTGGGAGTAATCTACAATGCTATACACAACATTACTATGAGGTGGGTTTGATGGCATCCATCCCCAAGAGAGCATCAGTGTGGTCAGATATTAATGTTGAATGATTAATTCTACCACCATCTCAAAAGTTTTTGATGGAGCGCCACTGTTTCACAGCTCAATGCTAGGAACTTTATAGATGCCTAATCCACGTGCAGCACGTGTCACAGGTTAATGCTTTTCAGTGGAGGTTATACAATCTCCCTGTGTGCAGCTGAAGTCCAGTATTGCCAACCAGTGCACCTGAAAATCATCTTTTCCATACCTCCATGCTACACTTATACCATTTGCTTAGGTAAATTTATTTTTTACACAATTATTTTCCAAACCGGTCTGTTTTAAATGGCTTCACTACATTGTGCTTTGTCCAAGAGGCAGTCAAGGATAAAACACCCATAAAATCTGCAGTAAGCTGAGAAAAGAGATGCATGTGAATGTATAGGAGTTTGTAACATCACAAAGAAATAAGAAATGGTTTGTTCCTGCAGCTTAGTTTTCATTATAGATGTCAGTGTTTTTTTTCTATGGAGATTATTCAGGTTGTAAATGTGTACTGGGGAGCAGTTTCAAGTGGTGTCTGGATCCTTTTGTAATCTATACATAATTATTCAATGAAATTAAAAAAACAAAACAAAATTATGATGTATACATATTCTGGTGTTTTCCTGCTCCAACACACTACCTTCAACTCAGAAAGGGCTTGTTAATTAGCTGGTTAGACAGATCAGGTGTATTGGGAGAATGGAGCAAGGACACTGGGAATCACAGGACCACTGACCTGATCCTTTCAGCCTACCTGATTTCCAAACACTCCAATGGAGCAGGCAGTGGAAACCTCCTCTGAACCAAACCACACTGACGCGATCCGCGAGGGCATCCCCAAGATGAACACCTGAGCCACTGAGCAGATGACCTGTCCCAAGAAGGTGACTGGGAAGAGGTCCGGCCTGGCACTGGCCACCTTGACCCATGTTCCCACACAGTTCAAGGCTGTGGCCACAAGTGCGATGACCCTCAGTCCCTTCTTGTCCAGGAGCCACGTCACAGGAAAGATGAGTGGAATGTAAGTCAGCATGTAGATCATGGACATCCAGTCGATAGTGAAGGAGTCCACGTTGTAGAACTTAGTGAAAATATTGTTGATGATCCCATACTGTATCCACTGATAGGAGTTGCAAAGGGAATAGCAGCTGAACAGGCCCACTATCAGCCACCTCCTCTTGTATAAGTGAGTGGGGGCTGTTTTTAAGTCCCTTTGCAGAGGTGCACTGTGCTCAATGTGACCTTGGCCATCATTTGGTATGGTGCTCTTTAAGTGACCATCCACAAAACACTGGTTGTCATTCACCTCTCTAGTACTGGACCTGTCCCCCATAGTCTGCAGTCATACACAACAGCAGCAGAAAAGAGAAGTGAGAGTTCTCCACTTTATGTCCTGATTTACTAATTCAGCCGTGAATTTACGCACCAGTTCAGAGTAAAGACCTTAAAGTCAAGAGCACTCCAGCTCATAAACCCACTGAACCCTCACTTCTCACACCAACTGTCAAGCCTCGTCTTATGAACGTCACCCGCTGAAAACGTCACCCGAAACACGCGCATATAAACCAAACGCGGCCGTTTAAAGCAGCCAGCGCGCAGTCGCTGTCGGGTAAACAGCCCACGGAGCAGCGCTAGTTAAAGTCCGCCGGACTGTCGCGTTCAGACCGGAGAAGTGAACTTCAGCCGCTGACCGAAAGTCTGTCATCCCGGACACACAGAGGGCGGCGCTTACACTTGTCAATCACTCGCCTCAGCAAATCACATTACGCTTACAAGTTTCTTCACACTTTCCATTGGATATTCGCCGATTCCGTCACTCACAAATATTTATATTTAAGTACAGACAAAATATTTAGAAAGTCATCCACATTTACCAACCTATATGAAAAAATATATACAAATAAATAAATAAAAAATCTGAATCTGTTTTAGGCAGAATACACTACGCCGGAGGAGGAAGTCTTTCTAAAGCCACGCCCCAACGGGTCAAATCAGTTAAACGTAAGGTCAACCATGTTCTACTCCCTACATAGTGCCCTATGTCACGAAACTAGATAGACTCCTGAAGCGGCTATTCCTTCACAGAACTCTAAATTCATTAGCGACGTTCTCTGACCCCAGGCCCCACATATCCCTTCGTTTACTCCAGGAAACGCTGTAATACTTCTAACATCACCTTGATTAGATAACAGTTAGCCACGTTGTGTTCTTGTTTACGGTAGACTTCCTACCAGACCTAATAGTCACATATGTAGAGGGATAAAACAATGGTTTTGCTGACAGTCAACACAACAAGTCCAAGTCAACTTACTGACTAGTTCAGACACACCCACCCACACACACACTGTTCAATAAGGTACTCTGCTCACTTTGGTCAAGGTGTGGTTTCAGTTTCTTTGGGGCTGCCGAAAGTTGATTATTTAATATTTACATCATAAATGGTTAAATTTGTACTTGTTTTGCATTGGATACCTTAAATAAAGAACACTGAATCAATGGTGATTCCTTAAAATTAATGTTCACAAATAAATCAATTCTGATATCAGAGATCAACATCCTTCAATGCAGGTGATGAAAAATGAAAGTGGATTCCTGTCCTCAGTTCCCCACACCCCGACACACTGGTCAACACAACTACATCTTCTGCCTGCACTCCAGTACAGCAGATTTTCTGATAAAGTGTACAGTGAGTGTATTATGTCCTATGTCACCAGCTGTGATAATGATGAGCTCTGTTTGCCTTATTATACCTTGGTTCATGGTCCAACTGCTTGAATTCTTTCTTACTCAGCAGAAAAAGTCCAGGGCAGGAAAGACTAACGCTTCAGAGGTCAGTGATCACCTCTGTTCCATGAAAAGAGCACCCTCCTCTGGACATGTCTCTTATTACATGAACAGTAAAATCAATGACTGAACAGGAATGTCATTTAATTGATAATTCTCTCAGTTCTGTCAAAATAACTCAAGTACAGTTGAAAAGGCCATTTCTTTTTACAAATACATTTGCATTTACATTTGCGGCATTTAGCAGACGCCCTTATCCAGAGCGACTTACAAAAGTGCTTTGCTGTTTACTTAGAACATGCTTAGCTAGTAGATAAGGCTGGAATCTAGAGATTCCACACATTTAGACCATGTTGAAACAAAAGTCTTTATGGAGTTAAGTACTCCTGAAACAGATGAGTCTTCAGTCTGCGTTTGAAGACATTGAGGGACTCGGCTGTTCGGACTCCCAGGGGAAGTTCGTTCCACCATTTTGGTGCCAGAACAGAAAAGAGTCTGAATGCATGTTTACCTTGCATCCTGAGGGATGGTGGGTCAAGCCGAGCTGTACTTGAAGCTCAAAGGGCTCTTGGTGCAGCTCGAGTTTTGACCATTGCCATCATGTATGGAGGGGCTGGTCCATTTTTGGCTTTGTAGGTCAGCATCAAGGTTTTGAATCTGATGTGGGCAGCTACAGGGAGCCAATGAAGGGACCGCAGCAGAGGAGAGGATAGGTGCATTTGATGAGGTACAACACTTATGCACTGCTGTCATATGTACAGTAATGGAAGTAATTACTCATTTAGCTTAATACAGTGCAATACTATAGAGTAGAGAGATAAAGGAAGATTGCCCAGAATTCTAGAAGTCATGTAGCAACCTTATGTAGTGCAGCAATTCATGCATTGTTCGGATCTATCCTTCCAAAATATATGCAATTATATTTATTCACTCTGAGCTAATGTTCACTAATTTAAGAAGAAGAAGAAGAAGAAGAAAAAGAAGAAGTAGTTGTTGCAAAACTCAGACAGCAGTTATGTCTCAAGCACATATGTGAACGATTAAAGGTGTTGTCTGATTGTGGTCTTAATGTGCTTTCTCTTCTGACCTATCAACAGGCCCTCAGAAGCTACCTTTAGGAAGTGTACATCTTGGTGAGAGAATGTTGGCTGCTAGACATGTCTCTACAACACACCCAAACACATTTTTTTCCAGTTTACATATTTTGAGATGACGAAAATCTGTTGTCACGACACCCATCACATGTCCTGCCACTGACAGCCAAGAGAGAAACCTGGACTGCTGTTCAGCTCTATGTTCACTGATTAAAAAAGAAGCATACAAAGAAAAGGACATCTTCCCTACTTCGAAACATGGAGAAGGCTTGGTTATGTTTTGGGGCTGCTTTGTTGCATGTGACACAGGGTGTCTTGAGTCTGCTGAGTACAATAAAATCTTAAGAATATCGAGGTGTTCTGGAGTACAGTGTGCTGTCCAGTGTCAGAAAGCTTGATTTCAGTTGCAGGTCATGGGTCCTCCAACAGAATAATGACCTAAAATGTGGCTTAAACCGTTGTCTATAAACAAAGCATTGGACTATTCTGGGTGGCCTTCTATGAGCTCTGATTTAGATCCTATTGAACATCTATAGAAGAGGCTGAGACTTGTAGTATAGAGAAGGCACACTTCAAACCTGAGACAACTGGAGCAGTTTGCTCATGAGGAGAGGGCCAAAATACCTGTGGACAGGAGTACAAGTCTTACTGAGAGTTTGAGAAATTGCATGATTGCAGTCATTGCCTCAAAAGGTTGTGCAACAAAATATAAAGTTAAGGGTAACATAATTTTTGTACAGGTCAGTATCATTATTTTTCCAGCTGTAGTGATAATAATAGTGATAGTGTTTGTACTAAGTGTCAGATAGTTAGCTCCCTGCTGGAAAAGGTGGACAAGTTAGAGGTGTGTATCCGAGGTTTACTGAAGGACAGAGAGTTAGAGTGCTCAGTATTAGCAGCTCCGGGTGCCTCAGGGAGAATCAGCGTCCCCTCGACTCCGGCATCAGAGTCCTCACAGCGGGGCGAATGGGTGACGTTTTGGCGGCATAGTCACAAAGCTAAGGCTAAGGCCAAAGCTGACCCACAGAAACACCACTCCCCTCCTGTTCACGTGTCAAACCGGTTTGCCCCGCTCAGTGAAACACCCGTTGAGGAGCCTGTTCAAAGAACTCTGGTTGTAGGAGACTCTATTGTCTGACACATGAAAATAGCTAGTCCTTTAGGGGCACCAGCGGTCACAGTTAGCTGTTTACCGGGAGCCAGGGCACCGGACGTTAGTGGCCATCTTAAATTAGCAAATAGGAAATATTCGAGGATAGTTATACATGTAGGGGCCAATGATATACGTCTGCGGCAGAGAGAAGTGACTAAAGTTAAAATTATAGAGGTGGTTAAACTGGCCCAGACAATGTCCGATGCCGTAATTTGCTCTGGCCCCATTCGAGGGCAAGCCTGGTCTTATAGGTAGGGATGGTGTCCACCCCACGCGGGAGGGTGCTGCCTTACTTTCGTGCAGCATAGCCCATAGTCTGCTAGGTAGTCGGCAGAGTAGCATCAGCAGCTGCTGACATACCAGAGTCGGGACCAGGCCGCAGACAGACCAGCAAAACCGACCGTCTGCAAGTTGCTTTGAGACGTCACCTAGGTGCATTGAGACTGTGTCTGTGCTCCGAACTAAAGCTAAACACAGAAAAACTAAAACAGCCTGTCTTAAAAACTTAATCAATATCCAGACTTCATATTTAAATGATAAAAGTATCACCTCAAATCTAAAGTTTGGTCTACTCAATATTAGATCACTCAATTCAAAGGCAGTCATTGTGAATGAAATTATAAATGATCAGAAACTCAATGTTTTGTGCCTCAATGAAACTTGGATCAGACCTGATGAATACATGGCACTAAATGAAGCCACACCTGAAGGTTATATTTATGTGCACAACCCAAGACTGTCAGGTAGAGGAGGTGGAGTCTGTATAATCTACCAAAATATTCTAGAAATTAATCAGGTACAATATAACACCTTCACTTCCTTTGAAAGTCTGTCTATTAACATCATTAATCCAGCCACACACAAGAACATACTGTCATTAATTAATCTATATAGACCTCCAGGACCCTACTCAGAGTTTTTAAAAGAATTTAGTGAATTTGCTGCAGACATAGCAATCTGCAGTGATAAAGAAATAATTTTAGGAGATTTTAATATTCACTTTGAGAAGGTAGACGATCCTTTAAAAAAGGCATTTACCTCAATCCTAGATTCTGTAGATATTATCCAGAATGTAACCGGGCCGACACATTACTGTAATCACACTCTGGATCTGGTTCTGTCACTGGGTGTTGACATAAATAACTTAAATACTTTTCCCCAAACCACAGCAATCTCAGATCATTATTTAATTTCCTTTGAGCTACAGCTTAGCCAAAATGTAAGTACGTCCCCTCATTACTGCATGAAGCGTTTAATAAGATCAACTACAGCCCAACAAATTACTGAAAACCTACCTGATTTATTAACACCAGATTATTATCCAACAGATCCAGAGGAGTTAGATAAATTAACAAACTGTTTACATAATAACCTCAGATCAACATTGGACAATGTAGCACCACTTACATATACAAAATCAAGACAGAAGAAAATCACCCCGTGGTACAACGATCAGACACGTACCTTGAAACAGTCAGCACGAAGGCTAGAAAGGAAATGGCGTTCCACTAAACTGGAAGTGTTCCACTCAGCTTGGAAGGACAGCCTAATTGACTATAGAAGGGCTCTAACTAGAGCTCGCTCAGATTATTTATCCACAATGATCGAAAAGAACAAAAACAATCCCAGAGTACTTTTCAGTGCAATCTCAAAACTATTCTCCTAGAAAGATTAGAAAACGTGGTGGGAATCACGGGAACAGCCCTCTCGTGGTTCAGATCTTACCTAACTGATCAGTTTCAATTTGTAAATGTAAAGGATGTGTCTTCCAATCACACTCAAATGAGATATGGAATCCCACAAGGCTCTATTTTAGGACCACTACTGTTCACTCTTTACATGCTACCCCTTGGCACAATAATAAACAGACATGGCATTAATTTCCACTGTTATGCAGATGATACTCAATTGTATATATCAGCCAAACCTGATGACAAAACTAGATTAAAGAAAATGGAAGACTGTATAAAAGACATAAAATCTTGGATGGGGCATAACTTCCTCCTTCTAAATAGTAACAAAACAGAGGTCCTCCTTTTGGGTCCTAAAATTGCAAGAAATAAATTATCAGACTTGATGCTAAATCTGGCCAATTTCTCAGTTATACCTAATTCAGTAGCCAAAAATCTTGGCGTCATAATTGATTCAGATTTATCGTTTGACCAACACATAGGTAATATTACTAGAACCGCTTTTCTTCATCTTCGTAATATTTCCAAGTTAAGAAAAGCCCTATACTTACACACTGCTTAAAAACTGGTGCATGCTTTTATTACCTCAAGGTTAGATTACTGCAATGCACTATTGTCAGGTTGTTCAAGCAGGAACCTAAACAGACTTCAGTTAGTTCAAAATGCTGCAGCCAGGGTCTTAACTAAAACTAGAAAATTTGACCACATCAGTCCAATAGTCCAATCAGCACTGCATTGGCTTCTGGTTAAATTCCGAATTGAATACAAAATTATTTTACTTACATATAAAGCCCTACACGGGCTCGCTCCTGAATACTTACAGGATCTAATTCACCTTTATGAGCCACCACGATCTCTCAGATCACAGGGTGCTGGCTTCCTATTAGTTCCCAGAATTCAGAAGGCTTCAGCAGGGGGAAGAGCCTTTTCTCACAAAGCCCCCCAGCTCAGTCTTCAAGTCTAGGCTGAAAACTTACTTGTTCAGTGTAGCATTTGGTCATTAATGTCTTAGCTTAGTTACAGGCTGCAGATCCAGGGGTTCATGGACATAGGGTTTTATGGTAAACTGGGATGTTGGTGCTGCCGTCTGACTCCTTCTCGCAATCACTCTGGTTTGTGACGGTGGAGCAGTTAGATGCCAATGTTTCAGGATGCTCCCATGTTTATGTTACCTTCTGGTTCTCTCCTTAGTTAGGCTGTTATAGTTAGATCTGCCGGAGTCACTCGCCACACTCTGGTAATGTTTACATTCTCTGTTCTCTTTTTAAATTTCAAACTAATTCATCTCTGTATCTTTTCCGAGTTAACGATGATCCACCAGCCAGAACTGATTAGGTCCTAACCCCAAGTTCTTCTGCCCCACCTGAGAAGGACTCCAAGCTCCCCTGATACATGTATACATTGGCTCTCCACCTTCCACCAACTGGACCTGGACTAGTTTCCCACACTGCCATGGACTAGCTGCTCACCCACCATCACCAATTGTAGAAATCTACTGTTAATATTATGTCCACCAGAGAATTAACATTACTTCAGTACCCGAGTAATAGAACAGAGATGTAGGGGTCCAGTGTCCCCTAACTATGTATAAGTAGTTTGACCAGAGGAGGATGGGTCCTCCCCTTGTAAGCCTGGTTCCTCCCAAGGTTTCTTCCTCCAGCTGAGGGAGTTTTTCCTTGCAACTGTCGCCATGTGGCTTGCTCACTAGGGGATCTGTCATTTATACTTTGTTTCTGTTTTAACCTTTCTTATTTATTTATTTATTTATTTTATTTTATTTCTGTGAAGCTGCTCTGTGACAACTTCAGTTGTGAAGAGCGCTATAAAAATAAATTTTGATTTGATTTGATTTGATTATTTTGTCTTTAAAATGATTCATAGGAATCAAATTTCAAAAGCAATCAACTAAAAATCACTAGTCTTCTTGTTTTACTGTGTGTTTTACTGTGTTTACTGTAATTGTCATTACAGTTTGTGAATCAAAAACCTACCAACTACCAAGCAGCACTCTAGTAATCACCTGAGAAAAAGCTCAAGCTTTGCAATCATCCTTCATTTTCTGTCTGCTAGATTTTTTTAACCTGTCCAACAGTTTTTGAAATGTCGACACTTTTCCACTTTTTCAGTTAATATCTATTTCAATTTTAATTCCTTATTCCAGTACATTAAAAATACCCTTGCAACCTGGCAAAATCTAGTGGTGTGGTTGGCACAATCCTTTACTTTTTTTATTTACTGGGTGAAAGATTATCTATATGTCATGTTCTTGACCCTGGGTACAATCAAATCTTCTCTTCATCCATCTTGAGAGGTTACACCTCAATATAGCAAGTGGGCAATATTTGTGAGGAAGCAAAAAGGTTCCACTGCTGATATGATACTAATACCAAACTTTTGATTTATAAATATAAATTATTTATTGAATTACATACCTACTTGTGGTAATGTAACCAATGTACACACAGTGAAAATAATGGAATTGGTGAAATAAACCTGTTAAAGGCATTATCACTGGTTGTACCATGTTAGTGATGTTGTTTGCCCTTGTGATGAACATGATGGTTAAAGCAGCAGAAGTGGAGTACAGGGGCCCCTAGTCCAGATTGGCCATTTGCCAACCTCCAATTCGAGCCTTCGTGGATGTCCTGAGAGCCACAGCAACAGCAGTGACAGTATGCAACTGGCTCCTGCAGGGAGTAGAAAGGATCCTCACATGGGCAAGAGTGAAGGTAGCCCTTTCGGCCCTCACTGTGAGGGCAGAATCACAGCTTGTGTTCTCAGCTTTGTAAGTCAGAAATTCCTTGACACACAGGCACAAATCACATAAGGTTAGAAACTGCAGAACCTACTCTTTCTAACAGTAGTAATTATCTTGTAGGGCAGTGAAGCTGCAACTTTTTTGTTCAGAAATCTATTCTAAATCTTGAATGTGAAGTCTCCACATTCAAACATAAGTAAAAAAAATAATTTGGCAATTTTTGATAACAAATTAATCACTTTCATCAAGATATTAAACTTCTGATAGTATTTACACATCAAGTAATTACATACTTAAGAAGCCAAAGGCCTTCCATAAAGATATCATCAGATGCCATGTGACTATCTCATGTAATTACTGTGTTATTACAAAAGAAAAGAGGCAATGACAAAAAAGCACTTGTGTAGTTAGGGCTCAAAGGGTTTTAAAGCCAGCCAAATCCAGGACTGGTCCTGAGGAAAGGCAGAGTGGTGGAAGAGATGGAATCCTCATTCCTTCAGTGTCAGAGAAGTCCGGTCAATGCAAACAAGGCTTAGGCAATGCATCTTGGTGGGCTCTGTGGCAGTCGGACGAGCTGGGATTGGTAGCTGTACAAGACCATATTACAACATATCCCAGGGGAAAGAGAGATGCCAGATGGTCCTAGCAGAGGTCTGTGCAGGGGTGGAGGAGGAGCATCGCAGCAAGACTGTGGCCATGCATCAGCAAGGAGTCTGGATTTAAAGTGACAATCTATCTGCACAAAACATCACTTGGACAGAGTTTTGGAAGTCAGAGCCAACAAGACTCAAGTTCCTGATCCAGGCAGTGTATGATGTACATCCATCCTGCATTGCTGGATAATAATAATAATAATAATAATAATAATAATAATAATAATAATAATTATTATTATTATTATTATTATTAAAGTCCTGGGAGAGGGAGAGTATACCTGGCACCACGATCAGGTGCTAAAAGCAGTAGCTGACACTATCTGTTCTGGAATCCTGCAAAGTAAACACCAGCTCCTAGCAAAGCACAACATCATCTTCATCAGGGCAGGGGAAAAACCTCAGGCTGCATGCAAGGTCTAGACTGGGTTAATAGGCACAACTCAGGATTGGGAGGTCAATCTGGACCTTGGGAGGCTGTTGAAGTTTCCAGAGCACATTGCAAAGATATCACTCAGGCCAGATCTGCTCTTAACATTTAAGTTCACTAAGTCAGTTGTGTTCTTGGAACTCACAGTCCCATATAGAGGAGGGCCATGAATACAAGAAAGGCTAAATACATGGAGCTGATACAGGTCTGCAGAGAGATTGCCTGGCAGGGTTGCTGTGATGTTGAGGTTGGCTGCAGAGGCTTTATAGGGCAATCTGAGCATCAGGTATTCAGGTTCCTTGAGGGTTGCTAGAAAGAAGAGCCACCAAGAACATCAGTGAGGTTGTTGATAAAGCCTCAAGATGGCTTTGGATCAAGATAGGAGATTTGTGGGGTTGCACGCTGCTTGGACACAAACTGGGGACTAATGATCTAAGATTCGAAACACCCAATGATCCTGGGTTCATCACTGAGGATGTGTCCAAGCTGCACCACTAAGGTGTTTCATCAAACTGTTATTGTGCACATTATCATTTACACTTTAGACTAATGTGTTGCTCAGATAGTTGTACATGCAAACACAAGCAGGTCCCAAGGTTACAGGAGGAATGTCTCAGTTATCTAGCATAAGGATTGTCTTTTGTTGTCTATTCATTCCTTTCAGGAGCTGTGTGCCTGGGCTAAAACCACAATGTTTTGCCCTATTTCATACCTTTGCCCAGTGTATCATACCAAAAATAAATAAATAAAACAATCAGAGTATGTAAATATTGAGTATGACACCAATACTCAATACAAATAGTGACATGCAAACTTTTGGCCTACTGTGGTCAAGATTTCTGATTTCTGTGAAACATTAAGGAAAAAGAAGATTTGAGAAGGGTACAAGGAAATAGGAAAGCAGGTATTTGTTTCCACCTGTTACAGCCCCGGTAATAATAGTCCTTTGGACTGAATGTTTCTGTTTTTTGCATTTGTGTTTATATTGCAGTGTGCTGTACATACAACACTATACATGTATATGTACTTGCTCACTATAAAAGAGCCTGGAAAAGCTTAACCAGGAGAGATGTTTTGGGCTCCTCCCCTTTGACAACCTGGAACAGCATCCTGCTCAGACCAACCTGGCATTCCTAACTTGTACTGTTAACTTGTTTGATTTTATTACATTTTGCAAACTCATTAGGCAAAGGTATGGGGTGAGTGCCTTTTGTTTTAACTACCTTTTTCTCCTGTTTGGTAAAAGGGAATTAATTATGCAGTTTGGTTTCTCTTTTTTCAGGTTTAGTTACATGTGTTTTGTTCTAGTTGTTTTGTTTGTTGTTTTGGCACATGCTGACCCCTTAAGATGTTTCCCCCATCTACTTTTCAATAAATTCATACTGATCCATACAATCATACAGTGTCCAGTGTTTGGTCTGGCAGAGTCTGGGAAGAGAGCTCACTCTCATTTTCTGTTAGGGCCTGACCCTAGACTGTGTTGTAGCACCAATGATGAAATGATATGGAAGTTAACTGGAACAATGCAGGTCAAGTTAATTCTGAAAAGGTGGTGAAGTCTTCTACTATGACCTTAATGGAAGAGTCATCAGAATACATTTTTTACTGTGTCTTCAGAACAGAATTCAACAACAGATATTTTCAAAGTATAATCTCAACAAGACTGATGTGTTGTTCAGTTGTAGTACAGATCTGGTGATGCTTTGCGGTTGCTTTTTGCATGGGAAAATGAAGAATGAATGAAGAAAGGAATGGAGACAAATTGTACCATAGGATTGTAGGATCAAGATTAATGTGTGTGTGTGTGTGTGTGTGTGTGTGTGTGTGTGTGTGTGTGTGTGTGTGTAATGTATATACTAATCTCTATCAGTCTGTTGTGTTAAGAAACGTTTCACAAAAGGAGGAAAGACACAGAAATCATACTCACATCTCTAGGTCCAGCATAACAGTGGCCATTTATACACACCATACATTATCTGAATTCACAGGGAATGGCTGCTGGATTCTCAGAAGATTGGACAACATGGACAAAAAAATTCATCATGATCTACTGAAGTACTGGCCTCTGTGATTTTTACTTGTAGACAAGAGTATTGCTCTGAGATTTGCATTATAATGCTGTCTTTGCCATGTAACATATGTATTGTTAAATTATGTCTATTTCATTTCCTGCTTGCCAGACATCTGTACTCTGTATATGGGTTTGGCAGAGCACTGAAGGAATATCCTAGACATAGACTCATAGAGTCACATAGCACATCAGTTTTGTTTCATTAAAACCATTAACATTTTAAAAGAGTGTGACTGACTGTAATTCTAATGCAAATGCATGCATATTGTTTAGAGCTCACCCATATTTTTCTAACAGAAGATCCAGGAATCTCTGGCTCTGCTACACTCTTAACATTTTTACCCTCAATAACTTGCACATTTTGTACTAAGCTAGAAGTTTTCTCTGAAAAAATCAGAAAGCAGAAATATTCATAAATGTTTATTTAAGAAAACTGTGTAATATTTTGACATGGCTTGAGAATCTGATTTGACTGAAGCAGGCTTGAGCTGCCCTCTTGTGGTCTATTGTGTACAATGGCAGCATTTCTTGAATCTTATCTGGGAGTTCAGTGTGTTTGCTAAGTTGCATGTTGTGTAATTATATACACTAATATACTGTATATTAATATATTAAAATAAAACAATAAGTAAAATGGCTCAAAAGGGATGTCTCTATTTTCACACAGACTTTGACAAAGACCCAAATATTGCACTTTATTTATTTATTTATTTTCATGGTTTTCAACATTTTCATCTGAAATGTTTCACAGAAGTTTGAAAACAAAATGTTTTTTGTTAGTGAAAACAAGGAAAAGAGCACTATACATGCGCAGATCTGACTGTTCATGTTTACCAAGCTCTTAGACTCAAATTAGCTTGTTAGTTTTATGGGTCATGTTCTGATTCATGTTTCACATGCTTTAAACCAGTCCTTACTGATTAAGCAAGCGCTTTACCAACATAGTGTATGTTGCATTTGATTTTGGTCATGGTTGGTCATGCTGGTTGATCAGCTTGGTCTTTCTGGTCTTTTAATCATTTGTTGTTCCTGGTAACCTTTATCTTCCTTCCAAATCACATTACAATCCAACCCACTTTGAGGTGCAACATTTTTGTCTCTCAACAGCATCCTGTGATCACTGATGTAGGACTAGAGGATGACCAACCCAATCTGTGCAGAAACTGGTGGGCTTCTATCTCTGACTTCACATCTTTATATTTACAAGGGGGAGCAACTAGATAGGAATGTAAAATAGAGTGGACAGAAGATGGACACAGTGTTTAAACACTCCAGCAACAATGCTGTGTCTGATCCACTCATACCACCTGAACACAAAACCACCATGTCAGTGTCAATGCAGTGTTGAAATTCACCCACTGACCACATAATACCCACAAAACTACAGTCTGTAATGTGGTCAAAATATTATGGTTGTTTGGAAAATATATAAATAAATATTGCCCATATCAGTCTCATTTATTGTTCCTGGTATTTGGAAGAAAGACAGAGATTACTTTCCATTGGTTGATAACTTTAAATTTATTATGATTGTGAATGTTTAGCTGTGACTTATCACTGTCTACTTACAAAAAAGGTGCTTGAACAATACAAGGAGGATGAGCAGCATCCAAAAGGTTGAGATACACCTGTTTATATGTATTTGATTAATTGAATTACCTTAATCAAACTGATCAGCAAGAACGATGAGTCAGCATACAGAGAGGAGGTTCAGTGGCTAAAGGACTGGTGCAGAACCAACAACCTATCTCTAAAAGTTCACAAAACCAAAGAGATGGTTGTCGACTTCAGGAGAACACCAGGTAACCACCACCCGCTAAACATCAACGGCTCTGCAGTGGAAACTGTGAGAAACACAAAGTTCCTCTGTGTTCACATAGCAGAGAACCTCACCTGGTCCCACAACACCAGCTCCATTACAAAGAAAGCGCAGCAGCGCCTCTACTTCCTGCGGAGACTGAGGAGAGCACACCTTCCACCACCCATCCTCACCATGTTCTACAGAGGGACTATAGAGAGCCTCTTGAGCACCTGCATTACCATCTGGTTTGGGAACTGCACCATCACTGATCGCAAGACCCTACAGTGGATAGTGAGGACAGCCGAGAAGATCGTTGGAGTTCCTCTCCCCTCCATCAGCGACATCTACACTTCTCGCTGCATCCGCAAAGCCACCAGCATTATGGAAGAGCCAACCCACCCCTCACACAGTCTCTTCGTTCTGATGCCGTCTGGCAGAAGATACCGGAGCATCAGAGCCTCCACCACCAGACTCTGCAACAGCTTCATCCACCAGGCAGTCAGACTCCTCAACACACAGAGACTGAGCTGAATCCCCCACCACCACCACCACTCCTCACACCCACATTTACACAGAGACTGAACCAAACTGAACCCCACACCACTCCTCACCCACACAAAGACCACCAACACTAAGCTGGACTGTACCCACCCAGCACTCTACACACACACACTCAGCACACAGAGACTGGATCATCCCCATCATTATCAGCAATATTTGCTGCTCATTCAGAACTCAGAACTATAAACTCTCTACCTCAGTAACTGCTGTTATCATGTACATCTAAATGTTACAGTGTGTTACATATCTCTGCACCTTATCCTCACCACCGGTATTGCACTGTCGTGTCCTGTCTGTGAAACTGTCTCTTGTTTTACTGTATTTATTGTATTTATTGTAGTGTTTGCACTTTGTCGTCCTATTGTTCATGCTGCTCCGTGTCGCACCACACTGTGTACCTGTACACAGATGCAATGACAATAAAAAGCCTTGACTTGACTTGACTTGGTTAATTGTTTTCAAAGAGAATTAACTGGAGCTGCCTCTGCGTGTTTTCCACAACATTCTAATTTAGTCTTCATCAACTTCATTCCTCAAAGTACTTTCATCAGTGCAGAATCTGTTCTGAATATTTGAAGAGTTAAAATCACTTTAGAACACTTTCTAAACCATGGATAAAACAAAGCATAAATCATGGGATTGACTGTAGAGTGCAGATACAGAAGAATCACTAAGTTATGGAATGAGATAGTTTCAACGGCACTGCTTAATAATGTATTAACAAAGTATGGAAATAAAAGGCCAGAAACACAGCCACTAAAATGCTGAGTACTTTTGCTGCATTTCTCTCTGATTCCATTGAGTCTTTAATGTACTTTGAGCTATGAGCCATACTATGTACATTCAGGTCCCTGATAGCAGTGGCATGTTTCTTAGCAATACCAAAAATGAGAAGATAAAATATGATAATTATAGAACAAGGAATAAGAAAAACAAAGACAAGATCAACAAGAGACCAGATCTCGTGTAACACAATAAGACACTGTTCAGGACACAATACCAGACCAGCAGAGATTCCATTAAAGTATAAAAGTGCAGAGTTATATGAAAATAGCACAAACCAGTTACACAAAACCACAATGCAAACATATGTAACAGATTCTTTTTCCATATAGAGAAAAGGGTTACAGATGGCAGCAATAAGAGCAACATTATATATGGATATACTTGTGACAAAGAAGGAGATTAGAACAAAAACACACAGACTTCTGACCCAAAAATCCAACAGGATTCAGTTAATCTACTTAAATGTAATGGCATGACAAAGACTCCAACCAGAAAATCTGAACTAGCCAGAGAGAGAATGAACATGTTAGTAGGAGTGTGGAGCTGTTTGAAGTGACAGAGATGATGATGAGCAGGTTTCCACACACTGTTAGAAGAACTGCAACAGCAGCGCATACACATAGAAACACATACACAGCAGAGACAGATCTCTCTGGACAGGAAAACTGTAGGCATTGGTCAGTTTGATTACCCTCCATTAAGTTCATTACTGAGATGACAATAGACGGAGCGAACAAGAGCTCTTATATTTATTATGAATGGAACATGCTCACACCTACATATGATGTAACTGACGTGTGAAGAAAAAAAAACAAAACAAAAAACAAAGCAAAATGAAAAACAAACAAACAAATAACAACAACCCAGTCTAATTTAACATGTACAGTTGGTCAGAAGTACGTACAATCATCAAGAGTATACAAACCGGATTCCAAAAAAGATGGGACACTATACAAATTGTGAATAAAAACTGAACGCAATGATGTGGAGCTGCCAACATCTAATATTTTATTCAGAATAGAACACAAATCACAGATCAAAAGCTTAAACTGAGAGAATGTATCATTCTAAGGGAAAAATATGTTTCAAAATCTCATGGCATCAACAAATCCCAAAAAGTTGGGACAAGGCCATTTTACCACTGTGTGGCATCCCCCCTTCTTCTTACAACACTCAACAGATGTCTGGGGACAGAGGAGACCAGCTTCTCAAGTTTAGGAATAGAAATGCTCTCCCATTCATGTCTAATACAGGCCTCTAACTGTTCACTCCTCTTGGGCCTTCTTTGTTGCACCTTCCTCTTTATGATGCGCCAAATGTTCTCTATAGGTGACAGATCTGGACTGCAGGCTGGCCATTTCAGTACCTGGATCCTTCTCCTACGTAGCTATGATGTTGTGATTGCTGCAGAATGTGGTCTGGCATTATCTTGTTGAAAAATGCAGGGTCTTCCCTGAAAGAGATGACGTCTAGATGGGAGCATATGTTGTTCTAGGACCTGAACATAGTTCTCTGCATTAATGGTGCCTTTCCAGACCTGCAAGCTGCCCATGCCACAAGCACTCATGCAGCCCCATACCATCAGTGATGCAGGCTTCTGAACAGAGAGTTGATAACAATTTGGTTTATCTTCGTCCTCTCTGGTCCGGATGACATGGTGTCCCAGTGTTCCATAAAGAACTTCAAATCGTGACTCATCTGACCACAGAACAGTCTTCCATTTTGCCACACTCCATTTTAAATGACCCCTGGACCAATGCAAACATCTGAGCTTGTGGAGCTTGCTTAGAAATGGCTTCCTCTTTGCACTGTATAGTTTCAGCTGGCAAAGGCGGATGGGATGGTGGATTGTTTTTCACTGACAATGCTTTCTGGAAGTATTCCTGAGCCCATTCTGTTATTTCCTTGACAGTGACATTCCTGTTTGAGGTTCAGTGACGTTTAAGGGCCCGGAGAGCACGAGCATCCAGTAGAGTTTTATGGCATTGACCCTTATTCACAGCGATTGTTCCAGATTCTCTGAATCTTTTGATGATGTTATGCATGGTTGATAATGATAACTTAAAAGTCTTTGCTATTTTACGCTGGTTCTAGGGCTTCATTCTGGACAAACTGGACCTTCTTTATGTTGTTACAAAACAGACTGAGGGCAGTAGTCCTTGATGTAATAAAAGAGTGAATCAGTTTTTCAGTGTAAATGTGCAATAAGAAGTTAATGTGCAATATATATGTAAGTTTTACTTTTTACTATTTATAATGTGCATATTATATATACTGTACTTTTTATTTATCTATTTTGTACTGATTGCCTTGCAATCCCTTTGGTGATGTGACACTGTGAATTTCTCCACTGAGGGGCTACTAAGTCTGATCTTATCTAAAGTATATTTTTTTAGTTTATCAGTATTTCATAAATGAAGAAATGCTATTGTAGTAATATAAGCTTCAAAGGACAAATCAGAATATAACAAGGCATTTCACAGTATTACTTGGTACAAATGACAAGCTATCAAGGTTAAGCATTAAATTAAAGAATCTGTTCCTAATGTATTTTAAACCAACCAAACTTAGACATCTACTTCAAATACTGCAAAGTTTGGGGATATAAAATTTCCTTTACAATATTTTGGTACAATTCTGAATTTATCGTGAAATTTATGAGGGCAATCTTGGTCCTGACATAGTGAAATAGGCCCAAAAAGTTTTCCTTTCCACAAACATTTCAACCAAAAAAATCTATTGTCTCATATGTCTGCAAAAATTTGTTCCAGTAGTCTTCTGGCTTGACCATTTAGCAAAATGCACATAGGCAGCAACATACGTTTTGGAAAGCAGCAGATTTATATTTGCAATGCTGCCATGCACACCTTTGTTGTCAAATGTTCATTTGATGGTGGCCTTGTGCATTAACAATAACCAATATGAGCAATAAATGCCTTTATTGCTTAGACATTACATGGGTTTCTTTGTGACCTTACATATTATTACACCCCTTTATTGACAGAATCTTTGTTGGTTGAAAAAGAATCATGGGGAAGGTATTAATGGTCTTGAATTTCTTGAAATTGTCAATCTGTCTGACTGGATTGGTGGAGTCTAAACACTTTACAGATTATTTTGTAACCTTTTCCAGTCTGATGAGCATAATGAACTCTACTTCTGAGGTCCTCAGAAATCTCCTTTGTTTGTGCCATGATACACTTCCATGGATATGTTGTGAAGATCAGACTTTAATAGATTCCTATTGTAGGGCACCTACACACACATTTGTCATACCATTGAATTTTACCTTCAAATTATTTGCTAACCCTATTCTGTTGCCACTCACAGATATGCAATATAAGATTTCCTGAAATTAAATTGTTTTGGTGCTTTTACATTTGTTTTCAGTGTTGTAATTTTGTTTTCTGCAATGTTAATTTGTGTAATATATTTAGTATAATATATTTTCCTCATTTAATAAATGGCCATGTGAAATATTTTTTATTATAAATCAGACAGCTTTTTTTCAAGCAGTACACTACATTATGTACAAACTGTGTGAGCCTTTGGAAGACATATACCATATAAATCCTACAACAAAGCCTACAATTAAATGCCATTGAAATTTTTTGATGGTTCAACAGCATAACTGTTTCAGTTTAGTTCAAGGCTAGCTTTAATCCATGCCAAACCAGACTTTATTTTGATATTTTTATGAATAGTCTTCATATTATTTTATTAATCAGCAGACATTTATAAGAACAGAATCTGTACTGAATATTTGAAGAGTTAAAATGACTTTAGTACACTTTTTAAACCATGGGTAAAATAAAGCATAAATGACTGGATTAATCGAAGAATTAAGATATAGAAGAATCAATAAATAATCCACTATTTGTGTACCGTTACCTATTAAAACATATACAAAATATGGAAATAAACATGCCATAAACACTGCCACTAAAATGCTAAGCACTTTTGCTGCTTTTCTTTCTGATTTCATTGAATCCATTGTATTATTTGAGGCTTGAGGCTTAGTTTGAATATTAAGCACTCTGATAGCAGTGGCATGTTTCTTTGCAATAAAAAAAACTAAAACATAAAATAGGATTATAAGAGAACATGGAATAATAAAAACAATTAGAAGGTCAACCAGAGACCAGACCTCATTTATCAAAAAAAGACACTGTTCAGGACATATTATCAGACCTGTAGACTTTCCATTAAAGTAAAGAACTGAGCAGTTGTAAAACATTAATACAAACCAGTTACATGAAACTACAATGCAAGCTGTATTTACAGACACCTTTTCTGTATAAAGGAATGGGTTTGAAATGGCAAAATAACGATCAACAGCTATAAGAGCCACATTATATATTGACATGCTGGTGCTGGAAAAAGAAATCAAAACATAAAATGTACATAGAGCTGGTCCAAAAACCCAACAGGATTCAGTCAGCCGACTCAACTGAAATGGGAGAACACATAGTCCTACCAGAAAATCTGATAATGCCAGAGAAAGGATGAGCATGTTAGTTGGAGTATGGAGTTGCTTGAAGTGACACACAGAGATTATGATGAGCAGGTTTCCACACACTGTCAACAGAACAACAGCAGCTACACACACATAAAGAAACACATACACAGCAGATACATGTCTGTCTGGACAGGAAAACTGTAAGCAATAATCTGTTTGGTTAACCTCTGTAAGATTCATGGATCCAGCATTTAAACTGTTCTCTAAGAAACACTTCAGATCCTGGTTTCTGTCCCTAGTGACAGTCCAGCTCATGGCAAAAGGAACTGCAGACAGAGTAGACAACACTAATATTTATATTGTAAACAACTTGTTCACACCCACTTGTTTCATATGATGAAATCAATTTGACCAAAAATCCAATGAAATAACTACATAAGTCACAGTTCAGTAATTCCAGTTATTGATTTAGTTCATTTTTTAAACATTATTTCTTGAAAATAAAATTGTGAAAATAGTAGATGTTTTTAATGATTGTTCAGTAATGTGGTCAATAATGATCACATAAATGAGCATAGAGACCCACTGTGCGATTTACCCATCCATGCAATGAAACACACATACACACACACACACATTCTAGTGAATACACACACTAGGGGGCAATGCAAGCATGTCCGATTAAGCTTATCTTGTGTATTGTCAAACACCTTAACAGGTCTAAGTCTCAAGTCTTGATGTTCTCAAATCAAGTCCCAAGTTCTAAATCTCATGTCCCAATGAAGTCAACAAAAGATATGGCATTTCAGTATTTAACACCAATGGAGTAGTAGTAGCAGATTCACTTCTATAAGCTAAACAGGTAACCAAAAAAATTTGAATAGCCAGAATTTGTCATGAATTTTTTTTACGAGCACCTTGAAAATATTAACGTAGAGAGCTTCTTTCACATTAGCTAACATCAGCTAGCTTTAACGCACAGACAACCACTCTTTGTGTAGGCTTGAATGTTGAACAGTATAGCAGAGTATTTTAGGTTGAAAATGATTAGTTGTCAACATACAGAGGTACAAATGGGGGTATTTGTAAAATACAGATTCAAAACCTTGATGCTGGCCTACAAAGCCAAAATGGACCAGCCCCTCCAGACTTGATGGCAATGTTCAAACCCAATCTGTACTTGTGCAATTTGCTTGCACATTTCTCAGTGCTATATGTTTATTATAGGTTACTTATGTAATATGGAAAAAAACAAAACAAAACTCTGAATCAATCTCTCATTCACTCAGATGTATTTAATGAAACCTTCTTTTTTATTCCTGCTGCTGACACAGTCCCTGAGCAAGTAAAAAAATATAAGATAACTGAAATTTGTGGCCAAATCCACATTTTTTAACATTGTTAAAAGAAGGAACATATTGACAATCTTAGCAACATACACACACACACACACACACACACACACACACACACACACACACACACACACACACACACACACACACACACATATATATATATATTGCTTTGGGGCTGCTAACAGCGTGGCCAGCGGCACATGTTCCTCCGTTTCTCATCACTGAGAGAGATGTGAACAAAGCGTTCAGGACAGTAAACACCAGGACCTGACAGACTATGTGGTTGGGTTCTGAAAGCTTGTGCAGATCAACTTGCTCCAATTTTTACTATAATCTTCATCCTTTCTCTGTCACTGAGCACAGTTCCAATGTGCTTCAAGGAATCTGTGATTGTCTCTGTCCCGAAGAAACCACAGGCAGCCTGTCTCAATGACTATCGCCCTGTGGCCCTCACATCAGTTGTGATGAAGTGCTTTGAAAGTGAAAGTGATAATGCTTTGTCAAATACTTCATCGCTTCATCACTTCTGGACCCATTACAGTTTGCATATTGTCAGAACTGCTCTATAGACAATGCCATTATACATCTGCTCCACATCACACTGTCACATCTGGACACTGGGAGGAATAGTTATGTTAGAATGGAGTTTGTTGACTACAATTCAGCATTTAACACTATTATTCCATCCAAACTCGCTACCAGGTAGATCTGCTGGTAGATCTGGGACTACACCCATCACTGTGTGACTGGATCTCCAGCTTTCTCACCAACAGACCACAAGCAGTGTGGGTGGGAAACCATGTCTCACCCACTGTCACCCTCAGCATTGGTGCTCCTCAAGGCTGTGTTTTATCACCCCTACTGTACTCTTGTACACCCATGACTGCATGACCAGCTCCAACATCACTGTTAAGTTTGCTGATGACACAGCTGTAGTGGGCCTGATCTCCAACAAAAATGAGAAGGCCTACTTAGAGGAGATTGTGCACCTGGAAAACTGGTGCCTGGGCAACAATCTCCTGCTCAACATCAGCAAAACCAAGGAGCCGATAGTGGACAGCAGCAGGAGACAGGTGAGGAGCTACCACCCAGTAAGGATCAACGGTGCAGAAGTAGAGTGAGTGGAAAGCTTCAAATAACTTGGAGTTCACATCTCGCAAGATCTGACATGGTCTTGCCACGCTAACATCCTGGCAAAGAGAGCCCGACAGGATCTTTACTACCTCAGATGGCTTAGGGACTTCAGACTGCCCTCCAAGGTACTGCGGAACTTCTACTCCTGCACTATTGAGAGCATCCTTACAGGGAACTATGTGGCCTGGTTTGGGAAAAGCACCAGATGGGACAGACAGACCATGAAGAGAGTGGTGCGCTCTGCTGAGTGCATCATGAGGATAACACTTCCAGATCTGCAGACTATCTATAACAAGCGGTGCTGGTCGAAAACCATGAAGATCGTGAAGGACCTCAGCCTTCCTAACAATGGGCTTTTCGCTTTGCTGCCATCAGGAAAGCAGTTCCGCTCACTGAAATCCAGCACAGAAAGAATGAGACAGAGCTTCTTCCCTCAGGCTATTTGGACTCTGAACCAGACCCATCTTTAATTTTAAATTCCACATCTCACAAATGGACTCTCATATGTCAATTATTACTGTTCTCTTGCATAGCATTATGTAGCATACAATTTGCACATCTGCACTTTTCATGCACAACACTTCTCATGGTTCTCCATTGACTGCAGCTTATTCACACTTATTTATACATCTGCATCTCCTACCTTCATACAACAGCTGCTTTTGTTACTTTACATTTGTATATTTTCTCCTCAAATTGTGTTTTTTTTTTATATATCTTTTTTATGTTACATCTTGTAAATACAGAGAAATTCAGTGCCCTCCATAATTATTGGCAAACCTGGTTTAGATGTGTTCTTTAGCTTCTAATAAATAGAGTTTTTTTCTAAATAATAAAGGACCATGATGGAAAAAAGAGTAAAATCCAACCTTTAACTCAAGTGAATTTTAAGGGGGAAAAAAATCCCTGTATAAGAAATAATTATTTTTCATAAAATCACCTGTTCCACAATTATTAGCACCCCTAACAATTCTTAGGAAATAAAAGTAATTAAAGTATTTCTGTCAATTCTACAGTAGTTTACGAAGTTGATTAGATTATGTAGGAACATTTAATTAGTAACTCACAACTTCCTGTTTCCCTGGGGTATAAATATGATGTGACACAGAGGCCATTTCTCTTTAACATGGGAAAGACAAAGGAACATACCATTCAAGTAAGGCAGATGTTTGTGGACCTTCACAAGTCAGGCAATGGCTACAAGAAAATAGCCACTTGCCTACACTTGTCCATATCTACTGTCAGATGAATTATTAAGAAGAATTATTACCACTGGGTTAGAGGTAAACAAGCCTGGATGAGGATGCAAGTTTATTTTGCCACCACGCACAGTGAGGAGGATGAAAAGAGAAATAAAAATTTCTCCAAAGCTCACTGTTACAGAATTGCAACAAATGGTAGCTTCTTGGGGTCACAAAGCTTTCAAAACAACCATCAGGTGCTATCTACATGCCAACAAGCTGGTTGAGAGGCATGCACTGAAAAAAAACTATTCTTACTCACGATCATAAACGCAAACGTTTGGAGTTTGCTAAGCAGTACTGGAACTTCAACTGGGACAGTGTGCTTTGGTCAGATGAAACAGATAGATCTTTTTGGCAACAAATGCTCTAAGTGGGTCTGGTGTAACATAAGGGCTGAGTATGCAGAAAAGCACCTCATGCCCACTGTGAAATATGGGGGAGGATCTGTGATGCTGCCCTTGGAACCTTGTTAGGGTGCATGGCATCATGAATGCTTTGACATTCACGGACATTTTAAAACAAAATCTGGTGGGTTCTCCCCAAAAGCTGAAGATGGGTCGTCACTGGGTATTTCCGCAATATAATGACCCTAAATATATGGACAAATCTACACAGAATTGGTTCACCACACAGAGAATCAAGCTCCTCCCATGGCCATCTCAGTCCCTAGACCTCAACCCCATTGAAAACCTGTGGGGTGAGCTGAAGAGGAGAGTGCAGAGGAGAGGACCCAGGTCGCTGGGTGGTTTAGAGAGATTGTGCAAAGTGGAATGGTCGAAGATCCCTCTTTCTGTATTCTCCATCTTGTGAAACATTATAGGAGAAGATTAGGTGCTGTTTTGTTGGCAAAAGGGGATTGTACAAACTATTAACATCAGGGGTGCTAATAATTGTGGCACACATGATTTGATGTGGGATTTTCCTACTGAATAAATTCACTTGAGTTAAAGGTTGGATTTTACTCTTTTTTCCATCAAGGTCCTATATTATTTAGAAAAAAACTCAATTTATTAGAAGCTAAAGGGTGCAAATAATTATGGCGGGCACTGTATTTATTCTTCCCCTTCTCCCTACTTCCCTTATTGATCTGTGAGTGCTGTCAGTTGCATATAAGCATTTCACTGCATGTTGTACTGTGTATGACTATGTGCATGACAAACACCTGATGAGGTATGATTTTAACTGATAGAAATAGTCATAATCAACTCAGCAGTGGCTTTTCACTTATTGAAGACAAAACTTGTAGTATGGAGACTCAACAAACAAGAAACCCACCAAAATGAAAAGGCTTACTTTTATTACAGCCAACAAACACAGTTGTAGGCTACATTTATGTCCTGTTGAATGTTTCTGCTCATACCTAAAGCGCCCCAGCACCCCTAAATGGGTATAAGTGGTAACTGCAGCTTGGTAATATTGCTGCAGGGTAAGAACAGCAAGAACAGCCTGAAGGAAGGAATGTGATGTTGTCCGTGCAGATTTCAGGCAGTCATTGACTACAAAGTTAAGTATTAAAATACTTCTTATACATTACATTGATAAAAGTATTGAAAGAGCAGATCATTATTTTTTTCTTCTGAAACCAAGGGTATTAAAAAGTCTTTATCTAGCCATTGTTGGATAAAATGTCTCTACTGTCCAGGGAACGTTTTCTACTAGATCTCAGAACATTGATGTGAGGATTTGATTGCATTAAGTGACAAGAGCCTTAGTGAGTTCAGGGTGTTGCATGATCCCCACTTCATCCCCAACTCCCCAATGCATCCCAAACTTATTGGATAGAGTCATCATTCCAGATAATGCTCCACAGGTCAGTGATTTTAATCCTCTGACTCATGCCTCATTTTCATTGTGTACATTTTATCTGGCTCAGGGCTTGGCATGTATCCAAATATATCCTGATACTCAAGACAGATGAAGTGACCAAGTGCAAATGTCTTAGTTGGAGTGTAAAGCTACTTGAAGTGATAGAGATGATGATGATGAGGTTTGCAGATTAGCAGAACTACAGCAGCTGCAGATACATACCGTAACACATGCACAGTAGATACAGATCTCTCTGAACAGGAAAAATGCAGAGAGTCTTGGCTTTCAGTTTTTATTTTACTAAATTAAATATGACTTGATGTGATGCCAAATGTTCAAAAACACTAAAACAGAATTTCAGCAAAAAAAGTACATTTGTTCAAATTAAGGCCAAGAAAAGACAGGAACAGGTTAAAAGACAGGAACAGCATATAAGTGTTTCAGATGTTCAGGATAGCCAAATATTCCCACATTTACATTAACATTTACATTTACGGCATTTAGCAGACGGCCTTCTCCAGAGCGACTTACAAAAGTGCTTTGCTGTTCACTCAGAATATCCTTAGCTAGTAGACAAGGCTTGAATCTAGAGATTCCTCACGCTTAGATCCTGTTGAAACAAATGTGTTTATGGAGTTAAATACTCCTGAAACAGATGAGTCTTTAGCCTGCGTTTAAAAACAGTGAGGGACTCTGTTCAGACTCCCAGGGGAAATTTGTTCCACCATTTTGGTGCCAGAACAGAAAAGAGTCTGGATGCATGTTTTCCTTGTGTTTTGAGGGATAGTGGGTCAAGCCAAGCTGTACTTGAAGCTTGAAGGGCTCTTGGTACAGCTTGAGTTTTGACCATTGCCATCATGTATGGAGGGGCTGGACCATTTTTGGCTTTGTAGGAGAGCATCAAGGTTTTAAATCTGATGTTCAGCTACAGGGAGCCAATGAAGGGAACGCAGCAGAGGAGTTACGTGACTGAATTTAGGACCATTAAAGATGAGTCGCACTGCTGCATTCTGGATAAGTTGCAATGGTCTGATGGTCTTAATTACATTAGGTTTAGTTTTTGATATACAAAAGAAAACTGTATTTTTTTATTTTGTAGATGCTGCTGCTGTTCTAACATAAACCATTATTTACGCTCATTGGCCATGGCTGTGCACATCTGTCACAAAAAAAGATTCTTTTAAAGAAATACTTCTACTTTTATACATACATTTGAGAAAGAAATGTAAATCATACTTCAACTGCGCTGCAATGCACAATTGTTACATTATTATTACATAATTATTACATTATCTTTTTGATGATAGTTGTCAGCCATATGTAATTTGATGTGTAACAAAGTAACATATTAGCATGATTTTTGTGTAAACAATAGATCCTATAAAGCTACTATTCCTGGGAATTTAAACAGCATATTTTCTGTTTTGTTACTCTAGGAATGTGAATTGATGGTATGCCAAATCCTTGAAAATGGACAGTATTTTATGCTAACAAACAGAAAATTATAAAATACAGTGTACCAGATAAAAAAAAAACCCTCTAAATGTTAATGATATACATGTTACATATATTTGGTACATATGCAACATGTATATCATTAAAATTTTGCACTAATATAAAATTTCCAATTTAGTCTGCATGCCACAAAAACAGATTCAGAAAGAGGAAAAAAATAATCCATTAAATAACTTTCATCAAACCAGAATTTCTTTTGAATATTTGAAGAGTTAGCACCAGTTTGACACACTTCCTAAACCAAGGGTAAAATAAAGCATAAATAATGGGATTAATGGTAGAATTCAAATAAATAGGGATCAACACTTTCTGAAAAGATTCTACTTCAACATCAATGACCTTGCCTAAAAGACTATAAATAAAATATGGAATTAAGCAAGCTATAAATGCACACACTACTATTCCAATTGATTTTGCTGCTTTTCTTTCAGATTTCATCAACTGTATCCTTGAATTCATTGATGTCTGAGTCCTAGTCTGAACATTAAGATCTCTGATTGCAGTGGCATGTTTCCTTACAAGAACAAAAACTAGACCATACAGTATGATTATCACAGAACAGGGGAAGACAAAAATAAACAGAAGATCAACCAGAGACCAAATCTCATCCAAAACAATGAAACAGTCTCCAGGACATGTTACTAAACCTTTAAAGTTTCTATTAAAATAATGAACACCTAAATTATAAAAGAACAATACACACCAATCACATAAAACCACAAAGCATATTTTGCTCACAGAAACTGTATCAGTGTAGAGAAATGGGTTAGAAAGTGCAAAATATCGATCAATAGCAATCAAAGCAACACTATATATAGATGTGCTTGAAAGGAAATAGGAGGTTAATATAAAACATATGCAAAACTCTCTAGTAAAAATCCAGCATGATTCTATTATCCATATTAATGACACAGGGACAACAAGAGCTCCAACCAGAAAGTCTGATACAGCCAGAGAGAGGATGAGCATGTTAGTTGGAGTGTGGAGTTGCTTGAAGTGACACACAGAGATGATGATAAGCAAGTTTCCACACACTGTTAGCAGAACTACAACAGCTGCAGATAAATACAGTAACACATTTACAGTAGATATAGATCTCTCTGGACAGGAAAACTGCAGGCAGTAGTCAGTTTGGTTAACCACTGTATGATTCATGAATCCAGGAGCTGAAGTATTCTGCAATAAATGATTTAAATTACAGAATCTTCATAGAGACAGTGAGCACAGTGAGTATAATCCACCGTTCAGTGTAGTTCTCCTCCTTAAAATAAAAAAAATATTAGATGAACAGCCTGCAGCTCTGATATTTATATGGTTCAGAGGTGACATGTTATTTGCTTGAACTGATATTGATATATGCAATTGGGGTGGAGCATTGGAAAAAACCTTCCCATCAAGGCAGGCAGTAGCTGTGGGCTCAGCTCACCAAAATGTGCATCTTTTTACAATTAATGTCACATTATTGTGACCACAATTCACAATAACTTTTAATAACACAATAACTCAGCAACAGAAAAAAAAACTATATCTAAGGAAAGGACAGGGGTATAAACAAGGCACAGGTGGGAACACTTATGGAGACCAGAAGGTAAACACTACAGAGTCATGTGCTGAAAACCACATGGCATAACAAAAACAAGACAACAGAGACAGGTGAGGAAAGAGAGGGAAACAGACAAACATGACAATTCATGAAACACGACTGATACTTTCAACTGATGCCTAGTTCACACTACACAATTTTAGCCAGATTTTCCAGTTGCCAACAGTGTTTTGTTGGTTGGCAACAAAAACCTCTGGTCGCAGGCAAATTGGTGGCCAGTCAGTACTCGCTCAGTTGCTGACTGCTGCTGGCTGGTTGTTGACGTGTTGCTGATGTCCAGCAAATATCTAGCAAGATTAATATGTAGGCCAGTCGGTGACTACCTCCAGCCAATGGGACAACTTCCAACTCCCTCTACAGAACCATTCATACTTTCTTCACCTTTTTCTTAATCCTTTTTTCACTGCAAAGTGGTGCTGTAGCAACTAGTAAGACATTTGTCTTGATGTCCATTTTGGTAATAATGTATTTTGTGTATGGCATTGCCAATTCTAATGTATGTTTAGTTCTCACATTTTTTTAGTTCTCGTGGGTTCTTGGGAAAAAACATGTTTTGATTGAGCAGCCAGATGAGTCAGCGATTTGCAAATCATGTAATCTGTGACTCCCTGTCGGTGATCAGGAATGTAGTGTAAACACCACAACAACTCAAAGACTCATGACAATAGCAAAGCCAGTCCTTTAGTGTGAATGGTACAACGACTTGATGACTCAAAGTTGTTAAGCATGACTGCCATTGTGCTATAAATGGTATATAATGTAAATAAACTGTATTTATAATATCCAGTTACTTGTACTCATTTTTAATATGTTATGTATAAGACTGGTGAGCTGTCACCTGTTTAGGCTGTGTTTAGGTAAGACAAACACTGCAAACGTTGACCAGATTTTAAAAATGGCCTTTGATGCTAATCCTTGAATAAGAGGCGAACACCCAATTTTAATTCAACAGTCAAAAAGTAGAAAAGTCACTTTAGCTTCTCTCTCTCACTCACACAGAGTTGTACATTGCCTAGTTTAATAATAAAGAGACAAGTAATTTTATGGATGGTTGTGATTGTTTCAACAAAAAGAGCCAATCAGCTTGTAACTTATGGGATAAAGATTTTTTCAATACAGTGATTAAAATAAATATTTGATACACTGTTATTTTGCAAGTTTCCCACCTACAAATAATGGAGAGGTCTGTAATTGTAGATGCACTTCAACTGTGAGTGACAGAATCTAAAAAAATCAAATCCAGAAATCACACATTTTATGATTTTTTGATAATTAATTAGCATGTACTTCTTGACCAAGTTTGCTGTGTGTTTCAGTTCATTGTCATGCTAGAAGACACAGCCACGACTCATCATCAATGCTCTTGCTGAGGGAAGGAGGTTGTTGACCAAAATCTTGTGATACATAGCCCCATCCATCCTGCTTTCAATACGTGATTCAATGATTCCTGACGTTTTTCAGAATCATCCTTACCCAATGAGGCAAGACCTGGCATGGAGCCCCAGATCAAGGAAGACTGACTTGTGTTTCTAATAATTGTGCCAACAGGTGTTGCCTTCTCACCAAGCTGCTTGTCTATTGTCCTGTAGCCTATCCCAGCATTGTACTCTACAATTTTGTCCCTGGTGTCCTTAGAAAGCTCTCTGGTCTTGGCCATGGTAGAGAGGTTGTAGTATGATTGATTTAGTGTGTGGACAGGTGTCTTTAATATAGGTAGCAAGTTCAAAGAAATGCAATGAATACAGGTAATGAGTGCAGAGTAGGGGACCTTGTCAAAGAAAAACAGGTCTGTGGGTTGGTAGGTGAACAAATATTTTTTTATTTAAAAATACATTACAATGTGATTTTCTGGATTTTCTCACAGTTGAAGTGTAACTATGATAAAAATGACAGACCTGTCCATTTTTTGTATGTGGGAAAACCAGCCGGGTGTCAGGTTGGGGTGGACGTAACAGATGGCTAAGGGTGCGGAAGTAACGCAGGGTTTGTAGATTTAATGATAAACACAAAGCACAAGACAAACCAAACACACTGACTGAAACTAAAACAGGACATCTACCAAAAGCAAATGCAAACAAAAGAAGTAACAGAAACAGAAACAAGGAAACACTGACAACATCCGCAGACAACATTTGCAGTGGACTGACAAAGACAGGATGGGACAACAGGTCTAAATACTAGGTCTTAAACACACCTGTGACATGATAAAGGGGAGGGGGGATTGAGACAAATGAGACACAGCTTGTAAGGGGCGGAGCAAGGGAGGAGACAAGGACAAAACAAACACAACCCATGTGTTTGGGAGAAATAACAACTAGGACAAGACAGGAAGACAGAGGTGAACAGGACAGACACGTGACACAGGGTATTAAATACTTACCTTCCCCACTGTGTGTGTGTGTGTGTGTGTGTGTGTGTGTGTATATATATATATACATACAATATATAAATACTATTATAATGTATAATACTGGACATCTGTTATGTCAGAGAGGCAATATCAAGACAACCCCCAAAAAAGGGAATGGTTTTACAAGTGGTGGCGAGAGACAGTTACTCTTTCCTTATCCTTCCTGCCTGATTCTTTTTGCTACTGTCCTTGTCCCTACTGGTAGCATGAGCCCGTTCAGGTGGTACAGGTAGCCGAGCTCCTCCAGGATGGCACATGCATATTTGCTGCTGCAGTAAGGTTTGCTATGTTTCCCAGCACAGTCTCAAGAGTATGGCAGAGATACAAGGACATTGGCCATTATACAAGGAGAGCAGGAGAGCACCGTAGAAGGGTCCCAGCAACAGGACCAGTATCTACTCCTTTGTGCAAGAAGGAATAGGAGAAGGGGTTTGGGGGTGGGTTGTTGATGGTCTGGGGAGGCATGAGGGTCAAATGTTCATGTGATAGCTAACAGTACCCTGATTGTTGTTAAGTACCCAGATGAAATCCTCAGAGACATTGTCAGACCTTACACTGGGGCAGTGGGCCCTGGGTTTCTCCTGGTGCAGGACAATATGTGTAGGCATGACGAAATCATTGATGGTATTGTATGGGCCTCACATTCCCCAGACTTGAATTCAATTGAAAATCTCTGAGACAACATAAGCCTATTATTTCATTGTTGTATTTTTGATTTTGAAGATTTGCAAGATTTGCAACATGAACTTTAAATTCATCAAGATCTGATATGTGACTTAAGTGTTCATTTTCAGTTTTTTTGAGCAGTATATGTAGTAGTCATGTAAAGAATTTAGACACTCCATGGGCACCTTTAACTGTTAAAAATTGAAGGATGGAGAGAACATAAATAAACAAATGGAACTGAAGAAATGTTTTTTTTTAATTATTTGTAATTATGAAATTATGAGTTTTAGGACATCCCCAACACTTATTGCTACTTAAAATACCTAAATAATTTACAACATAAAATAACTAGAGATTAGATTTGGATTGATTTAAAATAACCAAGTCAGGCCATCATTAGAAGTTCAGCCCAAGAAAATCACAAGATATGTAACGAAGTCTCCAACAATCATAAAATATCATTTTTGAACCTACAGGAGACTTCTGCCTCAGTTGATTCCAAAGAGTAGCATCTACCTGTCACGTACCCGCTGGTCTGTGTAGTGATATGTGGTTATATGACTTCGTGGTTTCTCGTCTTAGTGTTTATTTGTATCCTGCTAATAAAGACAACCCAGCGTGTCCGTGAGCGTTACATAAAACCGACCTATCATGGACGTAGTAGGGTTATGTGCTTATATGACTTTGTTGTACTGTTGTAGTTATATGGCTTTGTGCTTATGTTGTTTTCTCGTCGTGTTTATTTCTACCCTTTTAATAAATACAACCCAGCGTGTACGTCCGCAACTACCTTTGTCCGTGAGCGTTACATAAAGACCGACCAGCATGGACGTAGCTGGATTGTGTAAGTTTGCTGGATCCCGACTGACTATCCACCGGGACCCATTCTCTGGTGGCCTGAAGGAGCAACAGGAAGCTGTGCAGACCAGCAGCCGGAGGAGGCGCCATAGGCGGCGCACTCGGGGCGCTCCCTCACCAGAGGACTGCTCCTCAAAGGGTGGGGAGAATTTTGGGGGGGGCGCTAAGGGTTGGCGCTGCAAGCCTCGAGCCGTGTGAGGCGAGAGGCAAGGTCTGCTGGCGGGCTGTTGATGGGGGTTCTGGGCTGAAAGACATGTAGGATGTGTGGCAGTTCCTGAGCTATGTGCGCAGGACTGTCCAGCCCAGTTCCCCTCAGACATCGGCAGCCGCAGCGGCCTCAGCAGCACCACCTACCCGAGTTGCGTCTGCGTCGCGCACTGTGGCTCCTCCCGTAAGGCCTGTCTTGGCGTCCGGGGCTGCTTCCATCGTGGTCCGGAGGGCGGAGCTACGCGCCGATGTCGACGCTCCGAGGGCGGGGCTTTCCGCCGACGTCGACGCTCCGAGGGCGGTGCCCGCTGCCGCCAGTGTCCAAGGGTCGGCGCCCGCTTCTAGAACTGTGCCCAGACTGTCTCGAACCTTTAAGACTTTCGCCAGTTCTGGGCCCAAGCCCTTGTATAAACCAGTGTCTGTTTTTGTACCTGTATCTGTTCCTGTTCTTGTGCCTGTGTCTGTTCTTGTCCCTGTTCCGGTGTTTGGTTTTGTCATCCCAGTCCCTGTCAGTGTGTACGTGTCAGTCCCTGTCAGTGTCTTTGTTCCTGTGCCCAGTCCTGTTCGTGTCTGAGTCCTGGGTGTCTAGCGCTTCTGGCCCCTCTCCTGCGCCGGCCCTGGGGTTTGTTGGTTTACGCGCCCCGGAGTTGCGTGTAGGGAGGGGGGCCTACTGTCACGTACCCGCTGGTCTGTGTAGTGATATGTGGTTATATGACTTCGTGGTTTCTCGTCTTAGTGTTTATTTGTATCCTGCTAATAAAGACAACCCAGCGTGTACGTCCGACTCCAACCTCTGTGTCCCTGAGCGTTACACTACCATCATAAACAGAGTGAACATGCTTGATTTTCATGGGAGGTTTACAGGGAGAAAACCCTTGGTGTCAAACATCAGGGCAAGACTAAAGTATGCCAGAGAACACCAAGACAAAGTCAAGGATCAATGCACTTTGTACAGATGAATTATTTGAGAACAGTAACAAATGACATACTGGCACAAACCAAACAGCATTTAAAAGAACTTCAGATAATCTGTATAAAGATTAATGCTGAAACATCACATAGCTGGAGGAGTCTGAAACTCCTACAACCTCTGAACATCTTATTTATATTATTTCAGCCAAAAGACAAAATACCAGCTATTAGGGCATCCTGGTGCCCAGGGTGTCCCAAGTTTTCTCACCAAAAAACTGCATTTCTATTAAATGCACTTTATGCATATGATGTTTAATATACATTTCTTCAGTTTAGTTTTTTTGGTATAACTAAACTATTTTTTTTTAGTTATATAACTGCTATCTCTCAGCATATGGAGGATAGAATGTCTATACAGATTTTTCATATATTTATTTGCAATGTAAACTTTTGTGTTATGATGTGAAACAGGAATTATACAATCTAACTTGCATAATAACCCTTATACCCTTTTAATAACATAATATAGTTTTCTTAAGTATACAGATATGATAGTCATTTAATTGACAAAAAAAATAAAAAATAATAATAATAGTTAATAATAATAATAATAATAATAATAATAATAATTAATATCATGCATTTTGGTCACAAAAATAAGATAACTGTACTATTTAAGAACAAATAAATTTAGTTAAGTTCATGTTTATAATATTTTATAACCATATATAAAACCATTCAGTATTATAACCATACTGAAATATACTGGACCAGTGGAGGAAGGGTTCCCCTTTTGAGCCATGGTTCTTCTCAAGCTTTCTTCCTCCTAGCCTGAGGGAGTTTTTGCTTGCCACTGTTGCCCGCTGGGTTGCTCAGTTGAGGCTTGGACCTGGATTTCTGTAAAGCTTCTTTGTGACAACATCTTTGTTGTCAAAAGTGCTATATAAATAAACATTGATTGATTGACTGGTTATACTCAATAACTGAATCTCCTGAATAAAATGGTATACATGTCTTGCATATGTTTTGCTCAGGCAGGAAAAAAGTAATTAATTAAAGTACAATCATCAGTGCAGAATCTGTGTTGAATATTTGAAGAGTTAAAATTATTTTAACACACCTCCTAAACCATGGGTAAAACAAAGCATAAATAATTGGATTAATGGTAGAATTAATATAAACCAACATCAAAACTTTCTGAAAGGATCCTATTTCGATTTCTATTAAGTTGCCTAATACAGTGTAAATAAAGTATGGAAATAAACAAGCTAAAAACACTGACACCAAGATGCCGAGTACTTTTGCAGCTTTTCTCTCTGACTTCATTGAAACTGAAAAGTTTTTTGACGTTTGAGTTCTGATACGAATATTAAGCTCTCTAATAGCAGTGGCATGTTTCCTTGCAATAACAAAAACTAGAACATACAGTATGATTATCACAGAACACGGGAAAACAAATGTTAACAGGAGATCAACCAGAGACCAAACCTCATCCAAGACCAAAAAGCAGTCTCCTGGACACATTATGAGACTTGCAAAGTGTCCATTGAAATACTGAAGTGCTATATTATATGCCAACACTATAAACCAGTTACATAAAACCACAATGCACATTGTGCTCACAGAGACTGTATCAGTGTAGAGAAATGGGTGAGAGAGAGCAAAATACCGATCAACTGAAATAAATGCAACATTAAATATAGATATGGTAGTGAGAAAATAAGATGCCAGTATTGAACATTTACAGAAAAGTACACTAAAAACCCAACACGATTCAATCATCCAAATTAATGATACAGGAATCACAAAGACTCCAACCAGAAAGTCTGATGCAGCCAGAGACAGGATGAGTATGTTAGTGGGAGTGTGGAGCTGTTTGAAGTGACAAACAGAGACGATGATGAGCAGGTTTCCACACACTGTTAGCAGAACTATAGCAGCAGCAGATACATAGAGTAACACATAACCAGCTACAGATACAGACCTCTCGGGGCAGGAAAACCTGAGACATTGATCAGTTTGGTTGAACTCTGTATGAGTCATTAATCCTGTAAAATAAAATCTTGCCCGAGAGACAGTAGTGCTACTGTCCTCCACATACACAGTCAAGGGTATATGGCTTGTCTGCTATTTATAGGGTAATAAAGCAACACACACTCTCAAGTTTGAATGTTAGCTTAATACATGATGCAATTAGCTGTTTGGTAGACAGTAAAGCAACTATCTAAGACACAAGGGATTATGACTGAAATTTCTCTGATATTAATATCTCAATAGGTTTATACCCATATATACATCCATCAGTGCCAAATCTGTGTTGAATATTTGAAGAGTTATGGATGTTTTAACCCACCTTTAAACCATGGGTAAAAAAAGCATTAATAATCAATCAATCAAAGTTTATTTATATAGCGCTTTTTACAACAAAGGATTTGTTGCCTTAATTGAACAAACCAGCGAGCAACAGTGGCAAGGAAAAACTCCCTCAGGCTAAGAGGAAGAAACCTTGAGAGGAAGCAAGGCTCAAAAGGGGAACCCATCCTCATCTGGTCAACACTGGATAGCACACACATTAAGCACAAAGAGGTGTAAAACAACAAAGAAGAATAGCTAGTAATGGGAGCATGCTGTGGAAGGGTGAATTATCTGAGAATGCGAGTGAGGGTAGGATATAAGCTCAGTGTTAATATGAATGTCCATGCAGGTTAAACAATCGTAAGCTGGCAGTGAAGTCTCAAATGTGGGATGAGTGGACATCTAGGTAGATCCGTTAGGATAAGGCATCATGAATGGTCATGAACCAAGGCAGCAGGGGCAGTTTTGGACATGGGGAAGAGAGGAAGAGAGGCTTCCAGTGGAGGATATTTGAGAGTATCCTACACAGAATGTCTTTTAAGGCTTTTGGAGTGACTGATTTTTAAACTTAAAGGTTAAAATATAAGTAAAGCAAGAACAATATGGCATTGACTGCCATCACAACATCTGCAGGAAGTATAGTGAGATTATTCACTGTATCTCTGCAACGAGCAGGAGTTTTCTCAGCTGTGATTGGCTCTGTTCATTAGTAGTCAGCATCATATATGAAATGGATCAGATGTCCCAATTACTGCTCCTTCTCTCCATTCCTCCTGCTCCCATCCTCAACTCATCCACCTTCTTCTGGGGAAGGAGAGGAACAGTAGGAAAGGGGGGTGGAATTGCAACCATTTCTGGAGGGAGAGAGAGAGAGAGAAAATATCTTGATGAAATTTTTTTTAGATGAGAGCAAAAATGGTAATTGAACAACCTGGAAGTATTCCACTCAGGAAATACAGCCTAATTGTCTTTAGAAGGACACTCACTAGAGCTCATTATTTAGCATTGCTGATTGAGAAAAACAAACAATCGTTACTCTGATCTCTAAACTCAAAGAATCAGGCAGGTACTGAACCTCAGATTTCATCACATGTCTCCAGAAAATATTAGACAGAAAATTCAACCCACAAAATTAAGTCTAACCAGTTTATCATCTGGTGTCGCTGATACAGAGCAAAATATTGCCCATGTCCACAGCTAAAACTACAGAAAAAATATTTACTCAGCAAATTTTGCAACATACTCTCTCTCTCTATGCAATCCCATCAAAATTACTAAAATAAAAACTGTCAGCTATAAACTTCTCATCTCTTTGTCTAGGTCACATAGGCTTTTAAAGTAGCAGTTATTAAGCCACTGATCAAGAAAGCAATTCTGGATCAGAGTGTACTGATTCATTACAGTCCTATTTCTAACTTATCAATTATATCTAAGATCTTAGAAAAAGCTATGGCCCAACCACTTTGTAGATACCTGCAGAAGAATCACATTTATGAAAAAATCTGATCTTTTAGGCATCCTCATAGCACTGAGACAACCCTGGTTAAGATATCAAATGATTTTTTTTCCCTTAATGTTCAAATGATGCTCAAGCAGATGAGAAAGGACCTGATGGACATGCCAAATGTGTAAACTGAATGTAGAAGAGTACACAAGAATGCCATCAAGGTAGGTTATGATAAATCTTCCTAACATTTCTTTCAAGATATATAGGTTATAAGCACTTCTGGGGTTCAGTTTGGTGAAGAATGATGCAGAAGAGTTCCTGGCATGTATAAAGTTCTCTTCTGCTCCTCTGCTCCATAATAAAGGATGACCAGACAAACATCGACTTTTTTGGGGTTGGTGTCTTAGGCCTGTGGGGTCATGCATAGCAATCATGTACCATGTGCCCAGCAACACCACAATAGTGTCACAGACCTTCATGTACCCTCAGAATCCCTTCTTTCTGAGACAGGCAAGCTGAATCACATTGCTTGGGTCCATCACTGACCTTTCTGGAGAATGGTGTAGACAACAAATCTAGGCCAGATCGTGCAGAAACTTCTTAAACTTCTGTCCAAATTTAAGATCATCCAAACATATATAGCTAACATTATGAGTCTTTCTAGTGACAAGGCATCATCTTTACATACCAGTTCTTATAAAATGTTGGGGTTGAGACCATTATGAAACATAACTAATAGGTCTGGCTCAGTTAAGTTAGAGACAGAATCTCATCTGTTGTGGCACAGTTTGTGTTGGCCATTGTCTAGTCTTTTGTCAGCAGTCACATAATGCTGCCCACAGGACGCTATTAGCTGCATATTTCTGGTTGGTTGACTGTTTTCAGTCCAGCAGTGACAATGAGGGCTTTAAACCCTTCAGTAGCAAGCTGTGTCTGATCCACTCATAACAGCACAATACACACTAACACACCACCACCATGACAATGTCATTGCAATGCTGAGAATGATCCCCATTTGCATGAAAGATGCAGAGAAACACATGACTACAGTCTGTAGAACAACAAAGTACCACTGTATAATGAATGGGGACAATGAAATGGACAGTGAATGTAGAAACAAAGAGGTGGGCATAATGTTATGGTCAATTAGATAAAACGTAGAAGAGGGCTACAGAGAGCTTTTTAATGCTCTTATATATTTGTATTGCTTATTGTAATTATCTGATTGTTGTTTTTAGGTAGAGTAGACAATTTTAAGATCTGTCCAGGGACAACAGATGAAAAATAGCCTTCTGGCTAATTCTGGTATATTTACAGAAATGTTAATTACTGTACACTGTCCCTGTCAAATAAACTAATAAATAAATAAATAATGATGACAGGATACTGTTCAGTAGAGAAGATTACTACACGTGGTTCAGACAGAAATGTGCCAGAAATTGTCACAAAAAGAAAGGAAACATAGTATGTGTCATAGACTTTGCTTTGAACATATATATTTTTGACATAATAAACATTTTTATAACAATGTTTATCTACTCCTTCAGGGCCAGTACACATCCATGGTTCAGCTGAGGCTCTGTTGAAACTACAATAGCCTTGAAATTATTTATAGAACATTCGTTAGTGCAGAATTTGCACTAGTCAATAGTTCAGAAGTATTTGAAGAGTGACATTTAGTGTAAGAAACCTAAACCATGGATGAAACAAGGCATAAATAATTGGATTAATAGCAGAATTTAGATAAAGCAGGATTGTGACATTTTGAAATGATTCAAATTCCATTTTCACAACATTTCCTAACATCACAAAAGTTCTGATCAGAAATCTGAAACAGCCAGAGAGAAGAAGAGCATGTTAGTGGCAGTGTGAAGCTGCTTGAAGTGACAAACATTCATATACTGATTCATGTACTGATTGAAATAACTGTAATAAAAAAAATAATCTGTTATTAGTCACACAGTGGGGAAATTCACATTTTTACAGCAGCAAAGTACAAATGCATTCAGTACAAAAACAGATAAATAAATAGTGGAATACATACAATATACAGCAGAGGAGGTCCATTAAATGGGCAGTATAGGCAAATGCTAGGGGTGCCCTCTAAAATCAAACATACTAGTTTTAATAATATTACAACCCCAATTCCAATGTAAAATATAAATAAAACAAAACAAAATGATTGGCAATGTGGCAAAATGATTCTCAACCTATAGTCAATTGAATACACCAAAAAGGCAAGGTATTTCATGTTTTTTGTAAATAATCACTCATTTTGAAATTTATGCTTGCAACACATTCCAAAAAAGTTAGGACAGGGGCAATAAAATACTGGGAAAGTTGAGGAATGCTCAAAAAATACATGTTACATTCCACAGATGAACACATTAAATGGAAACAGGTGATTTCCAATTACATTATTTGGTATCAAGTGTACATCCCCGAAAGGCTCAGTCATTCACAGACAAGGAAGGGGCGAGGTTCAGCACTTTCTGAACAACTGCATGAGCAAATATTTCAACAGTTTAAGAACAATGTTTCTCAAGATGTAATTGCAAGGAATTGAGATTTCATCATCTACAGTCCATAATATCATCAAAAGATTCAGAGAATCTGGAGAAATCTCTGAAAGTAAGCGACAAGGCTGAAAACCAACATTGAATGCCTGTGACCTTCAATCTGTCAGACAGCACTGCATTAAAATCCGACATTGTCGTTTGACGTTGTGTCCTCCAGGCCACAGAGGAAAAGGACTGTCCAGATTGTTATCAGTTAAAAAAGTTCAAAAGGCAGCATTTCTGATGGTATGGGGGTGTGTTAGTGCCCATGGCATGGTTAAATTGCACATTTGTGTAGGCAGCATTAATGCTGAAAGCATCAGTGGCTTCTTGATCTGTGTGTGTAGCAACATATGCTGCCATCCAAGCAAATTCTTTTTCAGGAATGTCCCTGCTTATTTAAGCAAGACACTGACAAGCCACATTCTGTCCATGTTACAACAGTGTGGCTTTGAAGTAAAACTGGATACTAGACTGACCTGCTTGCAGTCCAGACCTGTCTTTCATTGAAAATGTGTGGTGCAGTATAAAATGCAAAATATGACAATGGAGACCCCGGAGTGTTAAGTAAATGAAATTGTACATCAAGCAAAAATGGGAAAGAATTACACCTATAAAGCTACAACAATTAGTGTCCTCAGTTCCCAAACACTTACTGAGTGTTGTTAAAAGGAAAGGGGATAAAAAACATTGGTAAACATGCCCCTGTCCCAACTTTTTTGGAATGTGTTGCAGGCATCAAATTCAAAATGAGTGAATATTTGCAAAAAATAAGTTGTTAATCAGTTTGAACGTAAAATATTTTTGTAGTGTATTCAATTGAATATATGTTGAAAAAGATTTGCAAATTAATGTATTCTGTTTTTAATTTATGTTTTACACAATATCCCAACCTCCTTCGAATTGGGGTTGTACCACATGTGATGCGAATGACAAAGACTATTTGATTTCTTGAACCCATGATTGACCAATAAATATCAGCCAACCAGTGGCATCTAACTGTTGATATGTTGTTGGAAAAAACAACAAACAAACAAACAAACAAACAAACAAACAAACAAACAAAAACAACAACATAGGCACCTGTAAGGGATATAGCATGCATCCCAAAGTGCAACCAGCATTCCTTCCATGGCTCTGTGAAATGCGTTGGTACATTGGTGAGCTCAAAGTGTATCCACACTCACTCATACAGACCCCATGGAGTGATAAAGGCAATCAAATGACTCCTCGACCATGAAACCTTTATGCTAAGATTGAGAACCAAGAATACCCAGCAAGAATATTAAGCAAATCATGCATGCATGGAAGATGGTGCCTATCATGGACTATGTTACTCTTGAACAATTAAAGGTAATGTGGAATAACTCTGTTAAGGTCTTGAGAGTTTTGCAATGTCATGTTTAGTCATGTTAAGGTCTAACAAATGTGAGCAATTTTTGAAAAAAGTGAGGTATATTGGATGAGTGGTTTTGGGTGAGGAGTCCATATTGACCACCAGGACTTCTCACTGCTCTGTTAGACAGAACACCCACAAACATCAGGGACATCTGTAGTTAGTGCCACAAAGAACCAGGATGCTACATGGACTGCAGCTCTCTGTCAACATCTGATTTTGGCCGAATGGAACAGACCCAGTAGTTGACAGACATGTTCTGCTGTCCTTCCCCATCTGAAGTGTGTTCTTACTTGTTTAATGGGTATTTTGTTTTTACATCTGTGGGTGAAATTCCCAGTTGTGTATGCAGGGTTTACTTACATATTTTCCTCACATGGTCGCTCAGTTAAATATAATAATTATGAATGTACCTGTGTCCAAAAAAGACTTGATATCCAAAACACACACAAAGAAAAACAGAACTCAAATATAGCCTTTGTAGAAGAATAGTCCAAAGTAAACCTGCTGAAAAGACAACATATCATAATAAAAAACAGCAGTAATTGAAAGTGTGAGAACTGAATATGAGTAAGAAGAATACTTTGAGCAGAGACAAGACAAAGAGATTCAACCTGAGTGGGTGACACTATGCTGAGACACAGTCTTTCCTGATCTAGTTGAAGCCATAACATTTACTCAGTTGCAAACCAGCACAGAAGTTTACCTACCCACTATAAGTTATGTCTGAATTTAGGCCACATGTGCTGTTACAGGCTTCAGGTAATATTGTGCCACCTAGTGGGGTTTTTTTGTATCTACTTGCAATCTAGCCGGCACAAAGTTCTGACGTCATCGCAAGAAGTAAACGTTACGGGGAAGTGTGTTCACACGCTACGGCAAATTGATGGCCTTCTCCACAGTTATTTGTACATCTGTCATCTTGTGGCATCGTCTGTATGTATATTCACAGCAACATCCTTTCTTTTTTACATCATATATTGTTTGAGTGTTTGTTTTGACACTATATTGAGTTGTTTAACATTAAGAAAAATCCCATATAAGCTATTTTAGTTTGTATTACTGTAAGCTTGATTTAAAGCTAACTTAGTTTAAAGGTAATTTGTTTGTGCAAGTATACGTGTACAATATTGTCATTGGAAACGTATCTTTTTACTTATAGTTTCACAACTTCTGCCGTCATTAAACCTGTGGACTACATAAAATGTCTTCAGAGTCGTGATGAAAAGAAGATGTTGACACTTACTGTTAAGGCTCTCACATGGTTAGAGTGAAAGACAGTACACCACACATTACACTAAACATTTCAGAAGTTGCACATTCATATCCAGTAATTCAGTAAACACCCAGCTTCTCTTTACCAAGTACTTAGGATTGTATGGTAGGCCATAGTAGTCTGTAGGTTCTGAGTAGCTGTATATTAAGAAGTGTAAGTGTAAGAATTTAGCACTTGGTTAGTAATTTCAGCAGCCATTTCAGTTTGCCTAGCAGAGTGATGCCCACAATGTCAAATCACACTGATGTGCTGTTACTTTTTCCACCAGTAGGAGTCAGTGTAACACTGCCTGCATCCTAGGAGCCTAGTCTAACTTTGAGATGGTTTCCAGTCAGGCCTAAAATCAGCATTTGTGAATAACAGCAATCCTTACCTCATCATTACAACCAGGAGTGGAGGGAGGGGGAGTTTGATGGGGCTTAGGCCAACACTTTTTCAGCTTTTTCAACTTAAAAAAAAGTATTAAAAATAAATGTATCCCGGTAAAGTTTTCTGGTCATAAATAAATAAATAAATAATCAGAAGTGGAAGATCTGAGAAGTTAATTTGAGATATACACTAATTCATGTGCACGCACACGCTAATTGACTCCTTTCTGTCATGAGGGATTCATGTAGTTTGTACAAGCTGATTGGCTCTTTCACCTGTCAGTCAAATGAACAAGTAGTGGGTGGGGTTTAGAACTGTTGGACTGAGAGACTTTAACTGATGTAGTGACTAAACGTCAGGCTCTAAATCTCAGACTGTGATAAAGGACTGATAACCGCAGTTATGAGCATATTTGATGAAGTAAAGCTGAAACAGCCCATATGAGCTTTGTTTATGCTGAAAACTGAATAAAGGACTGAATGTGTAGTATGTGGACTGTGTGTGTAGAATGTGGACTGTATGGTCTGTAGGTGTAGTGTGTGTACTGTGTGTGTAGTATGAGGATTATGTGTGTAGTATGTGGACTGTGTGTGTAGAATGTGGACTGTATGGTCTGTAGGTGTAGTGTGTGTACTGTGTGTGTAGTATGTGGATTATGTGTGTAGTATGTGGACAGTGTGGGTAGAATGTGGACTGTATGGTCTGTAGGTGTAGTGTGTGTACTGTGTGTGTAGTATGTGGATTATGTGTGTAGTATGTGGACTGTGTGGGTAGAATGTGGACTGTATGGTCTGTAGGTGTAGTATGTGGACTGTGTGGTCTGTAGGTGTAGTGTGTGTACTGTGTGTGTACTGTGTGTGTAGTATGTGGATTATGTGTGTAGTATGTGGACTGTGTGGGTAGAATGTGGACTGCATGTTGTTGAAGTGGAGATATTTTTCCCCATCTAACCCACTTCTGCGTATTCTTTGATGTAGAGATGACGCAGTACCAGCAGACATAAGTTGTAAACAACACATTTATTTCCACCAATATCTTGAGAGAAACCTTCAGACAAAGCCCCAAAGAGTTCTGTAGAAGACAAAAGCCAACTTCAGTTCTAATACTGCCCAAGTGTCAGGTCACGTCCTGGACATGCTCTTTTGGCTCTTCCCCCAAATCCCTGTATCTGACCCCGTCTCATTTCTTCCCAGGAGTTGTTTTTCTCACTACTAGTTTCAAGCTTTTGCACTCCCAAGGCACACCCCACACTCCTCATCCTTCTGCACCTGCATACCAAGATAAGCCTTGCACACTTTGCTAACACTGGTTGGTTTGTTACACACACAGAAGAGCAGACTGTTCTGTCCTTCACCCCCTCTTGTATGCACGCACATATTTTATACAACTGTTATAACAGACACATGCCTAAGATCATAGTTCTAAACATTTACACTAATATGATTACATTGATTTCACATACTGCATGATTAATATATGATCCCAACAATACTGATTTGAATATATTGCTTTCACACATTGCATAGTTCATATATGATCCCAACAATGTGTAGTGTGTGTACAGTGTGTGTAGTATGTGGACTATGTGTGTAACTGAATATATAATGGTGTAAATACAGGACATGGACAGTGGTGCTTGTAGCTGTGTTTGCTTGGACGTTTCACTATTCCGCAGAGTCTTTTACCCAACACAATTTAAGTAAATTTGTGAAAGCTTAACATTTATTCTTGGATTAATATTAATATATAATTAATATTGAATTAATATTTCAAAACACTTATTTCAATAAGTCAAAACACCAAAATACAATATAAAATACTAAGTACCCCTGTCTTTGGGATCCAGGGCCCTGCCTATTATTTATTAAGAATCTAGTTGGGGTTTTAAATAAATAAATAATAATAAAAAAATCTCTATTAAACATAAAAAAATGACAAAATCAACATTCTAAAAAACCTAAATAAAAATAAAATAAATAAATGATAATCTAAGTAATATTAACAAATTATTTAACAGTAGTGGAAGCTGTTTGTTGTTGCTGGACTTCTAAGAAACACCTGGCAACTCTGACCCATTAAAACAAGAGAAATGACTTGTGCCTCTTTAGATGTTTATGAAAAATATAAAATAAAAAATATTTGCATTTTTATTGTAATATAATTGACAATAATTTAAAGATGAAGAAAAAAAATGTAATAAAATAAAAATATAAAGAGTAAATTCATTTTGAGACTTTTGAAGACCTATTTATTTAGCATTATTTGGGATCCTTCAATTCATTCTAAGAATTCAGCTCCAACAGATAAGTAGTAAGATTAGTTTTATGCCAAATTTGTACTTTATCAGTATTTAAATCAGACTTAAGACAATGTTTTCCTCTATATAAGGGACAGAAATTAAAATTAGTTAGCAACTATTATGTTCTGCACATATAATGTACTGATTTGTTTAGGTATTCTATCTTGGATGGCTAGTTGAAATTGCTGCTGTAAATAGGCAAATAAATGGGTGATCTAGGTTGTGGACATTTTCACATTTTCAGCCGTGAATATAACCGTTTTATAGGGTGTCTCTGTGTAAATAATGTACAAAAACATGTTTAAACCAGGCATTGTCACAATATTACATATTTTGAATGTAAGTGAAGTCAGCAATATTGTCAAGGTAGGGCCAGTTTGCAAGTTTTCTGAATTTGGTGTGTGTATGCACAGATTTCCTTGTTATATTGAACATTTGATTGCTTTATATGAAATATTAATTATTTCTGATTGAAAAGGTTAATATAATTGTGCTCAAAAGTTTTCATACCCCAACATATTTTTTTGCTTTCTTAGCCTTTTTTCAGAGAATATGAATAATAACACAAAAACCTTTGTTCCACTCATGGTTAGTGGTTATTGTCAAATGACTTTGTTTTCTCTTTTTGAATCATAATGACAAACAAAAACATCCAAATGAGCCTGATCAAAAGTTTACATACCCCAGTTTTTAATACCATGTATTGCTCCCTCTAACATCAATGACAGCTTGAAGTCTTTTGTAGTAGTTGTGGATGAGGCTCTTTATTTTCTCAGATGGTAAAGCTGCCCATTCTTCTTGGCAAAGGCCTCCTGTTCCTGTAAATTCCTGGGCTGTCTTGCATGAACTGTGTGCTTGAGATCTCCTCAGAGTGGCTCAATAATTTTGAGGTCAGGAGACAGGTGACAGGTCAACTTGGCCTTCTGTTTTGGATCGTTGTTATGTTGGAATGTCCAGTTACAGCCCATGCACAGCTTCCGGGCTGATGAGTGCAAATTTTGCCACCAGTATTTGCTGATAACTTGCTGCATTAATCTTTTCTTCAACTTTGATCAAGTTTCCTGTGCCTTTGTAGCTCACACATCCCCAAAACATCAGTGATCCACCTCTGTGCTTTACAGTAGGAGTGGTGTTCCTTTCATCATAGGCCTTGTTGACACCTCTCCAAATGTAATGTTTATGGTTGTGGCCAAAAAGTTTGATTTTGGTCTCATCTCTCCAAATGACCTTGTTCCAAAAGTTTGTGCTGTTTTGTATATAGTAGATGAGATACTTTGTTGCATTTGCTCAGTAATGGCTTTCTTCTGGTGACTCGACCATGTAGCCCATTTTTCTTCAAGTGCCTCCTTATTGTGCATCTTGAAACAGCCACACTGCTAGTTTTCAGAGAGTCCTGTATTTCAGCTGGTGTTATTTGTGGGTTTTCTTTGCATCCCAAACAATTTTCCTGGCAGTTGTGGCTGAAATTTTTGTTGGTCTACCTGACCGTGGTTTGGTTTTTACAGAGCCCTTAATTTTCCATTTGTTAATCACAGTTTGAACACTGCTCACTGGCATTATGAATTCCTTGGATATCTTTGTATATCCCTTTCCTGTTTTATACAGTTCAACTAACTTTCCCATAGATACTTTGACCATGATTCACAATCCAGAAACATGAGTGGCTAATTGAAAGAAGCAAGAGTCTGTCTCAATCCCAGAAACTCACTCAGCTTTTATGCACACACACTGATTATAAGCAAACAGGTCACAAGTGAGGATGTTACCTATAGTAGCCATAGTAGCCATTCAAACCCAGGCCAAAATCACCAGGGTATGTGAACATTTGATCAGGGTCATTCGAATGTTTTTGGTTGTCATTATGATTTACAAAGAGAAAACACAGTTGTTGACAATAAATGGCTTCACCCAACCGCAATCCATGAGTTGAAAAAAGGCCAAGAAAGCAAACAATTCTGCTGGGGTAGTAGTTTGTATTATATCTATTATTAATAACATCTATTATTGTCAACATGCATATATTGAATGTCAAATATCAACATGCAAAAAAAAAACCTACATTTAGGCAAAAGTGATCCGACTCACAGGTCTTACACTAAGGACACAAAACACCCATAAGCATTCACTACCACTGCCATTAGACAACTCATTTTCTTCTGTCTCATTTTGGCAGCTGCTCTCCATAAAACACATTTCCAGCAGCCTCACCAACAATGATTAGGAACCATATAGGGAGGAAGTGAAGCTCCTTGTACAGGTGCTGGTAAAAAAAAACCCCAAAAAAAGTTTCACTTTTTTTTGTATTGGTCTTAAGTAATATACTAGTTTTCTGGGATACTGAATTTTGGATTTTCATTAGAATAAATGAACATTTGAAACATATCAGTCTGTGTGTAATGAATGAATATAATATACAAGTTTCACTTTTTGAATGGAATTACTGAAAAAAAAAAAATCAACTTTTCATGATATTCTAATTTTTTGACAAGCACCTGTAGAATGGTGCACTGACAACTACCTCTCCTTAAACATTAGCAAACCAAAGCGCTATTTTTTACTTGAAGAGGGAAAGTAGAGTGCACACACCCCTGAGCTTCAAGGGGATGAATTTCCTGTGTCAACATGAGGATCCATCCTTCCTTCAAGGACTGAACAGACTCAACCTGTCCACTGTAGAGCGCATCCTTAACACCTGCATTGCAGTCTCGTATGGCAGCAGCAGGGCCTGCATCAAGAGGAGAAAACTGCTAATTACATCAGCAGTCCTCCAGCTGATGTTAATACTTTTCTGATTACTGGTGTAATGAAAATGAAAGAGGGTTCTTCTTGTTTTGTTCAGTAATGATTTGCAGAGACATGATTTTCCAAAACAATGGCATGATGGATTATGCTTTTGCTGGGTCAGTGGGCACTCCTTCACTGCTGACAGCATGGCCAAACAACCTATTTAATCTCAGATGTTCTTCAAACATTTTATAGAGTGAAGGGTCATGTTGGCAGGTCCCTGTTAATGAGTTTGATCACAGTTGGATCTATGCCCCAATATTTCAGAGCCAGATAATTGTTCTCCCTTTTCCTGATGGCCATGAATGTTCGTTAGCAGTAGCTGCTCTTTCTCTTTCAGATTCAGCCAGTTTCACTTGTGATACCAGTGTGAGAAATGTTGAACCAGCAGTGATAAATTATTTCAATGTCTTCAAAAAATTTAACAATTACACTCATCAAAAATAGTTGCACCCAGCAGGAATCAAACAATTTCAATGCATGACTTCAATGGTGTTGTGCCAGAGCCACTTGGAATAGCAGTCTGTATTTTTCTTGGTGGAGACAAACAACGAATCTGTGTGTGGAGGCACCATGGTTAAGATCAATGGATTGACCATGGTCAAGATCAATGGTTTGTTGCGATACATCCAGTAGGTTTGGTGTCATGGTGTGATGTGAATTTTATACAATATCATGTCACCTTTGCTTTTTATTACAGGTACTTTTAGAGCCCAATGTTGCATTAAGGAGGTCCTAGTGTTTTCAGATTATGTACCAGATTTCAATATTCCAAATTACACTAATATCAGAATAGCTTTATTGCACTAATTGCATTTGTGTTCAAGTCCATTCTGTTATTACTGATCTATAAAAGCAAGATGCAAAGACCAAATTTCTAATCAGTCATTTAAACTGATTTATAAATACAATAAATAGGTCAAATATAATGTACATATTCAAGAGAGAACACTACTTAGTGCAGAATCTGTGTTGAATATTTGAAGAGTAAAAATGAGTGAAACACACCTCCTAAACCATGGGTAAAACAAAGCATAAATAATTGGATTAATTGCAGAATTAATATAAACCAACATCAAGACTTTCTGAAAAGATCCTACATTGATTTCTATTAAATTGCCTAGTACAGTATAAATAAAGTATGGAAATAAACAAGCTAAAAACACTGACACCAAGATGCCGAGTACTTTTGCAGCTTTTCTCTCTGACTTCATTTTTGATGTTTGTGTTCTAATATGAACATTAAGCTCTCTGATAGAGGTGGCATGTTTCCTTACAACAAAAAAAACTAGAACATACAGTATGACTATCACAGAACAGGGGAAAATAAATGTTAACAGGAGATCAACCAGAGACCAAACCTCATCCAAGATCATAAAGCAGTCTCCTGGACACATTATGAGATTTCCAAAGTGTCCATTAAAGTACTGAAGTGTTACATTGTAAAACACTAATACAAACCAGTTACATATAACCACAATGCCCATTGTGCTCAGAGTTGCCATTTTAGCATAGAGAAATGGGTTAATGACAGCAAAATACCGATCAACTGCAATTAGAGCAACAGTATATATTGATATGTTTGTTAGGAAATAAGAGATTAATATATAACACAAACAGTAAACTGCACTAAACATCCAACATGATTCAATCATCCATATTAATGCTGTCGGCATCACAAGGACTCCAACCAGAAAGTCTGATGCAGCCAGAGACAGGATGAGCATGTTAGTGGGAGTGTGGAGCTGCTTGAAGTGACAGACAGAAATGATGATGAGCAGGTTTCCACACACTGTTAGCAGAACTATAGCAGCTGCAGAGACATACAGTATCACATAACACATAGATACAGATCTCTCGGGGCAGGAAAATCTGAGACATTGACCAGTTTGATTAACTTCCATGAGATTAGTGAATCCAGCATTTAAGCTATGTTTTAAAATTCTGGCTTCATGAGTTATCATGTCTTCTACTTATAAAGCCTCAAAGCTGCTCACATCCTCATTTACATGACAACTTGATGCATGATGTCATGATTTGTTCTGTGGGTATATCATGGGAATAGCCATTCTGGCTTTCCCTCGTGCCCTAAGCAAATTTCTGATGAGGCCCTTCAACCTGTTTGTGAGCCACAATGTGACCATTTTTATCCTCCATTACTATTCTCCTTTCTTCCCTGGCTTAATCCCTTTGCACAATTCCAAGTTCAAGTTAATTTTCAAGTAATTTATACTAATACAATTTAACACTAGTTATCTGAAGCTGTACAGCTGATACCTGAGCCCATACATTCATTCACCACCAGTCTTTTATTTCCTTTGTTTAAGTTCTATTTGAGATAATCAAAAACAGTGTTGGAGAGAAGTAATGCTTCACATCCCCCGATTGAACAAGTTCAATGGTAGCATTACCATGCTACCATGCCAAAAAACAAGTATGCACTATATTGCCTTGAATTCCCTTGATTAAGGATGAATAAGATAAAAAAACTTCAATACGTCGCTTCAAAACATTTGATATATGCTTCATGATAAATATATATACAATATATACAATCCTACAACCAAGATGATTAACTGGGGAAAATATACTGGAATGTACAGTTTTTTGCTTTCTTGAATTTACATATGTTTAGACTACTTACAAGAGTCCATGCTAGCAGTCACTTCTAATTAACTCCACATGAACCTCAGTCAACATAAACCCCTTTTCACCAGGCTATCCAGAAGTGCTTCAGAATGCACAAAACAAGTTCGCTAGCATGTGCTCTTCAATTAAAAATACACCAAACTGAGTAGCTAGTTGTTGCACAGCAGGATGCACGAAGTACCACTCTGTTTATGCATCACTCTCCCCCAATCCATAGATGTCTGATCAAGGACAAATGACCTGTCTATGCTTTTGTCTTAGTGAGTACAATTAGTTTCAAGATGGGGTCAATCACTTCTGAGAGGCGGATGTGAAACTATGAGCAAATAGTACAAATCTGAAAACATGAAGTGGGGCTGATACCATTGTTGAAAAAGACCATCACTCATAGACAGTGAGTCGTGAGCAAGCATATAATCAACATTACTGACATCAGGTAAATAATTATGTATTGTGTTTATTTGGATGGTAAATTAATTTTCAGTGACAAAGACCAAAATCTTGCACCCTAAATGTGTTTAAGGGCTGGCCAGTCAGCCAATGTAGGCAACTGAAAATTGAAATGCACATAGTTAAAATATTACTAACAAAATTGAGTTTCAGTTTTGCATTGTGTTTTTAGAATACATTATGCATATAGTAGGAATATTTTGAATACTCAAAACAAGACTGTTGAGGGGCCTGCTAGTGGGATCTTCTGCACAAACAGGCTAAGGATTAACAGATATATCTAGAAAAAAATTAGATGTAAACAAAAAATGTTATTACCAGAATAACTGGTAGTTATATAAGGGCGAGACAGGAGGACCTTCATTAATTTGTGGGGCCCTTTGCAGTAGTATACTAAGCTTATAGGGCACTATGATCAATGGCCTGTAAAATAAAGCAAAACAAAAACATAAAACTAAATAGATATATTTGAAATTATAATAACATTGCTCTTCCAACATGAACAGTATGTCATCTACTGAATGTTTAGAATCGACTTAAAAAGTTAAAAAGCAACTTTTGACAAAGTATAAATAATGAGTCAGAAAGAGAATATTCAACCAGTTTTATGTTTTACCAGTTAGTTCCAACTCTTCAATGCAACTTCCTAAGAGACATGCTGCACTGGATGAAAATGACACTGACCAAAGCTCTTAAAAGTATTCCTCTGCTACATACACACAAAACAAACATGTTCACACCTACAAGACAAAAACACCATGAGTGACCATAAGAGCAATGGTCTAGGAAACTAAAAGTAAAGTGGCAGGAGCCTGCAATAAAACAATCATTGAGGGATGAACACAGATTGATAGAACCTGGGAACATTGGTTTGGACCCCAAAAGTTGACCAATTTGTAATCAATGTAAAAATGTAAAATGGCACATAGCCAAAACTGACCATGAGCAGGTGATTTTTAGATTCCCCAGTTGCTGTGGGTCAAGTGTCCAGACTACTGCCTGGGCAGAACGCCAGATTTATGTTGTGGATATAAAAGTTGATAATATGGATGTCCAATGCTTATCCTTGTCCTGTCCCTGCCTCCTGTCTGGGAACACAGGTAGAGCAAACTGTACTGGCACTCAAACAGTGACATCCTTAGAGAGGAATGCCAAAGGAGTTTGTGGGCAAACTCTGCCCTGAACAGATGGTTAGACCAGGAAGATGGAGTGAGACAGCCAGAAAGTTGAGGGACAGTGGAGAAAGAATTAGTCAAAGCCCTAGAACTACTGAACTAGCTGCACAGGGGTGGGATGCATCACCTCTCCCTGGCCTTGATTTGGCAGAATCTATGCACAGACTACAATGGGAGACAGCAAACCCCCAAAAGGAGATGGCCTATACGTGAAACTGGAGCTTAACATGTGGTTCTCAAGGAGCAGCTGGAGGACCCATCAGATGTGGGTGTGTACCTCCTGCTGTTAATCAGGATATTTTCCAGGTAGATGAACATGTACCTGTCCAGAGCCTCCCTAAGGACCTCGTTGATGTATGGCTGGAAGACTTTGGGGTATTCATTAAACCGAACATGATGAGATACTGTGTGATAGCCAGATGGTGTGAATGAAAGCCATTTTCCACTCATCACCCTCCCTGACCCTGATCAGATTGTAAGCACTGCACAGGTCCAACTGCTGAGAAGCAATAGTAATTTATTTGAGGAGTAAAAAAGCCTGCCCCAGTTGGGTAGGTAGATAAAGCCCAGGACCAGGGCCTCCTGTATATATTCATCCATGGCCTTGCACTCTGGACCTGACAAGCAGAACAACCACCCCCTAGGGGGGTTAGGCCCAGGCAGGTGGTTGACGGCTAAACCATACATCCTATAACAGCTGGACTTTCTTGATTGTCTTGCCTCTGAGTTAGATCAATGATCCATATTAACTCAGTTACACCCAGCACACCATTTTTTGTGAAGTTTCTCCCACTTTTCTTTGCAGAATCTCTCAGGCTCCATCTGATTGGGTGGGGAGCATCAGTGCACAGCCATTTTTTTTTAGAAATCTCTAGAGATATTGAATTGGATTCAAGTCTGGGCTCTGCATGGGCCACTCAAGGACATTCACAGCGTTGCCCTGAAGCCACTCCTTTGTTATCTTGGCTGTGTTCTTATGGTCATTGTCCCAGTCTGAGGTTCAGAGTGCTCTGGAGCAGGTTATGATCAAGGAAGTTTCACAACATTGCTGTAGCCATCTTTCCCTTGAACCTGACTAGTCTCCCAGTTCTTGCTGCAGAAAAACATTTCCACAGCATAACGTTGCCACCACCATGCTTCACTGTAGGAATGGTAGATATGTAGACATAATGCTTGGCATTCAGTCCAAAAAGTTCAATCTTTTTGTTTCTCATAGTCTGAGAGTCCATTAGGTGCCTTTTGGCAAACTCCAGCCAGACTGGCATGTGCCTTTTACTGAGGAGTGACTTCCATCTGGCCATACAGACCTAATTGTTCAAGTTTTACAGAAACAATTGTTCTTCTGTAAGATTCTCTTCTCTCCATAGAGCAAAGTTAGAGCTCTGCCAGGGTGACCACTGGGTTCTTGGTCACCTCTACCAAGATTACTGAAAGAGTCCTGGTGGTTCCAAACGTCTTTCTGTACCCTTCCTCAGATCTGTGTCTCAATACAATTCTGTCTTTAGGGTATGCAGACATTTCCTTAGACTTCATGGATTGGTTTGTGGTCTGACATGCACTGTCTACTATGGGACCTCATATAAACTGGTGTATGCCTTTCTGAATCATGTCTAGTCAACTGAATTTACTACAGTTGTAGAAAAATCTGAAGGATGACATTATATTTTTAAATTGTAATAAATTAGCAAAAATGACAGAAAAAATACATTGAATTCATTTTGGAATAAGGCTGTAAATTAAAATGTGCAAAGAGAGAAGGACATGCCTCCCAATGGTGACGCAACCTTTACCTACTTTAAATCTTTCTGCTCTGCTCAGTCCTTGACTGGTGGGATCTTTCTGTAGGGTGGATAGCACACCCAGGCGGGGTTTAAACCTAGGCTGCCCTGATGGCAGGCTGATGCTCTACTGAGTGAACTAACCACTACCACATGCTAAGATCCAAGTGAAAACCATGCCCCAGGTCTCTCCATCTGTGAGCCCCATTTCAGCCCTGTGAATTATCAGCTCTTGCTGAAGCCAGTTTAGGAAATAAACTGCACAATCTCCATGCTTTAAAAACATTGATATAAAAACTCTCCTCCAAGCCCAACACTCCTGCCTCCTGTAATACAAACTGTGTCATGTGCCTTCATCATCCCACCAGAGTGAAGTAATACCAGAGTGAAGATGCTGTCATTATCCTCAATAAATCTACTTTTTAAACCTATGTTAAAATCTGAAAGTCAAATGTATGCAGAAATATATGAGGGTTCAAACATTTTCAAGCACCACTGTAGCAAATTCTTCAGTTCAAAAGTTTATCCAAAAGTAATCCTGAAATTTGTATATACTAATGAAAAACCTCTCTCATATCAAAGAACATTATGTCAGTTTATAAAGTTCTATCAGTTATGTTAATAACCTGGCAGTGTAGAAGTACATGTGGAAGGTTTAGCAATCTAATCACATTCCCCAAAATGGTGTCTTTGAAATGAGCCAGAACCTCAAGAGTATGTTCAACCTGTGATTCAATGTACCCACTTGTGTTTCGTGATATGTTACACCATAATAATGTTATACCCTAAAGGTCCTGGGATTTTCATCACAACCATCACTAAAGTTTACCCAAATAGTGTAACAAAGGCAAAACAAAAACAACAACACAAACCCATGAAGTGAGCAGCAATTTTCAAGACAGAAATGCCTTGTTGATATGCAAGGTCAATGGAAAATGGCTAAAGCAGTGACAGAAAGGTAACTCCAATAATCTCCATTGTACACCATTCTTCCAGTTACAGGCCTCCAGTTCCCATCTACTGTAACTCCAACTTGCCAGTTGAGCAACATGTGTGAACCTGAAGTATGTCCATATTTCAGTTACAGTGTCCTGTCTAGACACATTGGCTCCAAGTTGCTGAATAATTTTTTCAAAGTTTCTCAGGTTTCATCTAGTTTGTCATTGTTTTCCTTCATTGTACAAACAAATTTTTGATTACATGATTAGTTTCCAAAACGGTCTGATGGTAATTAATTTGAGAGCACATAGAATACTATGCTGTGTGTTATAGGGAATGAATGCTGTTGTAAGAAATCAAAAATGCTTATATTCATTAAAGAACATTCATCAGTGCAGAATCTGTGTTAAATATTTCAAAAGCTAAAATTAGTTTAACACACTTCCTAAACCATGGGTAAAACAAAGCATAAATAATTGGATTAATTGCAGAATTAATATAAACCAACATCAAGACTTTCTGAAAAGATCCTACATTGATTTCTATTATGCTGCCTAATACAGTGTAAATAAAGTATGGGAACAAACAAGCTAAAAACACTGACACCAAGATGCCGAGTACTTTTGCAGCTTTTCTCTCTGACTTCAATGAGAAGTTTCTTGATGTTTGAGTTCTAATATGAACATTAAGCTCTCTGATAGAGGTGGCATGTTTCCTTACAACAAAAAAAACTAGAGCATACAGTATGACTATCACAGAACAGGGGAAAATAAATGTTAACAGGAGATCAACCAGAGACCAAACCTCATCCAAGACCAAAAAGCAGTCTCCTGGACACATTAGGAGATTTCCAAAGTGTCCATTGAAATACTGAAGTATTATATTGTAAAACAGCAGTATAAACCAGCTACATATAACCACAATGTACATTGTGCTCACAGAAATTGTATCAGTGTAGAGAAATGGGTGAGAGAGTGCAAAATACCGATCAATTGCTATAAGTGCCACATTAAATATAGATGTGGTGGTGAGAAAATAGGAAATCAATATATAACACAAACAATAAACTGCACTAAACATCCAACATGATTCAATTATCCATATTAATGCTGTCGGCATCACAAGAGCTCCAACCAGAAAGTCTGATACAGCCAGAGAGAAGATGAGCATGTTAGTTGGAGTGTGGAGCTGCTTGAAGTGACAAACAGAGATGATGATGAGCAGGTTTCCACACACTGTTAGCAGAACTACAGCAGCTCCAGATATATACAGTAAAATATACACAGTAGATACAGATCTTTCTGGACAGGAAAACCCAAAACATTGATCAGTTTGGTTAAACTCTGAAAGAGTCATGAATAAAAGTTTAAACTGTGCTCAAAGGACTTAAAGAAAGAAAAGTTCATGATCAAAGACCTGGATTTAGGCAGCAGGTCTTGCTTATATAATGCTTCACATGATATGACACACCCCTAGATTGAATGATGACTAAGTGGTCTACTGTCCACGTAACACTGTTAATGTTTATTTAATCATAATATACGTGTTGTAACAGAAAAGAACATCATTCATGCTTTGTTCATGTATGTTTAGTTGCCATGTTAATAAAGGACACAGGTATTGTCGTGTGATGTCAGTTGATCACATGAAAATCACACAGTTTGTGCAGACGCAGTGCGATAGTTGATGTAACATTGCAGAGTAGTATAACCCAGTATACGATTCTGTCAGATATGTGTCTTGCCTGGTTTTTTAAGAGCTTCCGGATGGTACAAATGCCACAGTGTGAGAAGCGATGGACAAGCATGTTTTAAGGAGTTATCGCAAGTGTCAGGAGATTAGTTGTGAGAGTTGTTGTGAGAAGTTTAGAGACACTCACTTAGAGACAAATACAATTTACTGCTAACTAAGTTTGATTAACTCTTTCCCCCCCCAAACACAATGTGATATATATGATCAGGGAAAGTTTCATTCCAGAGTGCAAAATTTGAGTAACAGTGTAAATGCATTTGTGCTACAGCTTTACGATGAGGCTGAAAACTAATTGTTGAGCAAATGAGAAATCAATTAGTCTTTGGAATTCACTGCAAAGGCAGTCTAATGTCACATTACGCACAACAATAAAGATGGTGAGACATTTTAAATGAGTGAATGTCCAGAACACTGAGAGAAATGGTGTTTCAGAGTGTGTGGATGATATCAAAGCAAGCAGTAAAACAGAGGGAAAAGAAAGCCGTAAAGCTAAGGTGAAAACAAACATGAACAATAAAGGAAAATGCATGAATTCTGACCTGCAAAAGAAAAAAAAATACATGAAATGGAAGAAAATAGGCCACTATGCTAAATAACTGAACCCAACACTTAAAATGATGACTTTGTTTTTGGGGTCAATTAATGAGACAAAACGAGAGTTGTGGCAGAAGATGAACCACCATGGCGCACTACATTGTGCCATGTAATGGCCACTACATGGCCATTGGTGACACATTAGTTTTGTTTAAAACAGACTCTGGTGCAGACACCTTTGTGAGGTTAAAAGCTAGCTACAGTGGTCTAACCAAGAGCCTCACTTTATTCCAGTCAAGCAACACACTGCAAAGTACAGGTGGCACAGTAAATACTAGAGAGATAAAAGCTGATGTGAATGGCACACTAAGAGACTGCTACTTCTGGTCTTTGGTGGGTGCAATTGGGAGAAAGCCTTTGGTGGGTGCAGTGTAACTGAACAGCTAGTTGATGGTGTGGTAGTGTACTTGCAGGTGCAGAAAGAGTTTATGAAAAAATGTGGTGTGAAGTTGTAATGGTGTGATGAGACAGGTGAGATGGGTTGTGGCTAGCTATGGGCTGGAACACTGGGGAACTAACTGTTTAGCAGCCTGGTGGCCTGGGGGAAGAAGCTGTCTCGGAACCGGCTGGTTCTAGTCCTCATGCTTCTGTACCTCTTACTGCTGGGCAGCTTTGAGAACAGGCAGTGGTTTGGGTGGGTGGAGCCCATTATAATCCTCCTGGTCTTCCACAGACAGCGGCCGGTGTATAAATCCAGGAGTTTGGGAGCTGAACCCCAGTGATGTGCTGGGCAGTGTGCACCACCCTCTTCAGATTATTCCTCTTTAGAGCTGTGTAGTTCCCACACCAGTTGGTGATGCAGCCAATCAGGATACTGTCCACTGTGCAGGTGTAGAACATCCTCAGGATTCAGACCAAACCTCTTCAGTCTCCTGAGGTAGAAGAAGCACTGTTGTGCCTTCTTCACCATCTGTAAGCTGTGTTTTGACTATGTAAGCTCCTCAGAGATGTATACACCAAGGAACTAGTTGCTGATGACCTTCTCCACAGTGGTTGCATCGATGGAGACAGGTGAGTGCTCTCTCTCCTGCTTCCTGAAGTCCACTATCAGCTCTTGAGATGTTGAGGGTCAGTGAGGAGGATGTGTTTCTGCCCATCCTCACCACCTGCCAATGGTCCTTTAGGGAGTTTAGGATCCAGCTTGACAGAGAACTGTCCTGACTAGCCTCGGGGAAAGGATTGTTCTATACATGTTCTTTTTGGCCAGGTGGGAAAGGGCAGTGTGCAGAGAGAGGGCAATTGCATCGTTAGTGGAACTGTTCTGCCTGTATGCGAATTGCAGTGGGTTCCAGGTGGCAGACACTAAGGACCAGATGAAGCCTCTGACCAGCCTCTCAAAGCTCTTGCTTATGTCATAAGTCAGAGCAGCTCGGCGTCAGTCGTTTAAGCAAGTGATGCTGGCTGTTTTAAGAACAGGGACAATGGTGGCCAGTTTTAAACATGCTGGCACAACTGAGAGGGAGAGAAAGGTGTTAAAAATGTCTTTGAAGACTCCTGCTAACTGATGTGCACATGCTTTAAGCACACACCCTGGAACATCATCTAGGCTTGTGGCTTTGCAGGTGTTCACATGCTTAAAGGATCTGTGCACATTAGCTACAGAGATGCAGGGTGGGTTGGACCCAGAAGTGGACTTGGTTCTCTCCATGGGCTCCGTGATTTGCTTCAAAACAAGCATAAAATGAGTATAGTTCGAAGTGTTGCACTGGTGCTGCTCAATAAAGTCTGTAATTGTGTTTAAGCCCTGACACATTCTTCTGACACTGGTGGTGTTAAACTAAATTTCCATTTTGTCTCTGTACTCAGGTTTTGCTGTTTTTATGGTCTTATGGAGTGGCAATGCAATGATCGCAATAAAGACAGCATCACATGATTTCAGACAATTGCTCCAGACTTTATTCCTTTCATTACTTTCATCATAAACAGCTCATTGTCATCAGGTCTAACTTCAAGGCAGCCAAACAGAACTCCACACTGCAAGATCAGCTAAACTATCATCTGTTCTAATTCTCCTTGACCTCTCTGCAGGCTTTGATAGGGTATACCACAAGATCCTTCTCACTAGACAATAGATCACCAGCTCTACATGGCAATGGTTTGCATCATACTTAGAGGAGCATTTTTACCAGATAACATGGCAGGGTGCCGCATCTGCTCCATGCAGACTCTCCACTGGTTTTCCACAAGGCTCAGTGCTTCTTCCTCTTCTCTCTACACTCATTCTTTAGGCAAAGTAATATCCTCACATGGGTTTACCACTGCTATGCTGATGACACTTAACTCATCCTTTCTTTCCCACCTTCTGACACCTAGGGTTCATCTTGCATCTCAGCATGCCTCACTGATGTTGCATTATGGATGGCAGCCCATCACCTCAACCCCAGCAAGACTGAATTGCTATACATTCTAGGAACCATGATCACCAGGATCTTGCCATTTGCTTTGAGAATTCACTAGTCACTCCACTGACAGAAGCACAAACCTGTGGTGTAGTTATAGATGACTAGATACCATTCTAAACTCATGTTACAAACCTGACTTGGTCATATAGATTTCTCCTTTAAGCATCAGGACAATTCAACCTTTTCTGACTATCGAGGCCAGACAGGTGCTTGTTCGGTCTCTTGCCATTTCAAGACCTGACTACTGCAACTCCCTTCTAACTGGCCTTCTTATACGGACCATCACACCCTTGCAACTGATCCAAAATGAAGCGGCATGGCTCCTCTTTAATGTTGCCAAGTTCACTCATTTAACTCCTTTGCTGCGTTCCCTTCACTGCCTTCCTGTAACTGCCTGCATCAGATTCAAAACTTTGATGGTGGGCTCTGAACTTGATGGAAATGTACCAAGAGCCCTTTGAGCATCAAGAACAGTTTGGCTTGAACCATTCCTCAAGAGCAAGAAAGACAAGCATCCATACTCTTTTCCATCCTGGCACCAAAACAGTGGAATGAATTTCATCTTCGGGTCCAAACAGCAGAGCCACTTGCTGTCTTCAAATGCCAACTGAAGGCCCACCTCATCCTTGAGCACTTAACACAAAGAATTATAATTATACTGAATATTGTTGGTATTAAGGTCTCCAATCTGACATTTGTTCTCGGCAGCATCTAAGCTTGAGATATCTCTGGATTCTAGCCTATACTAACTAGCTACGGATACTTTCTGAGAGAACCAAATGCTATAAATGTAAATGTACATTAACATCAATGTGTTTGCGAAGGAGTTTTTGGGGAAACTAGTGAATGATGCAGTGCCAAAAATCACATCATCTTTTCCAAACAGGAGCCGTGGGTGGATAATACCACCCATGATGCTCTGAACTCCCACACCACTGCAAATAATATAGGGCTGATCAATGGCAACATGGTCTCTTTGGTGGTTCTAATTGCTGTTGAAAGATGTGAGGAAAGTGTTCAAGGGAGTAAATACCTAGAAAGCGGCTGATCTTGATATGGTGCTCAAAGCATGCAAATTTCAACTTAAACTGGTATTTACACAGGTTTTGCTTATGCTGGGCATTCTTCCAACATGCATTAAACAATCCATCCTTCCTGTCCTGAAAAAAATCCCAGTCAGCCATCAGTTATGATAAAGTGCTTTAAACAACTGAGGAGTCCTCACCCAGGAGCCAACCCTCTTGCCAATCTTGCTGCAAGGATGTCAGGTGATGGGCATCATGTGCAAACCAACGGGCCTGGCTCTGGGTTCCTTACATTGATGTACATTTCTCACAAGCTTACACGGGCCTGTACACTGGTCTCCACGTGAGGCCAACAGAAGCACTGTTTGAGCATGCAGGGAGCCCGGTCACTGATGGTCTTGGCATATAATACCAGCCCAAGAGTATACCACCTTCAGCTGATTCGGTGACGTGTGCCTATTTCACAGCACCTCCAATCCCCATTGGGCAGGTGGTATAATATGAGCCTCATAGACTACCATTGTGGGTGCCTCTGTCAGAGGACAGGGTTCCTGGCAAAAGGGGGATTCTGGTTTGTTGATCTTGGAGCCAAGCCAGTACAACAAGACAAATCAAACCTGGACAACTACCTGGCCTGGCATGGGTCAAGATGTTTGTCCTGTTGGATGTAGGCCAAGTTGTCCTGGTCTGTCCAGACCAGGAAGGGATCCCTGAAGCCAGTGCCTCCACTCCACCAGTGCAAGCTTGACCACCAGCAGGTAACCATGGTCACCCATATTGTGCTTTCAATGGGTGGGGGTGAGACAATGGGAGAAGTTGGTGCAGGCATATAGGTTCTGACCAGAGCCAGAACACTGGGATAGAAATGCACCCACAGCTATATCTCTGAGGAATCCATCTCCACAACAAACAGCAGCTCTGGGTCCAGAAATGGAGAACAAGAGCCATAAAGAGCGAACACTTGAGGCTGTCAAAAGCCTCCTGCACCTATGTAGACCAGCTGAACCTTAGCCACAGTTCTTGATTAAATGTCTGAAGAAATTAGCAAAGCCTAAACAGTGCAGGAACCTGCAGCAGCAGCTGGAGAACCCACTGAATATGGGCAATGTGCTAATCTATGAATCTGCTGTAAATGATGTCATTAAGATGTCATCCAGGTAGACAAACATGTACTGTTTCTGTTCAGAGCTTCCCTGCTGGAAGATTGTGGGTGCATTCAGCAACCCAAATGACATAAGATAATCATAGTGGTCAAATGGGTATGGACAATTTCAAGTGAATATTCATGAGCAAAAAAGTGTTCAAAACAATGACTAACAACAGTAGCCAGTTCTCTTTTTTGTGTTTTGACTTTTTGACTTATTTATTGAATGGATCTTGAAATAAAAGTTGGGACCATGATGTTCCCTCAGGTCAGGGAAAGCACACAATCATATGCTTGGATTACAACTGTTCCAAAGCCACAGACAACTGAAATTGCAACTGTTTTCATTGGCTGTTGACAGAACCTCTTCAGAGCTGACCAGTATACATTACTAGATTACGTTCAAATTGGGGCAAAAAAAAAAAAAAAAAAAAAAAAAATCAAACATGTCTGATATGCTCTAGCTGGTCTGAAGTGTGGTCAAGAGGCCAACTCACAATCGCCCCCCACAAACTACTCAATTCTCACTCCATCTGTCCACACCAACTGATGTCAAAATCTGCAGAATAGAGCCAACTCAGCCAGACTGACAATAAAAAATATTTAGAAATCACATGGTGTAATCAGAGTATGTTTTAGTGTTTGGCTTGCTCTAACTTCACCATTCACATTAATTATGCCCTCTGACTATAGGAACAAATATTCCCAAATTTTCCATTAAATAAATAGTTGTATGCATCCAAACTGTGGTACGCTTTCACTGCCTCTCTCATGTAAACATAAACAGAGGGACTACAAAGTATTTGCTTGTCATTTTGACAGGAGGGTATTTAAAATTGGTGCTACAAGACCAGACATGCACAGTAGCATTGCTATTTAACTAACGTAAATAAATTCATGGGCAATATTATAAGTGAAGTGTTGTATTCTTTAAAACTGTCTTTAAAATAACACAGGGAACTATAATAAGTTTGGACAAATGTGATATTAACCAAAAATACAGCAATAAAAATATTATTTTTATCATTACCCATGTGAGAAAGTAACTGCAGATGATGATGACACATTCTACAAAGGTCCAAATAAAATTGCAAAACAATTAAATCTACCATTCTGTGAAGGGCTATAAATCCACCAATTACAAAAGCAGAGGACAAATTTTGTAGAAGTGGGTGGTCTACCAAAGTTTCAACAAAAGCACATCAACACATCCAGGAAGTCACAGAAGACCTCAGGCACACATTTAAAGAACTGCAGGCCTCAACTACCTCAGCCAAGGTCAAAATGCACAATTAAACAATAAGAAAGACACTGGGCTAAAGTAGCATCCTTGGGAGTGCTGCAAGGTGCAAAGCACTACTCATTAAAAACAATACAAATGGCTTGTCTTGTAAATCAAAAAAATGTAAGTGCAGTTGTTGTGACCAATGGTGGCACAGCCAGCTTTTAGGTTTAGTTAGTGATTACATTTTCACAAAAATGACATAGATTTTGATTAAATGTTTTAAAGCAATAAATATAATAATCAACTAAAAGCTGTGTTGTATGTATGTATATATATATATATATATATATATATTATAAAAGCAAAAATAAAATGATACTGGGAAAATTATTTTTTCAATAGCACTTTTTATTGACTGATGGGCAAGCACAGGACAATGTAATAAGTGAATCTGTTTTCAAGTCATGTTTAGGACCTTTTGCAAGCATGTGCACTAATGCAATCTCTGTATTGTTACAACCAGTATACTGTATCTGTTTTGTCATCATTTTCTGGCACGTGAAAAAGACAAATAAAGCAATTTCTGTAATTCAAGTGTTTGGTTACACTCTCAACCTGACACTCTAACAAGTGGAACTAGTGATGTGTTTGTGCCAGTGGCATATTAAAAATGATTTCTTTCCTTCTGTGCCAGGCATAGCAAAATAAACAAGTGTATAGAAGTAATTTTGTCATTACAATGTCCAATGTCTTAAATAAGACATCATCCAGTTAATCATCAAAACTAAACTATAAGTATATATTTTACTCCTTTCACACATGTTCATGAAAGTACAATCATCAGTGCAGAATCTGTGTTGAATATTTGAAGAGTTAAAATTATTTTAACACACCTCCTAAACCATGGGTAAAACAAAGCATAAATAATTGGATTAATGGTAGAATTAATATAAACCAACATCAAGACTTTCTGAAAGGATCCTATTTCGATTTCTATTAAGTTGCCTAATACAGTGTAAATAAAGTATGGAAATAAACAAGCTAAAAACACTGACACCAAGATGCCGAGTACTTTTGCAGCTTTTCTCTCTGACTTCATTGAAACTGAAAAGTTTTTTGACGTTTGAGTTCTGATACGAATATTAAGCTCTCTAATAGCAGTGGCATGTTTCCTTGCAATAACAAAAACTAGAACATACAGTATGATTATCACAGAACACGGGAAAACAAATGTTAACAGGAGATCAACCAGAGACCAAACCTCATCCAAGACCAAAAAGCAGTCTCCTGGACACATTTTGAGACTTCCAAAATATCCATTGAAATACTGAAGTGCTATATTATATGCCAACACTATAAACCAGTTACATAAAACCACAATGCACATTGTGCTCACAGAGACTGTATCAGTGTAGAGAAATGGGTGAGAGAGAGCAAAATATCGATCAACTGAAATAAATGCAACATTAAATATAGATGTGTTGGTGAGAAAATAAGATGCCAGTATAGAACATTTACAGTAAACTGCACTAAAAACCCAACACGATTCAATCATCCAAATCAGTGATATAGGAATCACAAAGACTCCAACCAGAAAGTCTGACACAGCCAGAGACAGGATGAGTATGTTAGTAGGATTATGGAGCTGCTTAAAGTGACAAACCGAGATGATAATAAGCAGGTTTCCACACACTGTTAGCAGAACTACAGCAGCTGCGGATACATAGAGTAACACATAACCAGCAACAGATACAGATCTCTGAGGACAGGAAAACCTGAGACACTGATAAGTTTCATTAACTTCCATAACATTAAGGAATCCAGTGATTAAACAATGCTCAAAAATTACATTTTATCGCAACTATTTTATAAGAAATAGTAGGAGAAATGTAAAGATGGAAAATGTTTGACTTCATGGTCAAAAGCATACTGGGTTGAAGTTTCAGCATTTTTATTTATATGATTTTGAAACTCAGTACTCCCCCTAGTGTGAATCTCAGTTCAAACACACAAAATTAAGAGTTTCAGAGTAAGCTCAATTAAAAAAAAAAGTATGGAAAACTATTGTAATTTTGCAATGAATTTACATTACATAGAGGAACAACTAAACAACTCGCTCTTGCACTTTTATTTAATAAATAAATATATATATATATATATATATATATATATATATAGGGATTCTCATTGATTAAATGCATATCTTACAGAACAACAAGTTGAACAGCATGACTGACATGGCCAAATTGGTTAACCGGCATGGCCAGCTTGACCGAAGTGGTCAAATAGCAAAACAAGCTTGACGGGCAAGTTTGATCACGCTGGTCGACCAGTCAACCATCAAACTCAGAATACATAATGTGTGTGATGTTGGTGATTTTCTTGGTGTAAATAAGCTACTAAATCTACAAACTTAAATATGCATGTGTACATGTGTCCCTCTATAGAGGACACAAGCTATTTAGATTTCATACATGCAATATAACCAGAACATTTACATACAACTGTAAACCTATATGTGGTTTCTTCATATGGTCAATTTATTGACTGAACATAAGTGAAGAGGCTTTGATTACTCAGATAGATTACTCAGAAAGTACGTACACACAAAGACTCATAATGCAAAATGCTCAGACTGTAAAAAACAGTTGGTCAAAATCTGCATGTATTACATTAAAGATGTTACAATTTTATTGTAATTTTAGGCTAATATTACTCTCTGAAATTAACAGAATTACTACTTTAATGCTGAACTACCACACAATGGTTACTTTAAAAAACAAACAATAAAACTACCATATTTGGTAAATTTTTTTCAAAGACCATAAAACCAAAACAAAATGAAAAAAATGAAAAGAAAAAGGGACACAAAGTCTAAATTTATAATTGTGGACTTGCACAAAATCTGAAGCTCCATAAGTTAAACATAACTGGCTTTTTAAAAACATTCAGTGTGGCTATAAAATTGTATGTTTGTTTGCATGTGGGGGCGGCACGGTGGCGCAGTGGATAGCGCTGTTGCCTCACAGCAAGAAGGACCTGGGTTCGATCCCCGGGTGGGGCAACTCTGTGTGGAGTTTGCATGTTCTCCCCGTGTTCGCGTGGGTTTCCTCCGGGTACTCCGGTTTCCCCCACAGTCCAAAGACATGCATGATAGGTGAATTGGTGACTCTAAAGTGGCCCTTAGTGTGTGGATGTGTGTGTGCATGTGTGCATGTGTGCGCCCTACGATGGATTAGCGCCCTGTCTAGGGTTGTTTCCCGCCCTTGCGCTCAGAGTTGCCGGCTGGGCACCGGCTCACCCGTGACCCTATTCAGGAATAAGCGGTTTGGAAAATGAATGAATGTTTGCATGTGTTCTTGTGCATACTGTATATTGATTATGTCTGGTATTGTTAATGTATTAAACAAGGCACAAAAAAAACTTGAAATTTTATTGTCAGTTTAAAAAGATGACTTTGAACTGCATTGGTTTTGATGCACTCAGCTGTTTATTCCCAGCACGTTTACAAAAGAACAATCTGTGTGCAGTATTTTGCAGCTCAGAATCATTTTTGCACATTTTTGGAACCACGAATAAAACAAGGCATAAATTATAGGATTTATGGATGAATTTAGGTAAAAGAGAATTAAAACATTGTTTACCAAAAGGCGAGATGAATCAGGTGTGATTAAACTACAGGTGTAATATGGCAATAAACACACCAGAAACACAATCACCAGAATGCCAAGAACTTTGGCAGCTTTTCTCTCAGATCTCATGGAATCAGAGATGACTTTGGAATTATTTTGGATATTTTGATTTAGTTCTCTAATAGCATTGACATGTTTCTTAGCAATTACAAACACCTGTACATAGAGAACCACCATTAGAGTACAAGGCACAATCACTACAAAAAACAGGTCAATTAAAGAGTCTGCTTCACCAAGAGAATAGAGGCATTCTCCAGGACACATGACTAAATCTGTGAAATTTCCACCTACATAAAAGATTGAAAAGTTGTAAAACAATGCAAAGAACCACATCAGTAAAATTACTGAGTGAATGACTGTTGATGTAATGTCCTTTGAGTATAGAAAAGGGTGACTTAGAGCAATATAACGATCTAAAGCAATGAGAGCAACACTGCCCACAGAGACACTGGTTAACTGAAAACTGACAAAATTAAACAGGACACAGAAAATGTGCCCAAAAAGCCAACATGATTCAATCAACCATATAAAATGGAATGGCATCACAAAAAGCCCAACAAGAAAGTCTGATAAAGCCAGAGAGAGGATGAGCATGTTGGTTGGTGTGTGGAGCTGCTTAAAGTGACAAACAGAGATGATGATCAGCAGGTTCCCACACACTGTTAGCAGAACAACAGCTGATGCACACACACATAGTAACACATACACAACAGCAGGTACAGATCTCTCTGGACAGGAAAATTGAAGGCAGCGATCAGTTTGATTAAGTGCTGTTGCATTCATCAGTGCTGCAAAATTATGAATGCTAAGGTTTAAGGTCTTAGACATGTAATGTTTCCTGTGTGGTAGAACAAAAATTGATTTCTCAAACAATACTTGCATTACTATGTTGAATAGCATATCATATTTATACATTTCAGACTTCTAATCCCCACCTAGTGATTTAGACTGTACCCACCCATTCTGGGATCTCACGGGAAATTCCATTGTTTTTTGGATACTAGAAACTAAATGGGAAAAAATAATTTTGGACACAAAACTAGTATTAGTTTTAGTAATTAGTAACAGCAAAACATATTTTACCTCTCTAATAAAGGTGATGTTATAACCAGTGATCGAATGCTGAATTTATTATTTATAACTAAAAACTGTACACTATTTGAATAAATAACAAAACATGAACAGTGAAAGTATGAGACCCCCCTTTTAGATTGAGTAAGCATCCACAGTGAAGGTAGATCTCTACAAAATGTTTTTGATCACAAAATGTTTTAACCCTCCCTTTCAGTTTAGCAGTATTCCTGTGTTTCCTGTGCACGTCCCACTTTAGATAGGGTTACAGTCAGTGTTATGTCCATTAACTCTGTGGCCATGAACTTTTAGAACCCTAGACAAATTTTGCAGGATATTATAGCTTGATGTACTTTTATACTTTTATTTATTATTTATCTGAAAAAGTATTTATATATGGCAGTCACACATCAGATAACTCTTGTCTGTAGTTATGAAGCTTAGAAAAATGGCATACAGCCAACCATACAGTGCGTGTCTTAGGTTCAACAGTTAACTCTGAGATCTGCACTTTGCAGGCAGTTATATGACATTTTTTATTTTATTTGAACCACTGTATTTTGAAGAACTTATTATAAATATTTTATTTGAACTGTCAAGTATTTTGAAGAACTTATTATAAATATCCTTGTCAATGTAGTCATTGCGAACACAATTCTTGCATTTTCAGCTCAAAAATGTTCTGAATGGTCAATTTCCAACAGGTTCTCTGAGAAGTGTTTAGTCCTTATAAGCAGAAAATATATGTAAATGTGTAGGTGTTGAAGTAAATTTTGATCAAAATTGGTCAAAATCATACAAATATTTAAATTCTCAATTTGAGTAGCCTAGTATCTCCTGAAAAAACACCATATTTGTTATGTGTGACCATCTCCTATAAATACTTTCCTATTTGTTTGCTGAATAAAAGTATGTCAAATTATGGACATATCCCACAAAACTGGCCTCGGGCTCTAAAGATTAAAAACATTTCTGAAACCATTCTTTAGTTGATATACTTGTGTGATTTGGATCAGTGGTGCATCACACAACATCTATTCAGCCCAAAGCCACAAACTGCTAGTTTTGAGTATCCTGTGATTTTTTTAATACAGCTTTGAATTATTTAATTAATTGAATAATTAATTGAATCCTTCAATAATGTCAAGGCATACAGGCTGAGGGAGCAAAGCAGCCACATAACATACTATGCTCCTTCCACTACGCTTCAAATTTGAAATTAGGTTTTGGTGTAGTTTAATTTTTTCTTTTCAACAAAGTATTGTGCATTTGTGTTGCAATTTTTTGTCCACTGAACATTTTCCCAGAAGCATTGTGGACCATCCATGTAATTATGGACAGACACGAGACAGATTGCTATGTTATTTTAGACTACTTGTCCTTGCCTATATACAGTGGAGAAAATAAGTATTTGATACACTGACAATTTTGCAAGTTTTCCCACCTACAAAAATGAAGAAGTCTGTCAATTTTATCGTAAGTACACTTCAACTGTAAGAGACAGAATTTTTTAAAAAAATCCAGAAAATCAGATTGTAAAGATTTTTAAATAATTAATATGAATTTTATTAAAGAAGTATTTGATACAATAGAAAAAAAACAGAACTTAATATTTGGTACAGAAACCTTTATTGCAATTACAGAGGTCAAACATATCCTGTAGTTCTTGACCAAATTTGCAAACATTGCAGCAGGGATTTTGGCCCATTCGTTCATACAGATCTTCTCCAGATCAGGTTTCAGATCATTGAGTTTCAGCTCCCTCCAAAGATTTCCTATTATGTTAAGGTTTGGAGACTGGCTAGGACCTCGAAATGTTTCTTACTGGTTGCCCCTTGCTTGCCTTGGCTGTGTTTTGGTTTCATTGTCATGACGGAAGACCTGGCCATGAACCATGTTCAATGCTCTTACTGAAGTTACTTTTTTGGAAGGTGTTCAAAATGAGTGAATATTTGCAAAAAAACAATAAAGTTTCTGTGTGAACATTAAATATCTTGCTTGTAGTGTATTCAACTGAATATAGATTGAAAAGGGAGCACAAATCATCGTACTCTGTTTTCATGTTTCACACAACCTCTCAACTTCATTGGAATTGGGGTTGTAATTAGCTGCCTGGACATGGGCATGTCCTTACGTTCTTTGCAGATACAGGCTGTTTAAAACAGATATTGGCAACACATTTCCCTACATATTTGGAGAGTTTCCAAAGCCTACAATTCAAAGTATGGCATGCCACAAAAACGGAACATCCATTGAACACTATCAATTAGTGTACCAATTCTGAAAGTGATGATACACATTATAGTAAAAAGGTAAAGACAATTAAAGAGTTAAAGTATTAAAATTGTTTGGGGGGTATGTGTTATTAAATAACATGAAATTACAAGAGATGACACATGAAATATTTATTAAAGCACAGAAAATTAAAGTATATATTAAGGCTGCATATTATATAATTATATATAAAATATATGACAAAGGCAAAATCACTGTTACTGTGAACAGTTCACCAAGTTGAATATTAATGTAATACAAAGTTCACATTTTCTTTGTATTTAAGCAAAAAAATATTTTCATCTTTTACATTTTTTACAGCAAAACTTGACACCCTGTATGGTTAGTATCACAGTTTGTAAATGCTTTTTTTCTTAGCCAGCCCAGTGAGTGTTAAAATTCTTGTTTGAGGGATTTTCATCCAATCTTCCTAGCAAGTGTCTTCCAGTCCTATGAGTCTATGCCTTTTGAAGAGGTGTATTATGGATTTTGAGAGGTGTTTAAGATCATTATCCATTTACAAAAGACAACTTTTGAACTTTAGCTTTTATACAGATCATGTTTGTACCATGTCATTGACTGCAACCATAAAGCATGGTTGATCCACCTGCAAGCTTCACGGTTGGAGAGGAGTTCTTTCAATGAAACTCAGTGCACTTTAGTCTCCAAACATTCCTTTGTTCATTGCAGCCAAAGAGTTCTATTTTAACCTCACTGGTCCATTTGAACCTGTTTCCAAAAAGCTTCAGGCTTGTTTAGATATTTGTTTGCAAACTTCTGACCCTGAATTTTGTGGTGAGGACACAGAAGAGGTTTTCTTCTGTTGACTCTTTTATAAAGGTCATATTTGTGCAGGTGTCGCTGGACAGCTTGTGAACAAGCCATAACCCTTGCAGGCTAATTAAGATCTGAGACCTTGGTCAATGTTATGAATCTCCTAGGGGTATCATACATGTACAAGGTACTCTTTTCCTTCGTTTCCCCATGATAAAATAATACACTTTTATTACCTAAAATGTTGAGAAGTGTGAAAGTCTGAACGTCACTTTAACATTTTATGCCTTTTGGAGATCATTACATCTTCAACTTGCTTAACTGTTTACAGACAAATTCTATATATTCATACATTCCTTCATTCATTCATTCATTCATTTATTTATTTATTACTAGGGGTGCCACGCTGTGTGTGTGTGTGATATGGGCCATAAATGTAAATACACACAAAAAAAAAAAAAAATCATACATACACTGATCAGCCATATCATTAAAACCACCTGCCTAACATTGAACCACCACGACAACTCTAACCCATCAATGGACTCAAGACATCAAGACATCAATCAGCATGAACTTTTTTCAGCATTTAATGCTAGAATAGCTTCTCTGTGGGACTGGACCAAATGGGTTAGCCATTTTCTACCCAAGCACATCCTGTCACCTTACTTTAAGTAAGTTACACTGCATACAGGGAATGTATACACAATGCATCCTTATACTTGCCCTTGTGCTTCAATAATATCAATTTTAAAAACTGACTGATTTCTCACTGAAATTTTCAATGTTCAATGTGAGTTCAATATGAAATATATTTGTGGATGCTTTAAGTTTAAATTAATTTTCACTGTCATTAGCACTTACAGCGATTAGCCCATAAAAAATAATAAACATTTATCAGGAGGATCATTTTAATGAGGAACCTTGTTAAAATGTTTCAGCGGTACTGAAAATAGGAACAAGTCAGCATGTTGATCCTTTAGGTCGCTGGGCAAATCCAACTCATTCAAGTGTGATTAGTGTACGTGGGAAGGTAGACTAATGTAATTTTACCACAAGATGTGTGTATTGTTAATGACCATTACACACATCTTCAAACAAGAATATAAATGAGAGTGGCTAAATGATATTCACATTACCATCAAACCAAAATCTCCATTAAACAGTATCACTGTATATGGGGCTAAACTTCCACTACAGTTCTCCTTTCCTTTGGAAGATGTGAATGATTTATGCACTTGGGGTTTTCTTCATTTACCACAGGCCTGTACGACCCACTTGAATTGTGCAGAATGCCAGAGGCTTCCTCTCCAGGAGTGCATTACTTAATCCAATGTGGATCAAAAAGTGCAAGCAGGAAAGCATGTATTCTGTGAACAGTATTGATACTGCTGGAAACAAGTATTGTATAGGTACAAAATGTTCAGTGTTAACACATCAATATTTTTAACAACACTACCACCAAATGTATCCCACCCCTTGACACTGTAACCAGATAAATCAATGTTATTCGATCCACCGGTTTTAATTGTTATGGCTGATGGGGTATACTTAAAAATTATGGATATTGTGTGAAATGGCACTTTCACTAACTTTGGCACACAAACACTTACACTTTTAGAACAAGCCACCTGTTAACAGTTTCTGGAATTCACATAACTATATGATTAAACAAAGACAACATAAATGTACAATTTAGAGAAGATCAGATAAGCAACAGATTTGGGAACAAAGATAATTCAATCATTGTTGAAATGCTACATTTACAGTTGTGTTGCATAGTGTATACATGTATTTGCTGCAGGTCAACTGCTCAACACATTTGCTATATTAGCTGAAATAACAGGGTAAAAGTAAGAAATAAATTAATATAGCTCAGATGTCAATTATTAAACAAGCTTGCATGCCCTGTAGTGCCAAAATAAATTCATTAAGCAATTCTAGGCAGGGACACTTAATTTTACATGGACTGATAATAGAAACTACGCAGAGAAACCTAGCAACAGTAGTTCGCTTAAGCATGAAATTGTTTTGATGTGACTAGATTCATAAATCATTAAAACAATTAAAAAAGAAATGAATTTCTTATCATGTTCAAAAAGCAACCAGGTAACCTCTGCAGCCTTAGCTTGTCAGTCCGTTCTGACAAGACCAAAGCCATAACTGCTTAGGTTCCTACTTTTCCAATAATTGAGAGTATTATATTTAAAAGACAAAAAAAAAGAAAAGATTTAAATTCCTGTACGGGGCATCGTAATCTCTACCTAAAACTGGTTATAAACCAGTAAATTTGACACAGATGAATCAAAGGTCTACATGGCCATAGTAGAGCACAGTAAAATGCAAATAGCAAAACATTTTTAAATCGAATTAGTTCTTTTCATTTTGAAATTACCAGTAATGCGAGGAAATGAACGTGCACATACAGGGGCTCAGAAAATAGTTCAGTTCACAATGCAAAGACCTAGCACTTAAATTGTTCTTTCAACTCACCAAGTTTCTAATATTTGACACAAGGGAGTTACATGAAATGTAAAAAAAAAAAAAAAAAAGAAAAATATGATATATATATATATATATTTTTTTTTTTTTTTTTTTTTTTTTTTTTAAAGTCTTCAAGACCCTTATATCAACCATGAATTTAAGTCACCTTTGGACTAGTGTCAAGGGAAAAATAGTTGAATTCATGATAATCTTACATCCACACTTGTGTCTTCAACAGGACTGTATTAATAACTGAGATTTTACTTACTCATTAAATTACATTAATGGAAATGTTCCACTAAAATAATAATAATGCTAATTAAACTCCCATTATCATGATAAAATCTGAACACTAATTGAAGTTTTCATTCAAACAGCCTAAGAATGCCCTTCCACAAAACGTGAGATAAAATAGCACAAGAAGTCAGATTCTTCATTAACAAAAAATTGCAATATCTAAACTGCTTCATAGGGTGTTTATATTTTTTACACTTTTTTGTGGTGAAAATGGCACACATGAATCATTGTTAAAAATCGAAGTTGACAATTTGCAATGAAAGTGTAATTTAGTCCAAGATTAGGTTCTGAAAAAGAATCAGGCCCTAAAACTTTGGACCAATTGTTTATAGTGCTTTTCCTCCTCTTCCTGCCACCAGAAGGCATGTCAGTAATCACCTGTAAGGATCCAGGTGAGTGAAGCATCTTAACCTTTGAGTGAGCCCCAGATGATCAGGCCCACGATCACAGCCACCACCACCAGCAAAACGATCAGAATGCAGATTTTCTTGCGAGATTTTTGCTGTGGGAATCAGAATGAATGATTAACATGCACACCTCTCCTAAGAAGCATGTTCAATATTAATCAAATATGCATAATTCTATAGTTCCATCATAAGAAGTCTTGGGCCACTACAAAAGTCCTGTAATAGAGAGGAGGTCCAAAATCAGTATTTGAAAATTCAGACATTCCAATATTTTCATACACTGTTGCTTTCATCCTTGAATAATTAACAAATATTATATTTATTTAGGGTAAAGTGAAATCCTTTTTGTGTTCTATGTTTACCAAATGGATGGCTTGCTGCTCATTAAAACCAGAAATCCAGTATCTCAAATGATTGAATAATTTACTCAAACCTGAACTGAAATATTGAAAATATGAAATATAGACAGAGTACAAATACTGTGTCTAGTTTGGCACATGCAAGTACAATTATAGGGAAGACTGTTGACCTGACTGTTGTCCAAAAGGTGACTGACAATCTCCCCAAAAGGACAACGTTGGCTTTCTCAGAGTACTGTTTTAAAGCCTATTAATGAAAATTTTACTGGAAAGGGAAAATGTGGTGGTAAAATGTGCACGAGCAACAAAGAGAGCTGCACAAAGTGCAAAGGCCTATCACTCACTGGTGTTGCTAGAAAAGACGCAACAAGTATTCATAATATCAAGCCATTCCAGAAGCAGAGACTTCATCAAACGCATCTTACCTGGGTTAAGGGGAAAAACAAAAAAAGAGTGACCTATTTTTAGATTAAATATATTTTGCATTTCAATTAGAAACCAAGAGTCCTAGACTTTGAACTCAAGCTGCTAGTGCTTTTTACCTTTTTGAATTAAATTATGAATTAATTCCTATAGCATCATTTTGGTGGGTGGAATGCTGTAATCAATTAAAAATATAATATCATGTGGTCCAACTCTGTGGCTGTACCAGACTTCTGGGCTCAGTTAGAACTGCCTGAGGGATCTAAAGTCAGAGTAAAACAAAACAAACTAACTAACTAAAAACAATACCTTACTGTATTAGAGGGGAAACGACAGCTGCGTACACACCTGTATACATTAAAGCACCACAGGTCAAACAGGGTTTACCCGTCCACCTGCTGAGTAACCCTATATATGGTGCACCCAGAAAGTATTCACAGCGCTCCACATTTTTGCTACAACCTTATTCCAGATTAAATTCATTTTTTCCTTTAATATTCTACCTTATACTGACAAAAAAAAGTTTGTTTGAAATCTTTGAAATAAGAAAACAAACAAACAAAAAAAACAAAAGTACATAAGTATTCACAGCCTATTGTAGGCCCACAGTTTTGGCAAACAATAACTTACACTACATTTGCTGAAACTCCTCCCTTGGTGTGTACAGAGTATAGAGACAATATTCCATCTGTTGATACAGTTTGTTTTGGCTATCTTCTAGCCTTTCATTAATGGTCATTTTTGTACCAGACATCTGCTCCAAGACAGGCTGTTTATGGATATTGGGCTACTCTGAACCATGCATAAAAATCTCAGTATCAATGCTGTGGTAAATGCACATCTGTGCAACAGATGCTTTCATGATGGCGATATGTTGAAAACTACCCACAAACCAAATAATATCTAGTCATCAGGAGTTCTTCATTCAGAAACTGAACAATCCTGAATGGTGTAGAGGGGTGCTGATAAACCATGCACCCATACATCAGGTGAAGCTCAAAGTGGCCAGTGTGTGCAAGTACGTTGTAGGGGTTTCAAATGGATAATGACCATGTCAGGAATATGGTGTATAAGTAAAATAACTTATAAACTCTGAGGGGCAAATGTTTTACCTGGTAAACAGCAGCCCTGGACAACTGTTGTGTGGCAGATTGGACATTCACATCAGCACTTTCAACATTGGCTTCTATGCTGTCTGTGGAGAACAATAGGCAATTGAAGCTTAAAATGTTTAACCTTGCTGAGCAGAAGTCAACACCTACAGGTTTGGGGTCAGCACATACCTTACCATCTCTCTATAGCCTAAAACAATTGTCAGAAAAAACAGGTCTAACAGGCAAATTTTTAAAACCATGACTCAAACCTTGCTCTAAATTATATCAATATTTTCTTCATATTGTCTTCAAGCTGCTGTTTTACTGTTCACATTACTGTTACAGTAAATTACTGTTGTGGGCCTTTGACTTTTCCCACATTTCATTAAATATTAAAACAAAACAAACACACCTTAAGTTATTTTTATTATGAATAGCAAAATGGGACATGACCTTTGTAATGCATGACACTCACACAAGCCTGCCCTTCTAGGCCAGCTGCTTTGCCATTCAAAGTTTAGTGGATAAACAAACTGAAGATTTCCACTGTTTGCCTCAGCTCGTCTCAGAGGACTTCATTTAGAGTGTCTGCCTTTTCCTTTTAACACCTCTGACTGCCCCTTTCTGCCTGTGGAGCCAGCTTACATGTTTTTGTGCCATTCTGTTTGTGTACAGCTTCCCAGTGCTGTAATTAAATCCTCACACTACTTGATACTTCTGGGCTTTAAGTGGGAAAGTTTAACGAAAGCAAATCCCTAAGGATACACTTAGTGGATGACAGCAGGCATAGGCTAAGGTTGCCAATGTGTTTGCATGCATAGTTACTAAAATGTAAAAAATGGCCTTTTGCTGAATACTGTAAAACCATTGAACACATCTCCAATGAAAGCACATCAAAGGTCTGGTCACCTTCTCCTTGTTTGTGTTGTTACTTGTATATATAATGTTAGGCCCAGAGGCCTTATCGTCCATCATTTAATAAACCCATGCTGGGGGAGTGCTGTGTACTTAGCAAGTATAAAGTAAAATCTGATATGAACATGTATTTATTGCAGGCCTGTTATCAGATTGCTAGTTTGTGCATGTGCAAGCATAGCATGAGATACAGACTAACAACTTGAAGGTTATTAGAAAAAGGCTTTACCAGTTCTTACCAATCATGTCTCCCTGCTCATGCACCATAACTGCTAGGTCTTTGAAGATTTCATTGATGTCAGTAATATCCGACTGAAAAACATCACAGGCATCTTAGACAGAATAAAAGCTGCAGTTGCAACCCCATTTATTGTCTGTTTATTGTAAAAATATGGGTCCTACTCTTAGAATATGTATACATTTGATACTGTGTCGATGGTCAACAGTCTTCTGGCTTTTCTATTAACCTAACTCTAAAGGTCAAACTCTAAAGGTCTGGGAACACACTTCAGCTCTGTCTACATATGTGTTTAAAAGTAGTCACTTAATTCATAGTTATCATCAAACAAGTCAGTAAGATTAACAATTGAAAAAGAAAAAAAAAAACCTCAAGGGCAGGGTGAAGAACTCCAGTGTGTTAATGTACCTGTTAGAAAACACTAAACAGTTATGGATTTTGGCCACTTGTGCCACACTCCTTCTTTAAAAGGGCTTTCTTGTTAACTACACATTCTTTTATGACAGCACTACTACAAGTGGCTCACCTCCAGCTTCCTAATTGAGGTCTCTCTCTCCTGGATAAGATGCAAATCCTCCTCAGTAATGCCATCCTCAAAACTCTGCTGCTGATTCTGCTTCTCACTAGAAAGAGAGGAAGGAAAGGCAGGAACATTTCTGAAAAAGCATGTCTGTTAGCTGGGTTCTGAACCAGACATTCTCCCATCATGTTATCACTGCAGGGTCACATAGGCACAAAAATAAATGCCAGACATAATGAAAACAAGTCCATAATTTTTAAATCCAGCAATAAATGCTGAAGAAAATACTAAACAATATTCTTGCTGTACTGATCAAACCTCTGACCTCTCATAAGGTGAAGGACTTCCTCCAAAGGTTTCGTCAGCAAAGCCACCCTGTGGACAAAGAAGAGCATTGCATTTTATGGCAAGTTACATGATTATCATACCCACTCCATACAAGTTATGTTTGATGTAATGTATTGACAGATTATACCAATTTATGTTATAGTAAAGAAAAAAATGTTTTATTTCCATCTATTAAAAAGAAGACATTTTCCATTTTATTAATATTATTGTTATTTTTCCTTCTTTTTTTTACTATTTCACACAAACTCAATTTCATATATGCTAATAATCCTAACTCTCCTTACCGAAACTCTTGAGCTGGCTCGAACTCTGGCTACAAATTCTTTCTCTTTCTCTGCTGCCTTTCTCTGAGTTTTCTGGAAAATGGCCAGTGCGTTGGAGAAGTCGTTCACAAGCCGTTCTCGCTGTATCTTTCTTTGGCGCTGCTGGTAAAAAGGATTACAGGTGAAGTAACTGCTGTATATCTGCATCACTACTGTTAGTGGCAAACATCTTTACTATGTGTACTTTACTTAACTGCACATAAGGACATTTTAATATATTATGGGTCATTTCCCAAAACATATAGTGCGTCCATAAAGTATTCACAGTCCTTCAATTTTTTTTGAACATTTTATGTTACAGTCTTATTCCAAAAATGAATTAAATTCAATTTCCCCTAAACATTTTACACACATATCCCACACATTTACTTGAAATATTTCCAAATTTATTAAAAAAAAAGGGGAAAAATATAACATGTACATAAATATTCACAGTCTTGTACAGTCACAGTCAAAATTGTGCTCAGGTGCATCTTGTTTCCACTGATCATCTTTACAAATGTTTCTACAACTTGATTTGACATCTGTGGTAAATTCAATCAATTGGTCATGATTTGGAATGGCACACACCTGTTTATAAAAGGTCTTATAATAGACCGTGCATGTCAGAGCACAAACCAAGCCATGAAATCTAAGGTTTTGTATATAGACCTCCAAGACAGGATTGTTTTGAGGACACAGATCTGGGGAAGGAAACAGAAAAAATTCTGCTACATTGAAGGTCCCGGTGAGCACAGCAGTCTCCATCATACGTAAATGGAAGACATTTGAAACCACCACGTCACTTCCTAGAAATGGCTGCCCGGCCAAACTGAGTAATCATGACAGAAGAGCCTTAGTAAAGGAGGTGACCAGGTCCCTCTGACAGAGCTACAATGTTGCTTGGTGGAGAGAGGAGAACCTTCCAGAAAGACAATCATTTCTGCAGCACTCCACCAATCAGTCATGTATGGTAGAGTGGCCAGATGGAAGCCACTCAGTAAAAGCCTGACAGCCCATCTGGAGTTTGCCAAAATGCACCTAAAGGACTTTCAGACTATGAGAAACAAAAAATATTGAACTTTTTGGACTGAATGCTAAGGAGCATATCAGGAGGAAACAAGGCACTGCTCATCACCTAGCCCAGAGGTTCTTAACCTTTTTCACTGTGCGACCCCCTTTTAGGCTCCAGTAAATTTCGCGACCCCCCTTTGATCACGTGACCAATGACATCCGAAGCTTCATTTCAGAACACAATCACGTGACTGCTTTAGGGAACAATTCAAAAGCAGCAAAACCTGGCGTGCACTTTGAGGGTCGTTAGCGGAGACATAGATACACAGAGAGATAGAGAGTAAGACAGAGAGATATAGATAGATCGAGAGAGAGGCAGAGAGAGAGAGAGGGGGAGAGAGAGAGAGAGAGAGAGAGAGAGAGAGAGAGAGAGAGAAAGGACAGACAGATAGACAGATAGAGATGGAGTGTGAGAGAGTGAGAGAGAGTGAGATAGGTGGACTGACTGACAGAGAGAGAGAGAAAATAATGGACTAGTGATACAAACCCGACTTGGTAGGATGTGAATAATAGTGAATATCATTTTAGAATTTGGTCAATATTAACAATAACATGGTGAAGGGAAACAAGCAGCAATGTGCAATTAGAATTATAAGTGTAGTTTCTCCAGTTTGCCTTATCAAGATACATTCTGAATGTATTATATATTAATTCATAACAGATTACGGTGTAATGTCTTTTAATATATGACATTAAATTATCCAGACATCACAGTATTCTGCCATTTGTTTTATCAGTTTTTTTATTTAAACCTCAAATGTCATATTAATGCACTGGAACAGTTTTAAGAGCTGAATTTTTGTTTGTTTGTTTTTTAAAGCCCCTCATCCAATAAATACACAAAGCACTTTCAGGTTTTGGCCACCAGATGCTGCTAATGTCCACTGTGTCATGAAGCTCCAAGAAATGAATCTTTTTTTCAATAAAGTTAGGAAAAAGGCTTCAGTGCTTCAGAAAGCCTCAATTTCCCATCACTATTTTTTTCTGTTCTGATGTTCCTGTACGCCGCCGTTTTGCATCCCCACTTCCAATTCGACCTTCTAAAAAACGCTCCATTTTAATCCAGCCTGGATGACGTGCCGAGCTACAATGCGCACACACAACCCTGAATCAAGATTCAGGTCGAAGAGTCAAACAGAATGGTGAGTGATTCAGTTTGATTCAGTGAAAAAAAACGTTCTAAAAATGCTCTATTTTAAGCAACAGTGGGTGTACCGAGCCATGTCCTTCATGTGAGACACTCCATTAAAACTGAGAATGAAAAAGTGTGAAAAAGTTTAGCACTTAAATCTGATTCATCGCACATTTTGCTGACAAAACATCTTAATTAATGTCACGACCCCCAGGTTAAAAACCCCTGACCTAGCCAATACGATTCCTACAGTGAAACATGGTGGTGGCAGCATCATTCTCTGGGGATGATTTTCTGCAGCATGAACTGGGAGACTAGTCAGGGTCGAGGGAAAGATGAATGCAGTGATGTACAGAGACATCCTTGATGATAACCTGTTCAAGAGCACTCGGGATCTCAGAATGGGTCAAAAGTTTATCTTCCAACAGGACAATGATCCTAAGCACACATGCAAGATAACAAAGGAGTGGCTTCAGGACAACACTGTGAATGTCCTTGAGTGGCCCAGCCAGAGACCAGACTTTAAACTGATTGAACATCTCTGGAGATATCTAAAAATGGCTGTGCTTGAGAGGTTCTGCAAAAAAGAATTAGAGAAACTTCCCAAAAACAGGTGTGCAAAGCTTGCAGCATCACACTCAAAAAGACTTGAGGCTGTATTTGCTCCCAAAAGTTCTTCAACAAAGTACTGAGCAATGGCTATAAATACTTATGTACAAGTTATTTTTCCCCAAGTTTGCAAAGATTTTAAACAAATGTCTAACTTTGTGAAGCCCTGTGAATGCTTTCCAGATGCATAATGTACATTAAGCCTAGTCTTGTTATACAATGTGGTGCCATGGAAATTCTTTCTAATCTAGGTCTATGCTTAACGTAGGTCTGAGGATTTTGGCCTTAAATGCTCAAATTAGGTAGCAGGTAACAAAGTGTACAGACATAAACCAGCTTCTAAAAAACTAATAACCAACACTATTAAAAACAAGAGAAATGTTGAAATGAACACCTCTACCTGATCAGTGGTCACTGGTAAAGAGGTGAACTCCTTCATGCACTTATCCGTTTCTTTAGCGAGTTGGTTGACATGAAATTGTTTCTGCTGCCTGTGTAACACAGATTCATGCACTGTACTTGTGTATTTTCACAGATTTAATTCATAACCTAGGCATGTACCTGCTGGCTGAGGTGCACTGAGTGCAGTGTGTATTTTCAGTAGTTGTGTGTGTGCTTGGGTGGACAGAGGACTACGGATTGACTCACAGTCTCTGTCGGAGATCTGGTGTATCCTTATCTGTTCCAAGTTGGGTCACTATTCTCTGGATTTCAGATGCTGATGGAAATAATTAAGGTAAAATATGAAAAGCAGCACAGTGATGTACACAAAAGCCACAATCATTGCTGAAGTTCTTAATTTACTATACTTATTTTATTGACACTTAAAGTTTGTCACACACACCAATGTCCCTGAGGGAACCCTACCAAGGGATAAACTTCTTTCTTTAAGTATTGGGACACATACATAAGCTTCCCATTCTAAATCCATCTACAACATTGTACAGTGTGTCTGTGGGACGTTTTACACATTCATCCAGAAGAGCATTTCAAAGTTCAGACTGATGTTGTATGAGAGTGCCTGGCTCACAATGTCCATTCTATTTCATCCCAAATGTGGCATCCTATTACAATATCATGCTTAAATTGAGCTTCTTAGAACAATCAATTTTATAAATGTTTGTAAAGGCAGACTGCATGGCTAGGTGCTTGATTTTATACACCTAAATATTATATACTTATATTTTGTGTTTCTCAAGGTTTGCTCTACCATATTTAACAATACATGCATTTATTTAAAAAGAAATGCAGTATATCACATTTAACCAGTTCTGATCCCATTTCTAGAATTAAATTATCACACAGAAATTACTTTTAAGGGCTTATAACCTTAAAATATTTACATATAAGTAGATATTGTGAATCAAAATTCTCAACTCTGTCTGGGTCCTTATGGGTTAAGAGGTGTGTCGCAATACTTTTATTGACATGGTCTAAAACAGAACAGAGTAAATTAGTCAATCATCAATTACTCAGTCACAAATTTACACACATGGATGTTGAAATCTGGTGAGATGGAAAAATCCTGTTGTGTACAACTTTTTCCTCTCAAATCCTTAATAGTTGCAAGTAGAACAATTAGAGATGCTTAATGCACCACAGACAAAGTAATAAGGATAAAAAAGATCCTTAAACACTTTCAAATACATATTCTGCAGTCCATGAGACAAAATACAATGCTCGGTCATCTGTCATTATTAGAGGGAGCTCACGTTGAAGAAGCTACAGTATATAAGCACCTGTTAAGTGTGAAACATTAAACAAGTCAGAAATGTGTGTTACACTAATGTGATCCACACTGTGAGAACATCAGCCCAGCAGCTAACTAAACACTTAATTTTCATTCAAAACGAAATATACCATTATACTCACTCTGCTGTGTTATAGTCTGGATGTTTGCGCCGATTGTCTGAGCGAGCAGATTTGGGTCTTTGGATCCAGACATGGTGAAGCGTAAACCAGCCTTTCAGTTGCTCCAGCTGTAGAAGGTGGTACAAAGGGTACAAATGTAACAGACACGTCAAGCAGCTCACACATCACAGCTGATAAGGCATTTGTGTTTCTTTACACAACAAGATATGCTTCTCTACATTATATAAATAATATGCTGCATAATAACACCACTACAGCTAGCCTGGGGTCACATGATTAAAATATATAGATTTTAGTAGTGGGTTACACATTCACTTCAATCACATTTGCAATAATCCCTAATAAACACTAATTTTGTGTAATGCTTCCTCAGTTCTATCTTAGCCCTTCATATTTACTTGTCAATTCCTTTATAGCTGCAGTTTCATTATGTTCTGTTTACTCAGCTACTCTACTACTTTACTGCTGCAGTCTTTCATTTTTTCTGTGCTGATTGATTCAGGGGTGACAAATGCTTTTTTACTTTGTTACAGTACTTAATACTATTGTGGATGATCTTTAAACAAGCTCTATAGAAACAGAGTACTGACAGTGAATAAACACACTTTTTACTTTCAACGTACTTGTTACACATCTTTAAGACCTGGAAGATTTTTCACAATTTTTCTTGTACCCATCAGCCAACCTTTTGTGTATTTGAATGAATTCTTTCATTAATTTTCCCCCTTTTTCTTTAAACCCAACTTAAATTTTTTAAGTGAACAGGCGTATGCTCATTTGTTTTTGTAAGAAAAGGTACCCCCATTAATCAACATCACATGAAACAAAAATAAAACTCTGTGCTAAAATAGTTTTTTGTGTACCTTTGTTTTACTTAAATACACTCGAGTGTACATGTAAAATTTCTGACATAGCCACTAAAGCTGGGAAATATGACCAAACATTAATTTTGTGTTAAATGTCATTATTGTGTGATTTTTTAGATATAGTGTGAATGTTGTCAGTACTTTATGTATGCTTATACTGGCTCTTTTTATGTCCATTGCAACATTCTGTAACTATTGTGACATCACAAATTGTGAAATACTCTTGATTTGATTTTATATTCTTGCCATATTTCCCAGTTATACACCACCTTACTTTGAACCAATTTTCTAAAATCTTTAATACTTGGTTGCCTTAACTACACTGTCAGCTACCTCATGTAAGCAATATGCCCATACACTCTTTCCCCAGAAGAATGCACACGTAGACAGTGTTTGTGTGGATTAATTTCAACATTTTAACTGAATTTTCCAAAATTGAGAATTGGGAATTTAGGACTTTGCTAGTCACAAACAGATGTGGAGCTGGATCTGAAGCACTGGAATGTGGGAGTGTCACTGTTGTGTTCTGCTTGGATATGAAGCAGAAAAAGTTTGCAGAAAATGTGGCAAAATGGGCAGGAAGACCAAGGCAAAGTGACATGTTTAATTAATTTTCGGGGAACTTTTTGTTTCTTCTACCACTGTTGAGCTCCACAACACCAGATCCAACTACTTGACTAAAGAACAAGGCCCTCTTGAACTGGGTGTGTAAAGCAGGAGAAATAGCAGTGTGAGCAGGCCTGAGAGCCACTGTACTTCACAAGACCTCCGACTACTCAACACCCAGCTGTTTAGTTCTGTCTGAACTCTTCTTTCGTAACTGTACTGGAGGAGGGATTCTGGTCATTTTATCTGTCTGCACTTTTAAAAACTCACCTGCTGACCTTAAAGTCAGAAATGCGGAAGCAAACAAACACACCCAACAATGTTGATCATTAAGTCCACTACACTGTCTCTACTAACAACGGTGTGTGGAAGTTCTCTCCTCTACACCCAAAGTTAAAATCAGACCGTAAACAATCTGGAAGTGAAAGTAAACACGACAGAAACACCATCTAACGCAACGCGGTAGATTAAAACCCTCCAATGGGTATTTTCATAGTCGTTACTTATCTTCTCTTAAAGCCACACCATTTCAAACACCGTCTACCGTCACCGGCTTCACTTGCAGTTATAAAAGTGTGTATTTAAACGTTCACCTCGTTTGATCGGAGTTAAAGTCTCCACTGTAGACTTCCTCACAGCGCGACTCCAGCCTGTCACGTGAGTGGCTGTGGGGACGCTATTGGTGGATTTTAGATCTTCCGCCAGAAGAAGAGTTTATCTGTAGAACCCCTCACTCTCATTCCTTCACTTTCACATACTCACTCTCACCACCTCAATCTCACCCCATCACTCTCATTCCATCGTTCTCAGCCCCTCACTTTCACCTCACCTCATCACTCTTCACCCATCACACTCAGCCCCTCAATCTCACCCCATCACTCTCAGCCCCCCACTCTCAGCCCATCACTCAGCCTCACTCTCAGGCTGTAGGGGTGGGGGACAAAGAGAGGGCGCATGTTCATGTGTGTGCAGTAATTCTGCCCAGTGTTTCATGTGGTCAGGTTTGTTTAACTGTGAATTGATACTAGTTCAAATTGTTTACATATTTAAGCACTCTGTGTTGATTTTTCCTTGTTTATTTGCTCACTGTGGTTAATATATGTGCATATATGGTGATATGTTCTTATCCATTCACCAAATTCAGCTATTATCCTGCACTGTAAAATGAGATTTCTGATCAGTGAGTTAATTATGTATACTTTAATAAGCACATTTTGTGCTTTAATACTCTACAATGTGTATATTGTTTACATTCCACACCAAAATGTGAGACCTTTATATTTTATTGTGTACATTTTATTTACATGAGTAGTTATTTACACTGTTATTTGCACCTTAAAAAGGGCACCCATCCTCCTCTGGTCACATTACATATACATAGTTAGGTATTGGACACTGGACCCCCACATGTCTGCTGTAATACTCAAAATTCAGTACACCAAAAAGTACTCTGGGATTGTTTTAGTTTTTTTTTTCTTCAATCAATGGGGATAAATACTCTGAGCAAGCTCTAGTGACAGCCCTTCTATACTCAATAATGCTGTCTTTCCAAACTGAGTGGAATACCTCCAGCTTGGTTGATCATCATTTCCACTCTAATAATTTGTGCAAATTATTTTAAGGTATGAGTCTGATCATTATACCATGGGGCAATTTTGTCTCAATTTTTTTTACTTAATTGGTACTACACTGTCTAAAGTTGATCTAAGGTTATTCTGTTAACAGTTGGTTAATCTGTCTAATTCCACTGGATCTGATGGTGATCTTGGGTCAATAAATCTGGGACATTTTCAATAAGTTGTTCGGCTGTAGATGATCTAATTGAATGCTTCATACAATAACAAGTGGATGTACGTACATTGTGGCTAAGCTGTAGCTCATAAGAAATTAGATAAAGATCTGAGATGACTGCAGTTTGGGGAAGAATATTTAACTTATCTATGCTAACACCCAGGGTCAGAACCAAATCCAGAGTGTGATTACAGTAATGTCTCGGCCCGGTTACATTCAGGATAGTACCTACAGAGTCTAGGATTGAGGTAAACGCCTTTTGGATCGTCTACCTTCTCAAAATGAATGTTAAAATCTCCTGCAGTTATTAGTTTATCACTGCACACTGCTCAGTCTGTACCAAAATCTTTTACAAACTCTGAGAAAGGCCCTGGTGGTCTATAAACATTAATGGCTCAATTAGTTATGTTAATAGCCAGAAACTCAAAGGAAGTGAAGGTGTTTCTGATTACTATCTAAAATAGATAGTGTACCCGGTAGTTCTTTTGCTCTAGATATTTCTTCACCTCCTGTCCAGTGTGGATGCACATGCCTTGCATTTGCTTTGACACTCCCAGAGCATTCCCTGTTTTCTTAATATCTAAAATATTTTGGTAAAGTATACAGATTTTACATCCTCTGTCCAATAGTGTGCACTTGTGCACATAATTATAACCTTCAGGGGTGGCTTCATTTAGTGCTAGGTATACATCTAATCAAAGTTTCATTGAGGCATAAAACATTGAGCTTCTGATCATTTCAATTTCTTTCACAATTTGAATTTGAATTTGAATTTAATTGAATCGAGTAAACTATTATTGAGTAAACCAAACTTTTGAGGTTTGAGGTGTTACTTTTACAATTTGAATATAATTCTGTTCCATGTTTCATGTGTTCAGATGAATAAACCAGGAGTAAACAGGAATAAACCATGCAGAGTCTCAACTTTCTGTCTTGGTGTGGCTGATTGATAAAGTCCTGAGATGTCTCTCCATCCTGTTAACATCTGTTTTATCCCGCAGCCCCTCATTCTCTCAGCCCCTCACTCTCTCAGCCCTGCGCTCTCAGCCCTGCGCTCTCAGCCCCGCACTCTTAGCTCCTCATTCTCAACCCATAACAAGCTCAGCCCTGTATTCTCAGTCCCTCGCTCTCAGCCTCTTGCTGACAGCCCCTAGCCCCTCACTCTCAGCCCCTTACTCTAACCTTCACTCTCTCAGCCTCTCACTCTTAACCCCTCACTCCCTCAGTCCCTTGATCTCAGCCCTTCGCGTTCAGTCCCTGACTCTCAGTCTCTGTCTCTCTGCCCCTCACTCTCAGCCCCTTGTTTATAGCCCCTCACTCCCTCAGCCCCTTACTCTCACCTCTTCACTCTCTCAGTCTCTCACTCTCAGCCACTTGCCCTCAGCATCTCACTCTCAGTCCCCCACTCTCTCAGCCCTGTACTCTCAGCCCCACACTCTTAGTCCCTATCCCTTCACTGTCAGCCCCCCAGCCTCTCATTCTCAGCCCTGTACTCTCAGTCCCTCACTCTCAGCCCCCAGCCCTCCACTCTCAGCCCCCACACTTAACCCCTAAGTCTCTCCGTCCCTTAATCTCTTCACTTTATAACCCTCACTCTCGGCCCCCAACCCCTTACTGTCAGCCCTTCACTCTCAGCTCCTTACTCTAACCCTCACTCTCTCAGCTTCTTACTCTCAACTTGTCACTTCCTCAGCCCCTCACTGTCTCAGACCCTAGCCACTCACTCTTAGCTCCTTGCTTGTAGCTCCTCACTCTTTCATACCTTCACTCTCAACCCTCAGCCCCTCACTCTAATGCTCACTCTCTCAGTCCCTAGCCTTTCACTCTCAGCCCCTCATTCTCTCAGACCTGCAGTCTCAACCACTCACTGTCCTCACTCCTTGCTCTCAAACCTGCACTTTCAGCCCAGAGCTACTCACTTTTAACTCCCAAAGTCTTGCTCTCAGCCCCCTGCTCTCAGCCCCCTGCTCTCAGCCCCTCAAGTAACAGAGTTTGAAAAAGTAGACAAAGGAAAAAATGGAGTGAAGTTATAACAATCTACTGTTTGCAGAACTTCATGAAGAAACATTCGGAAGCTTTACTGGAAGATGCAAATCCCTAATTAGCAAGAAGAATATGAAGAACAGGTGTTAGAATTAAAACAATCAATCTTGCAAATGAACTCACAACCTCATTTAAATGATTGCTAAAATGTATTAAGAGGAAATAGTCTTCCAAAGTTTGGAGAATGAAAGGATCTGCTCACTATCCCAAACATACAAGCTCATCAGGTAATCACAGTTCATCATGATCAGAATTACTTTATTAATCCCAGAAATTACTAATTCTTAGACCTGTACCCATCTACAGGGGTTGGACATTGAAACAATTCATTAGTATGGTGTACTAGTGCCTCCTTTTGTGGTCAATACAGCATCAATTAATCTTGGGAATGACATTTTTTGGATACAATCCAGGTTAGCATCCAAACAGTTAATCCTGTTGGATGTGGTTCGTCCTTCTTGGTGGTATGCTGACATTAACCTGGATACCGTGGCTCTTGATACATCACAAAGACTTGCTGTCTTGGTCACAGATGTGCCAGCAAGATGTGCACCAACAATTTGTCCTCTTTTGAACTCTAGTATGTCACCCATAATGTTGTGTGCATTGAAATATTTTGAGCAAAACTGTGCTCTTACCCTGCTAATTGAACATTCATACTCTGCTCTTACTAGTGCAATGTGCAATTAATGAAGATTGGCCACCAGGCTGGTCCAAATTATCCATGAAACCTCCCACACTACAATGACAGGTGTTTCAGCTTCAGTGTCCTACCCCTATATATAAATGATAAAAATGGAATAATAAAAATAAAAATATCAAAAAGAATAATAAAAAGAGAATAAGCAGAATACTATTTGAATCAACAGAATACACTATACACACACACACACACACACACACACACACACACACACACACACACACATATATATATATATATATATATATATATATATATATATATATATATATATATATATATATATATATATATATATATATATCCAGTAAACAGCAATTTGGTTGAAAGAGTACCACCAGATTATTTTTTGTGTTGAGAGTGTTTGGTAGAAGAAATGAGAGAGAATGTTGAAGAACTGAGCATGTGGGTGCCAAGGGAGGAACTGTGGTGGTACAGGAATTTTCCAGGATTAATTGAGATAGTGGTGAGGTGTGTGAATGGAGTGACAAATGGTTTCAAGGTGAATATGAAGGATTGTATCGAGGTCAGTTGACCTTCTTGTTTACAATGGTAATGGACAGGTGACAGATGAGGTCAGGTAGAGGCTTCCATGGACCATGATGTTTGCAGATGATTATCATAGAAACTGAAGGGTAGTACCCAGAACTGAGTGAAGAATCTGGAGAGAATGGAGGTTTGCACTGAAGAAGGAGAGGACAGAGACAAATGAGGAACCAAGATGGAGCCATATTGCATGAGGAATGAAGGAGGCAGATGGAAAAGTGAAGATGCAAGGAGTAGAATTAAACAAAGGTGGATGACTTCAAACATCTTTGGCTGTACATCAGAGCAATGGACAGTGCAGGAAAGGGGTGAAGAGTGCAGAGCAGGATGGAGTGGAGTGTCCAGGGCTGATGTGTGACAGAAGGATAGCAGCAAGAGTGAAAGGGAAGGTTTACAAGACAGTAGTGAGACCTGCTATGATATATGGTTTGGAGACTGTGGCTCTGGTCTAAAGACAGGAGGCTGAGCTGGAAGTAAGCAGAGATGAAGATGCCTACCAGAAGATTTTTGTTGGGAGTGACAGATGATCAGGTTTTGAGAATAGCAGATAGGAGAGGAAAGTTGCGGAATGGGAGCCTGCAAAGGCAGAAGAGGAAAAGGAAGACCTTAAGAAAGGTTTATGGATGTAGTGAAGGTGTAGACATTGAGATGATTTGGTGTAACGGTAGAGGCTCCTTCTGCCTGGCAGCTCAACCCAAACTAATTACAGATATAAGCCAATCTGTCTTCAAGCCCGACAAGACTCAACAGAGACTGCTCTCATTATCAGTCACTGAGAAACTCCATGTTAACTAGATCCAATAACCCTATCATCTGTTAATGAAATTCTCCTCGACCTCTCTGCAGCCTTTGATACAGTGAATCACAGATCCTCCCTGTCAATCCTTGGCCAACATGGAATCACTGGTTCTGCATTGCAATAGTTTGCATCATACCTGGAAGAGCGTACTTACCAGGTCACATGGCAGAGAGCCACATCAGCTCCAAGTGGACTCTCCACAGGTGTTCCTCAAGGTCAGAGATCCTTGGCCCCTCTTCTCTTTCTCTCTACTTCTCTTGGTAAGTAATATCTTCTCATGGTTTCTGCCCCTGCTATGCTGATGACACTCAACTCATCCTCTCTTTCCCACCCTCCGACACCCAGGTCTCATCCCGGATCTCAGCTCGCCTCTCTGATGTCTCATCATGGATGGCAGCCCATCACCTCAAACTCAACCCCAGCAAGACCCGAACTTGCTGTTCCATTCACCAAACACTGGTCCTCACCTGACCTTACCATTTTCCTCAGACTCACTTTCAGATGCTCCATCTACTGGGCTTGCCGGAGCCTTGTGTGAGATTACCAGTTATTGATACTCAACTCATGTTACAAAACCTGAGCTCTTGCAGATCCAGGAAAATTCGACCTTTTCTTTTCTAGAGGCCACTCAGGCGGCTTGTTCAGTCTCTTGTCGTTTCCAAGACTAGACTACCACCTTCCCTGCTGGCTGGCCTACCTATGCGGACCATCAGACAAGTACCAACTTATCCAGAATGCAACAGTGCGGCTCGTCTTCAATGTTCCTAAATTCAGTCGCCATAACTCCTAGTTCCCTTCATTGTCCCTGTGGCTGAACATCAGATTTAAAACGCTTGATGCTTTATTCTACAAAGCCAAAAACGGACCCAGCCCTCCATATGATAGCCAATGGTCAAAACTTCGAGCTGCAAGAGCCCTTCAAGCTTCAAACGGCACAAAGCGACCCACCATCCTTCAGAATGCAAGGAAAACATGCATCCAGACTCTTTGCAAAATGGTGGAATAGACTTCCCTGAGGTCTGAACAGCTGAGTCTCACTGTCTTCAATGCAGAGTGAAGACTCATCATTTCAGGAGTATTGCTCATAAGAACATTTGTTTCAACTTGAGATCTAGAGATGTGAGGGAATCTCCTAGATTCCCAGCCTTGTCTAACCAGCTAGGATATTCTAAGTGAACATAAAAGAACTTTTGTAAATTAAGCTCTGGAGGAGGCATCTGCTAAATGCACTTAAATGTAAATATAAATGCTTGGAGGGCAGGGATAGGGCAAGATGGAGAGGCAGAAGATCGCTGTGAAAGAAACCCTAAAGGGAGCAGATATAAAAAGGAATAAGATATAGTAAAATAATTATGAAAAAAGCCAATGGCTATGATAAATAGGAACATCCAGGGTTATTGCACAGATAAGTAAAATGAACAAATGCCACAAGGGAACCATACTGGTTCCTTGGTGGTCCTGTTTAAAGAGTGTTATAAGAAGTTAGTGGCCATAGGTAGAATGGTCTCCTGTGGTGCTCTGTGGGGGCATTTGCAGTAGGTAGGGGCTTTGGTCAACCATCTTCATAGTCTTCATTACCATGGAACATTAGCAAGTGACAATGAAACAATGAACCTTGACATCACTGGTCCCAATGTCTTTGGCAAGTAACAATGCAGTGGAGTCTTCCATATCACCCTCCTCGGAGACTCCAAGGCTCATACTGAAGATGTTGTGAAGTGCTCATGCTGGGTGGCACAGGCTTTGAAAAACATCATCAGAGACCCTGCAGCCTTGTTTGTGTGGGGTCTCTTCAGTTGTATTCTCACCTGATCAGTAGCGAGACTAGCTATAGGGGTGACAGGTGGGGGAGGGGTGGAGGTGTGAGGTGGGCTGTTGCAGGAGGTGGAGGGAGGGTGAGTGAGTGGAGTGGACTGCTGGTGCCACTGGCAGAAGAGGTCAGAATGAGGAGGCCCTGTTCATCCTTCTTGCCCACAGAGCTTTTCTGTTGTTGCTGGACACAGAAACCGGTCCTGTTCCGCTAAATGTCTCCTGGGGTGTGAGGGCATAGCAGGACCTTGTAAAATGGAATGCTGAATTTAGTTTAAGTAGATTATGGGCCAGAAGTAGGGGCAATTGACCTTAAATCATCTTTCATTGTCTTGCATCTCCTCTGGTATTTCGATGCTGGTCCTAACTGAAGAGCTACCCACAAGGCAGGTTCTTACACCACCCCATTTTCTTTCTTTATTTTTTTAATTCAAATGTCATCATTACTGTATAGTGAAAACAAAAGACTTGGTTTTAAGGTTTAGATGGCTTTGCAGGAACCTAAACAACTATGCACTAAACTTATACCCTCACAGAAATGGTTAATTACAGTGTATGTATAATGCAAGTTATACAGCTTGATGCTAAAACAATACACCATATGTACATTGTGCAATGGTTACACTATGCGCCCTACTATTGCTTTCAACTGCTCCCTTCAGGAGTTACGCCCACAACAGATCATCTGCTCCATCGCCCTTTCTCCCTGCCTCCTCTACTGTTACTGTCATCCACCATATCCACCTTCACTACATCCACAGAAAGCAACTTCTCACCAGTCTTCCTCTTCTTCTCCCGGCAGCTCCATCTCCAACATTCTTTGTCCAATATATCACTATTCCTTCTCCAACACATTTCCAAACCATCTCAGCCCTGGCCTCTTTCTCTCTGGCTTTTGCTCATAGAAACTGCTCACCTTCACTGTCTCTGATGTGCTCATTTGTGTCTTTCCATCCTTGTACTCCAGCCGAAAATCTACTGCATCAATGGATTTATACTGCTCTGTGGCTATTAAATCAAAAATAACTGCTCAGTGTTGATATTTTCAATGACCTATATGTATTTTTAATCTCATCATTGAACAGTTCAATGAACTTGCTCTTATTTTGCATAAAAATCAGTAACATCTTGTTGTGCAAAATATTCATTATTAACTAGTAATATAAATTAATATAACATAAAGTAATATAAAGCTGATTGATTAATTGCAGTAAACATGTATATGCATAGGGCTTATGCAAGACAACAAATATCAGGTCATAAATTAGTACAATGTTATTTAGGACATATACCAACAGTTGTGTTGATAAATTGAAAAAGGGGGCAAAGAGTTTTTGCATGATATAAAATAATGTCAAGGAGCATAAAACACTATGGCATTACAACTCCTCCAATTCCAAAATCTGACAAGGCCAAAGAGAGGATGATGAAGTTATTCAGCATTAAATAAATAACAGCACAATTCAAAACAATGTGAGAAAAAGAGCGAATGAACATAGTTGGTATATGTGGATCTGAAATGTGAAGGCATATGAACCTCAAGCTTGCTTTAGATTGTTAAGCCAGGTCTCTGGGTCTAGAAAGCAGGAATGCTAAAAACTTTCCTATGCTAAAACTTCCCAGTGAGAACTTAGCATACTGAGGGTGAGGACAAATCTGCATCTACACTAAAAATGCAGTCATACTTCTGTTTGATCAGTTTTAGCCAGAGAAAGTGACCTGCCATCCATGTTTGCCTTCAAGAATATCATATGTAGAACAATGACCCAAAACATGCTTAAAAAAAGCAGCCAGAGTCCACATCTAAATTCCATGGAACTGGCCTGTGGAGAGATCTGAGAACAGCAGTTTTTGGAATTCCGCAAATATGAGAGACTAGTTGGCAAAAACGTGTGGCATTAGTAACTAATTCATGGTTACAAGATGCAACTGATTTCATTTCACAAGGGTGTTCTACTGACTATTAAGTTGAGGTTGGAAATAACTCTCTCCGGTCCATTTTATGGTTTTCTATGTGAAATTAATTAAATAAACATCAATATGTTTAATTACTTATTGTCTAAAACTATAACTATGTTTCATGTTTACCAATAGGTCAATTTAAAGATTGGTTCAGTGTGGTTTAGTGGTTTAGTGTGAAATGTTACATTCTGAAAAAAAAAAAGATTTGTTCATTGCCCAATTATGGCTAAATGGATTTTGAAATTCTGTTCAAGTTAAATGAACACATGCACTGCACTGTGGGACAAAAAAAACCCCAAAGAAAACATATGGTTTTAGATTTGATCCTCTTTTGTCATCATTACCATTATATAAAAATGTTCACTGTTGGGAGTAAGTGAAATGGTGTTTTTTTTGTGTTGTAGTCATGGAACTCATGTAGTCAGTCTGCATCCATCCCCACCACTGTTAAAAATAAAATATTTCCTGTGTTCTATACAGAACCCACTGCATAACATTAAAAAGTATGTTAATTACAAGTATCAAATATCAAGTACCTAAACCCAAATAAATGATCTAAGATCAGCACCATTCAGCTATTCACCATCAGCGTTTGGTTTTCTTTAATTTCTTTTATAGTGTCACATGGTTTGTTAACATTTAAATCATATAAATCTAAAGCACTGTTTTTAGTGTTGTCCAGTCTGTAATACTTAAATAAAATGAAACATGAAAACAAACTGAATTATAATGCAGTGATTAGAAGATCTTAGGATAAAGTATAATGATTTTAATGAATAATACATTTTGCTACACTAAAGGCATTCAAGCTACAAATACATTTGTATCAGAGGAATTAGGAGCAAATATTCTTAGTGTAACAATGAGATAAAGAGATTTTCTGAACCAAGGGTAGAAGAGGCCATATATTATAGGATTTAAAGTTGAATTAACATAACCCAACCAGACAAACACATCAAAGAGAACTGCAGGAGTGGAGAAGTTAATGTAAGGATCAATGATAGAGTTAGCAAAAAAGGGCATCCAGCAAAGAATAAATGCACCCACAACAATGCCTAGGGTTTTTGCTGCTTTGTTCTCATTTTTCACATTTTGAGAAATCATCCCATTGCTTGTCCAATTTTTGCCATCAATTTTCCTTGCATGCTTTTTTGACACCAAAAAAATTTGAGCATACAAACAAACCATGACTGAGCATGGTAAAAGGAAACCTATCAATGTATCCAAAGCCCCCCACAGTGCATTGAACAAAAGGTTACAACTTCCCATGCAGGAAACTGACTCAATATAGTCGTCCAGACTCGCTAAATTTGCTTTTGAATACATTAAAGTGTAAGAATACACTGCAGCTGTTGTCCAACTCAGAGCTACCATTAGCCATGCAATGGGTATGGTTATTCTTGTAGGGTAGTGAAGTGGGTGGCACACAGCTTGATACCGATCTGTTGCAATACAGATCAGGTGGAAGATAGATGCAGAGGTCAGAAACATGTCAAAACTAGAGTGCAACAAACAGAGGGTTTGTCCAAAGTACCAGCAGCCATCCACAGATCGGATTGTGCTGAAAGGCATGACGATGATGCCCACCAACAGGTCTGCCAGGGCAAGTGACATCACCAGCATGTTTGTGGGTGTGTGCAGTTGTTTAAAATGGGCTATGGAGACAATAACCACAATGTTCCCTAAAATAGTCACTGTCATTGCCAATATCAGCAATAAATAAAACACAGATTTAGCAGTTACGCTGTAAAAGCCTTTCACACATGAGGCATTAAATTCAGGATAACATAACCCTTTTAAATATGCATCTTCCATTAAAGATGAATTTGTAGCTTCCATTATCTTGCTGTCTCCCTTCACATGAAGATGAAATATAAAAAATGTAGAGAGTAGAGTCTTTGAGAGACTACTCCAGACACCCTGAATAGAACCTGTATGGAATGAGCCCCATTTGATGAAAAAAGCAAGCCCTTATATATGCATTCTTCCTGAGGAAAAAGAACTCCAGGGAGTTTAAATGCTGCCATGCAAAACCTCTTGGCTTTAGCTCTTAATAATTATGTCCTATAATTTTTGTCACAGAATATTAAAGTGTTTGTTTTACATTTAATTGTTGGATGGTTTGAATTGAACCTAAATGGTGAATAAGTAATTCAGCAAGTTCATCTAATGATTTAAGTGCACAACTATTTGGACAATAATTTACAAATGAGAAGCAATTATTACCAATGATTAATAAATTTGAATCAATTTACTGTGTCTAAAAGAACTGGATCAAATGTATAGTAATCCTCATAACTTCAATTGGTATAAAACACCTTTTTGATAATATCATGGCTGTACATATAAATATATTTTTCAACATGTTTATTTGAACACAATGGATCCACAGGTAATGCAATTTGATCCCTGCTCAGGTCACTGTCTGGGAGGAGTTTCATGTATTCTCCCTGTGTCTGCACAGATTTTTGTGCCTCACAAATATGTGCATAATAGGTGAATTGGCTTTGCTAAATTGCCACCTAGGTGTGAGTGTGGTGCTCTGGGCTGGACTGGGGTGCTCCTGCCTGTGCCCAATGACTCAAGGTGGGCTCTGGATCAACCATGACCTTATTCAGAAAGAAGTGGATAAGATCATGACTATCTGTTTATTTTTATTTTGATAATGTACTGAGAAAAACATCACTGAGTAACAGAATGCACAAAAAAGGAATACTTTGTGAGTCCTTTCCAATGAAGTTTTACTGTATGGGTCTGTAATGCAACTAGACTAATAAGAAATGTTTACATACATTTTAAAAGAGGAATATACTTCCATAGCTAAAAAACAATTGTTAAACCATCTCTTTTGTGCATTGTGTGTCTTGCATGCACACTGTTTTAACACACAGTTAATGCAGGGTAAGGCAGAGTTAGGCAGTCATCTCTACAATTAAATATAATAAATGTCATATGATAAATATTTAAATTCTTAATTTTGACAACGCTGTCTCAAACACTGCTTGCTTATTCATTGCAATGCATTCTCAGACTAAGAAATCAGAGACAACCACAGATAAAGCCAGACACAAGTAATTGGCCTTGTTATGTTTCTTAAAATACTCTTTGTATCTTGAAAATATTGGTATATCAAATGCTCTGCTGACATAAAGAAAAGGGTCTACTGACGCCACAGGACATTAAAAGCTCAGTCCATTGATTTCTCTTGGACTGAGTAAGAAGATTAAATTCTATACCTGTCTTGCATGTATAGAATTTTTTGCATACAAACGATAAATTTTAAGAGCTAACTGTGAATGAATGGAAACATTAAGAACCATTGAACAAATTAACTGAACACCAACCCTGTTCAGCTGATTACTTGTGTTGGTTGTTATGAGTGATTAACACAAGTGCCAAGCATGAGTGAGTCGTTCTCTATGTTGCACCTATCTCATGCACTCTCTGTGTGATTAATACAGGCCTCCATGGTCATGTATTTGGGGAAGTTGCTTTAGAAGGAAGTAGAGGAAGTCTCATTACTGAGCTAAAAGTGCACGGTCTTTTCATGACCGGCCATTATCAAACACAAATTACTGATGCCATAGCTCCAAATATGATGGTTGAATGGCAAAAGACTGGTAGAGTCTAGTGTGGCCTATGCACAAATCTTATTTGCTGTAAATTTCACATTTTACATGCTACTTTTTTTTTGTAGGTCTCATACTACAGGCCTAGACTAGTAAATGCAGCTTGAACTTCAACTGTCTCTGAAAAAATCTGTTCTGCCCCATTCATTCATTCATTCATTCATTCATTTTCCGAACCGCTTATTCCTGAATAGGGTCACGGGTGAGCCGGTGCCCAGCCGGCAACTCTGAGCGCAAGGCCAGGAAACAACCCTAGACAGGGCGCTAATCCATTGTAGGGCACATATAATATAATATAATATAATATAATATAATATAATATAATATAATATAATATAATGCATTGCAGTAGACCAATTGTGTATGATTTGACTTTTATGTTTCTTCATTTTGAAGTGACATTTTTCTTTACCTATACTGCAAAAGTATGTGTTCTAATTATTCATGTATGGTTTCTTTAACAGTTCTATTACTTGGATTTTTTTGTGTTGCAAGTTTTGATCCCACCAGATTCATATAAAAGCTGCCATTTTTTATAAACCATGAGGGTTTATATTAGATATCACAATCTCACTGATATCTAAAGTTTACTAAAACTTTTCAATACAAGAGCAAAACAGTAATAACGTTAGAAGTCAACATTCAAGTTATTGGATTCACTTTATATATTATGTTTGCTTTTTCAGAATTACTGAAGTACTAAGTTGCTTATGTTTGTAAACCGGCAAACATACCTTAATATAATAATCCTAAATGCTTTCTGAAAACGAGGATAGAAAAAGCCATAGATCAGTGGATTGAACATGGAATTAAAATACCCAAACCAAACCAAGGCATCAAAAACATCAAGAGGAGTTGAAAAATTAAGGAATGGATCAATTACAGTGGTGAGAAAAAATGGCAGCCAGCACAGCAGAAAGACACCCATAACAATGCCTAGAGTTTTAGCTGCCTTTCTTTCCTTCTGTTCTGACACTTGGTTTTTCTCACCAGATATTCCCACAACTGTTCTGTCAGATAACATTCTTGCTTGTTTTCTTGCAATGTAGAAAATTTTAAGGTAAAGGCAGCTCATTATAGTTCCAGGAATGTAAAAGTTAAGAAGTGGTGCAATAACACCCCATTCCTTATTAAAAATCAAAACACAGTTTCCAACACATGAGTTTAACATTTGTTCATCCAGGCCCATAAGGTTTACCTTGGAAAACACAATCCCAAAGCTAAAACTACATGAAAATAACCAAATAATTGCAAGCCATTGTACTACACTGCAATTTGTTACCTTCATTCTGTAACTCAGAGGTTCACAAATGGCCAAGTACCTGTCAACAGATACCAAACACAGGTGCAGAATAGAGGCAATACTGAGAGTCATGTCTAAACTTGAGTGTAATTGACAAACAAAATCACCCAAGAACCAGCACCCTTCCACCCACCGCACCATACTGAAGGGCATGACCAGACAACCCAACATACAGTCCACCAAGGCCATGGAAAGGATGATGAGGTTGGTTGGAGACCAGAGCTGTTTAAAGTGAGAAATGGAAATAATGACAAGCAGGTTTCCAAAGACAGTCATAATGATAGCAACCAGCATAAAAGCATACATGGCCCCTCTGAACACAAAGAAACGCTGCATCCTGGCGCAGGAGCGGAGCTGGTCTGGGATGCAGGGAATCACATTTTCCACATCAGTTTTATTCATGAACAGAGTGTCCATCCAAACCATTTAGAACTGCTTTTCTTCAAGGTATAAAAAAATGCCCAGATTGCACAAAAACAATATCAGAATATCTAAGAAATTAAAATTTCAACAGTCAAGAAAATATAACTTAAAAAATGTGATATATTTTGAATAAGAAATAAGATTGAAGGCAAAAAAACATTCCATGCATACCCACAAATTAAACCAACCCACCCTTCTGCATGATGGCTTTTATACATCCAGGTTTCAGGCTTTTGCCAATAGAAATGCTTTTCCACAACTTCCGTGAATCCATATGGCTGGTAGCACTGGAGGTTGGATAAGCTTTTAACCAATCTATAGTTCAGTTGTGTTATCTGTTTGAATATTTAATTGCCTGAGCATACAGCCAATCAGGGTACACTCTAGACTACTGTGGGGCCCTATGCAGGTTTAGGGCCATGCTGTCCCTTATCTTCTAAGACTGTTTTATGCACAAGTGCCCTGTTTATGTTAATGCAACATATACAATGAGTGTTACCTAATGGCAGGCAATGTAACTAACTTGCAATTTTAGAAGAAAGCAAAATTAATCTTCCCTGAGTTGATTAATTTTATGAGTTTGATTCATTGAGAATTAACACAGAATAATAACAGTACTTTTGAACAAGACTGATTAACTGCTGAAAACACTGAAGCAGTAGGTTAGTCATTATTAATAGTAAGAATAATTTGTAACGGCTAAAAGTTGAAATTTAGAGCTAACAACATATGTGACAGTGCCCTATGGTCTTGTCTTATGCTAGTTTGGTAATATGCTAGTTGGCTTGACAGTACCATCATGCAATTATGGGTATGCACTGAAAAGTTCTAATCATTCACGTCATTTCTTTCCCCTTTTTAATGGCACATACAAAATGTTATTATTTTCAAATGTTCAACACTTAAATTAAGAGACATACAATTTAGAAATGTAAAACATTTCTAGCTCAAACTGTCTAAATTATGTGCATGATTATATTTTATTAATTTAGTGAACATCTGTTTGGGGTTCTAATATATTAACTCATTTATATTACTGATAACCGATAATTTGTAGCTAGATAAGAGCATTACAATATAATTTAAAGGCACAATTAAATTCAAGTACTAACATGAGTATTAGTATAGGATAGCATAGCTTTATTGTTCCCCTGGGAGGGTTCCCTCAGGGATATTAAGGTGTGGTATTTAGGTATTATCTATATATGTTTAATTAACAATTTTCATTATGCAACAGTACTGCACATAAAAATGGTCTCGTGGGTCACTGACTGCCATGGAAAAAAACAACTCAAAACAACATTACTTTTGATGTATTTAATTTTCTTTACCCACTGTCACTTTACATGGCCACCTACATTGACCAAAGAAGTTGAGTCCACATGTTGAGTCCATGAGAATCAAATCCAGAGGTTGGCTTCAAAAAAGAGAAACAAGTGCTGCCAGCATTAGTGCAAAGGTTGAAGAATTGGGAGGTCAGTCTGTTAGTGGTCAGACCATATGTCACATGCTGCATTAACTTGGACTGCGTGACTGTCATCCCAGAAGGAAAACTCTTCTTTAGCACAAGAAAGCTTGTCTTTGCAAACACAAACAGTCCAAGAACATGAATTACTGGGACAATATCCTGTGATCTGACAATACCAACATAAGCTTGTTTGGCTCAGATGGTGTCCAGTATGTATGACGGTGCCCTGGAAAGGGGTACCAAGAAAACTGTGTCTTGCCTAGGGTCAAGCAGGGTGGTGGTACTATCATGGCCTGGAGCTGAAAGAGTACTGCCAGCCCTGGTTAGCATGAATTCCATCATGTACCGTGACATTCTGAAACAGAGCATGATCCTCCTCCCTTCGATAACTCTGCTGCATGGCTCTTTATTCAGCATGATAATGACCGAAAAGATGGTAAATGCATTACTCAGGATGCTGAAGGCAAAGGTAATGGACTATCCAAATATTTCTCCAGACATAAACCCAATTGTGGGGCATCCTCAAGCAGAAGGTGGAGGTGCGCAAGGTGTGTAACGGTGTAAAGGTGTAATTCACCACCTTCGTGATGTCATCAGGGAGGAGTAGAAAAGCATTTCAGTAGCAGCCTGTGCAGGTCTGGTGAACTCCATGCCCAAGAGGTTTTATGTAGTGCTAGATAATAATGGTGGTCACACAAAATATTGACACTATGAGGATAATTTGGACATTCATTGTGAGGTATACTCACTTGTGTGGCCAGCTATCTAGGCATCAATGGCTGTGATTTCTTTTCAGAAGACAGTAAATCTGTTCTGGCGTACACTGACTACTCCAAATTATACCCAAGATTAATGTCTATAGTGTTGTCCCATGAGAAGATATAATAAAATATTTGAGAAATGTGAGGAGTGTGCTCGCTTTTGTTCTGCTCATAATGTAAAGAATGTACCAAATAAAACCATGCAAGAAACCAGGCTACTAAAGAGTAAATGTGCTGTTTCTTATTAGCAGTGGCCTATTAATATATTATATTGTGTCAAATATGGGGGATGGAATGTCTGCACTAGAGAAATCTCTCAACCATCTCAATCCAAACACGAATGAAGCTCTTCCTTGCAGACAAATCATAATTTCAAATGGATTAGTATACACGCTTTTACTGATCATTGATCAGGACTATATTCTGACATTGTAAAAATGTAATTTGTAAATGTGTACTATAAATAAAGAACTGTTATGTTCTCATTATTGATGTTCCGATGATGATATGTTTTACAAATAAAAATCCTTCTATGTTTAATTAAATTAATATTATTATTAATAAGCATTAATAAGCATAATACATGTTACTGTTCTATGAAAATTGTTTTTAATTCCTAATGTGACAGATAACAAAAAATGTTTGAATTAATATAAAATAATTTATAAATCCATTAAAACTCCATACAAATCTCTATTTTAACATTAAGGTCAATCAATGAGATTGTATGGTGAGCTGCATTTAAAAAACTTGACATAACAATTGTAATTATAATAATTTTCTGAATGTTTAAATTGCTGGGGTCAAATTGACCCCAATTTTCTTTGAAGATAACAGGAGAGTTAAAATTTAGTATACCTTTTTTCTTTTACAATGTCAATCAGAATATTAATTATATTTAACTAATATCCCTATATCACATAAAGAAGGGAACAGAAACAAAGAAATGGTTGCGCATACTTTTGTTTTATTGACACTGACAATAAGAGATGCACTTTCTGCTTTAACCTCCCTGTGTTGTAGATTGTTCCCTATTAAGCTGGGTTGAGAACAACCTTCCTATAAGTAGCTGGTTCAGTGACTTTTCAGAGTTTTAGTTCATCTCCGTTTCTTCCTGAAACTATTAGAGGGTTCCTCTTTGTCAACAAGAAGCTCAGCCTGTATATTAGGAGTCTAGAAATAAACATATTTGACTGTGGCTTTTGTGTTCATGAATATGTTTGTTCAGATAATGTCTTTTTGCTATGCAAATGTTCTTTCAAGTTACAGGAACCAGACACACTGTGTTGTTCAACGTCTGTGGGTCTTAAGTCATTCTTATTAGCACATTAAATCTTAAAAAACAACAACAAAGCCTACTTCTGACTAATCACAAGTTTCAACACGAAGTCTTATTTCAACATATACATTTGTGCCAGAGTTTGTATTTGCTTATTGATTATGTATAAAATTCTGTAAAAAAGATTAACAACCACTCTGACCTAGTGTGGACTTGTTGTGATGTATATGTTCTATAGTAATTACATTACAAGCTGAATTTTCTATTTTATTTCAGTTTAATTTCAGTTGCCTAATACACTGACTGACTAAATCATGATACAACTTGCTGTTGTTTGTGAAACAAGTCAGAATTAGAGTAATAAACTACTTGCATTACTGAGATGTAGAACTTTTGATATAATGATCTTAAATGCCCTCTGAAAGCGTGGATAAAAAAAGCCATACACCAAGGGATTAAATGTTGAATTAAGATACCCAAACCATACCAGGGCATCAAAAACATCTAAAGGGGTTGGAAAACCAAGCAATGGATCAGTTAGCGTGACAATGAAAAATGGCAGCCAACACAGCAGAAAAATTCCCATAATAATGCCAAGAGTTTTAGCTGCTTTTCTCTCTCTCTGTTCTGATGACTGGATCGCCGTCTCACAAGAGGTCTGTCTCACAGTCAGCCTTTCAGGCATAACTTTAGCTTGTTTTCTTGCAACATGAAATATCTTAAGGTACAGAGAGCTCATGATAGTCCCTGGAACAAAAAAAGCCACGAGTGAAAGAACAACACCTGACTCCAAGTTAAAAATCAAAGCACACTTTCCAACACAAGAGGCTTGCATCTCAAGGTTTTCCAGACCTATAACATTTACTTTAGACAGAACAACCCCAAAACTATATGTGACTGAAAACAGCCATATGGCAACAATGCATATGGCCACATTGCAATTTGTCACCTTCATTCTGTAACTCAGAGGTTCACAAATGGCCAAGTATCTGTCAATGGATATCAAACACAGGTGCAATATAGAGACAATACTCAGAGTCATGTCTAAGACAGAATGTATTTGACAGAAAATATCCCCCAAAAACCAGCAGTGTTCCAACCATCGCACCATACTGAAGGGCATAATCAAACAGCCCAGCATACAGTCCACCAATGCCAGAGAGAGAATTACGAGGTTGGTTGGAGACTGCAGCTGTTTAAAATAAGAAATAGTGATGATGACTAAAAGGTTCCCAAAAACAGTCATGAGAATAGTAGCCACCAGTAAAAGGTATATGGCCACTTTAAGCACAAAAAAACGTTGCACTCTGTGGCAGGAGAGAGGCTGGTGTGGGAAGCAGAGTAACACATTGTTCGTATCAGCATCCGTCAAATTCATAATGGAGACATTTATCCAAGTAATAAAAAATGTTCTATCACAAAAACATTTAAACTTAAAAACATTTGCACTTAAAAATATACAGTAATTTTTACTTAGACCCACAACCCTAAAGAAAATAACAACTGACTAACAGCTTCTTTGCTTAAATGAAGTCTAGATTTTAAAAGCTAACACACCTTTGCCAATAGGATTGCATTAATGTGACATCATTCCAAGGCCAAACATACATTGGCTGTTTGTAAAAATTCCTTGGTCAGTTGCCATGTGGTGTAGATACTTAAGTAAGTAATGATAGTACTAATGTATTAAGCATGCCTTAAAGATAATTAATATTAAACAGTTTAACAGAGATTCCACCAAAATGCTTAATGCCAAAAGGTAAAGCAACAAGTAATTAAAAAAAGAAAAGAAAAGTAACAGACAAAAATGAGAAAAAGCTCTGTAATGTTTTGGATGCTGTGGTAGTAAGGTAGTTAATTTAGGTAGTTAATTATAGTCACTGAGCAATGCTTTAGGAAGACCCATATGCACTTATTAACCAATACAGTTGTCATATCAACCAAAAATGTAGCAACAAAGTAATATATAAAATCATGCAGATATGTGTCAGCAGCTTAACCTTTAGAAACCTGGGCCAATTTTTGGGTGCTTTATCATAGTTTGACATTCTGTTATTCACCGAAAGGAGACACACATGCCATATATTGCTATTTTCAGGAAATGATTTCATTTGAGATGTAAAAATTAAGCAAATTTAAATATGGATATGTTGTGATAAAAATGTCTACATTTTTTTTGCTTATAAAGACACTTTTGTCTTAGACATCCTTTTGGGAATCGATCATCCAGCGTGTTTTTAGATATAATTAGAGTGACAAGGATATTTTTAATAGTAATTTATTCATTTTATAAGTTATCATTTATTATTTTTATTATGTAGAAAGAGAGCAAACACTCTCATTTAGATAGACAAATAGAACAGTATTTATAATATAAACATTATAAATAATAGTCAAAGTTCTGAAGAAATGTATTTACAGATATTACACATGGGGAGATGGAAAAAATATTGTAAAGAAATATTTGGAGGAAAGAAGAATCTGCAATACATCTCATCACATTACAGAGGTGGGCAAGAGTAGTGTTAGAGAGTCTTACCAAGGGACTCTTATTGGTGTGGCACAGCATAATTGCCCAAACCTGGAATCAAACCCTGGTCTCTCACATGATGTGATGGCTCACTACTGACGCTATCTGTTGTGTCACACCAATACACATGAGCACATGTGTTTTGTTCTGGTCCTGTTTCTGCCATTATCTATCTCTGCCCATTCCCATCTGTGTCTCATTGGTTACCCACCCCATTCATTATCCAGATCCAGGTGTGTGTTATCTTCTCATTATATTTAAGACCCATTGTTTCAGTCTGTCCTTGTCAGTCCTTTGTTTTGTGATTGCATTTGTTTGTTTATCTGTATCCCAGATGTTGGATTCTTTGCTTGTCTGTATGTTTCCATGCAGTTTGTTTGCTTATGTATTTCCCAGAGTTGATGTTAGTCTGTTTGTTTTTGTTGCCCAGTTTGCTTCTTTATAATCAAATCTAAAGAAAAAAAACAAAACCCTGCATTTATGTGCACCTACCTTGTCTATGTCTTCATCTGTTCAGCAAATATAATTGTTTCAAAGTGACTGACCAACCTATGGATGTAGCAGGGTTCTCCAGGGTTTGAGGCTCTACTTCAGCCTCCAGAACTGCACCCAGTCTGGTTCCATAAACTGTTGTTGGGACATTAGCCAGTTCTGGACCCATACCAGTGTTCACATCCTTTATTCAGCCTATGTGCATGCCCAGGTCTACAAACCGGATTCCAAAAAAGTTGGGACAAGTCCATGTTTACCACTGTGTGGCATTTGTTCCTACAACACTCAACAGACGTCTGGGGACAGAGGAGACCAGTTTCTCAAGTTTAGAAATAGGAATGCTCTCCCATTCATGTCTAATACAGGCCTCTAACTGTTCAAATGTCTTGAGCCTTCTTTGTTGCACTTTCCTCTTTATGATACGCCAAATGTTCTCTATAGGTGAAAGATCTGGACAGCAGGCTGGCCATTTCAGTACCTGGATCCTTCTCCTATGTAGCCATGATGTTGTGATTGCTGCAGAATGTGGTCTGGCATTATCTTGTTGAAAAATGCAGGGTCTTCCCTGAAAGAGATGACGTCTAGATGGGAGCATATGTTGTTCTAGGACCTGAACATAGTTCTCTGCATTAATGGTGCCTTTCCAGACCTGCAAGCTGCCCATGCCACAAGCACTCATGCAACCCCATACCATCAGTGATGCAGGCTTCTGAACAGAGCGTTGATAACAACTTGGGTTATCCTTGTCCTCTCTGGTCCGGATGACATGGCGTCCCAGTGTTCCATAAAGAACTTCAAATCGTGACTCATCTGACCACAGAACAGTCTTCCATTTTGCCACACTCCATTTTAAATGACCTGGCCCAATGCAAATGTCTGAGCTTGTGGAGCTTGCTTAGAAATGGCTTCCTCTTTGCACTGTAGAGTTTCAGCTGGCAAAGGCGGATGGCACGGTGGATTGTGTTCACTGACAATGCTTTCTGGAAGTATTTCTGAGCCCATTCTGTTATTTCCTTGACAGTGGCATTCCTGTTTGAGGTTCAGTGACGTTTAAGGGCCCGGAGATCACGAGCATCCAGTAGAGTTTTACAGCCTTGACCCTTATGCAACAGCGATTGTTCCAGATTCTCTGAATCTTTTGATGATATTATGCACAGTTAATGATGATAACTTAAAAGTCTTTGCTATTTTATGCTGGGTAACGCCATTCTTTCTGCGCAACAATGGTGGAATTGGTGATCCTTTTACCATCTTGGCTTCAGAGAGACACTGACACTCTGAGAAGCTCTTTTTAATACCCAATCATGTTGTCAATTGACCTAATTAATGTTAATTGGTCTTCCATCTGTTCGTTATATGCTCAATTTCCTTTTTCGAACCACTTATTGCTACTTTTTTGGGATTTGTTGACACTGTAAATCAACATATTTTTCCTTTAAAATGTTACATTTACTCAGATTAAACTTTTGATCTGTCATCTATGTTCTATTACGAATAAAATATTGACATTTGCCATCTCCACATCATTGCATTCAGTTTTTATTCACAATTTATTTAGTGTCCCAACTTTTTTGGAATCCGGTTTGTATGTCTGTTCAGTCTGTTCCTGTTTTGGTTACTGTGAATGTTCTTGTCACTGTTTCTGTGTCTGTTTTCATTATCCCTGTCACTGTTTTTGGGTCTGTCCCTGTCAGTGTGTCAGTCCTGGTAACCAGTCCGGTCATGTCCCAGATCCAGTCCTCTCTCATGTTTGTTTCTCCAGTCTCATGTTCCCCAGATCCAGTCATCTGTCCAGTCTCAGTCTTTTGTTTCTCCTGCACTGTCCCAAGTGTTTTGTTTTGGTCCTGTCTCCATCCTTGTTCTTCCCATTCCTGTCTGTGTCTCATTTGTTACCCAGCCCATTTGTTATCCAGTTCCAGGTGTGTGTGTGTCTGTGTGTATGTGTGTGTTCTCATTGTATTTAAGACTCTTTATTTTTAAGCCTGTCCTTGTCTGTCTTTTGTTTTGGGAGTGTTTTTTAATTTATCTATATCCCAGAGTTCATGTCAGATTCTTTGCTTCCCTGTATGTTTCCATGCAGTTTGTTTGCTTATCTATGTCTGAGAGTTAGTCTGTTTCTTTTAAAATTTTTAGTTTGAATGATTGCCTTTTCTAGCAAATGGCCCTGTTGTGTTTTCTGAAACCTGTTACTCCAGTCCCCTCATCAGATACAGAATCTGAATTTTCAGATGCTACTACAATGGACATTGCGTTTAGGAACAGAAAAATAAAAATAAAAAGCCCAGACAAAAACCCAAACTCACTCGTCCAGGTGAAATGATGGGCGAGCTGCATGGCACTTGGGATAATGAAGGGGGCAGAAATCTCGTCCCCCTACAGTGGGAAAAGTAGAATTCTCCATTAATGGAGAATGGGAAAACATCATGTCATCAATTCAGACATTTCAGACTATGGCCAATTGCTCTTCCCTATACAGCCAATACACCCTTTCAAACTAAAACCCCAGCATTGGGTGCATCAATGGCCGAAAAAATAAATCAATACATACATACAAACATTAATAAATAAATAAATAAATAAAAAGAAGGCACCCAGACTTACCAGAACATTTCAGGGGTGAGGTTCAAGGAGATCTAATGATGCCTCTGGTGGATGCACCACATGGAAATGTGATATACAAACCATTTAAGTTGGGTGATTTGAACAGCTGGTAGAGAGAATGACTGTGGACTGTGGATGGCTAATTTAGACTGATTCACTGCAGGACAAAATCTCGCTCTAGGTGATTTCTGAGCAGTGGCCAATCGCTGTATGGGGGGGGGGGGGGAGTTGCATCTTATGTTTCCCTCATCAGGGGAGGCACAATGCACAGTCTGAAATGGGATGGTAAAACTGAACCTTGCACCCAATTGGCTGATTGTGTTGAGACCTGGATTAGACACACAGGTTTTCACCCTGGTAATGGGGGCAAATTTGGTTTCGAGAAGCAGTTTTGAACAGATTGCCTGTGGCAACCACAACTGCACTGTTAGACAATCCTGATCTCCCTGGCATGGACTCTCCAGGTTTTATTAGACATGTAGTTCATGATATGTCCAAAGCTGTGAAACAGCAAGAGGATGAGCAATTAGAGCTGTAAAAGTTACAAACTTAGCTCCTCAAATTACAATTGGTACATGCCAGAGGTGAAACCACTGAGAAACGTAATAAGGAGAAGTCCCTTAAGGATGACTCTGCTAATCAGATGGTTTTAATGCCTCACCTGAAGCCATTGCAGCAACCACCCAATTCAAATCCATCTCCTCCTCCACAATCGTCTCATCAACATACAAACACCCAGAATGAGGAACCTAGACCCAAAAGGGGTGGTAGGCGGGCTCCGGGGTGTGTCCTGTGGTCCGTGCTGTCATGTTCCATGGGAGGGGTGTTTCCAATGTGGCCAGATGGGCCATTGGGTGAGTCAGTGTCAATATAGAGGTCTACCCATGAACCCCTACCCTCAGCCCCACCTTCAAGCTTGGGCTACTTCTTATCCTCCAGCTCGTTCCGTGCTCCATCCACCACAGCCTGCCCCTCAACCATTGGGACCACCACCACAGCAGTCTCAAGGACAGTACTATGCCAGTAATCCCACTGGGTGGGGTTCTGATCAGCATTGACGAGGCCCTAGGGAACAAGGGGATGGCATGACCATGGCAGACCCCATGCTATTGAGGTGGGAGGGGAATGTGCACCCTTCCTGGTGGAAATGGGGGTGATACAATCAGCTATATGCCACACCATGTCACATTCATTGATTTCTACAGACACTGTGTCAGTCACTGGTTTCTCTGGGGTCCCTAGTGCTCTGTCATTGACTGTTCAGTTGCCAGTTTGGCTGGGCATGCAATTTTGCTTTTTCTTGATGTTTCTCAAACAGAAGGCACTGTTAGTGTGGTGTTCTGTTTCAGAAAAAGGGGGAGATAGGCAGGTACTACTGCATGTGTCTTCCTCGACCAGTCTAAAAAAAGACAACTGCCATGCTCACTCAGTAGTAACATATATGAATTCTCAGACCTTCAACTTGACTTCACTGAGACAGAGACGCATTTCAAAAATTTGGACTGCTCCACATTTGAGTTTCACACATGACCGCAATAACATGGCTCTTGGCCAGAGCCACTAGTGTGAATGAGGAGTTTAACTTCTCACATCCCCAAACATGGGCTTCCCAGATGCATTGGTCTGACAACGGATGTCAAGGTAAGGTCAAACGAATGAATCAGAAACTGAAAACAAAATTGGCTAAAATCTGTGCACAGACTTAAATGAACTGGGTTGATGCTTTACTGTGAGAACTCATGGCCATTCGAATGTCTGTAAACCAAACTTCAGGTTTCAGCCCTTTTGCACTGCAGAAGGACAGATGCATGTCTGGACCACAACATTCAATTTCAAATGCAGCGGATGGTAAAGACACATATTTTAATCAACTACAAAATCTTGTAGTAATAATTTTCCTTAGCATGCAAAAGAGATCCACCAGACCAGGCTACAATGTTTTTCTATAGTCTTCAACTTTTCATTTTTTTGTGAGCCTGAGCCCTCTGCAGTCTGATCTTTCTGTTCTTGTCTAACATAAGTGGAGTGTAATGTGGCTTTCTGCTGTTATTGCCCACACACCTCAAAATTCAGTATGTTGTCCATTCTTAAGCTTAAATTTATTTTATACAAAGAAGTTGAAAGAAATCACTGTGACTTCCGGTTGAGTGAACGCTGTGCGCGCCTGGCTGCCGCTGCTCTCCAGTACTACTGTATTTTGTTATTCTGTCTGGGTCAACTCACCATCTACCTTTCTACAATGTCTGTGTATCAGCTGTATTTCTGGTCTGCACTCGTGTGGATAGTCCTGGTCTACTCCAGTACACTGTGTCTGAACTCCTGCGGCTACGCTCCCATCGCTGTGGGCGTCCCAAAGCGGTGCACCCGGACATCGTTTTTCTGCCTCGCCAGAAATACATACATCGTGGATCTCGCCGGCACTTCAAGCTCGACTGCTCTACAGCAATTCACTCCTTTTGGTCCACTACTCGCCGCCCTCCAAGGATTACCGGCCAGCATGCTAATCATAGCATGCTGGCTAGCCTTCCCACTTCAACTGACGCTGCTACCAAGTTCGACTCCACCACTGTCAACCTCGGTCTCCTCAACATCCGCTCACTTACGAGCAAGGGTCATCTTATCCAAGATCTCCTCACTGACCGCAAGTTAGACTTTCTCTGTCTTACAGAAACCTGGCAACAGCCCAACGACTTCTCACAACTTAATGAATCCACACCTTCTGGGTTTGTTTACATCTCTCAACCACGCGGGGTAGGTCGAGGAGGAGGTCTCGCGAATTGGAAAGTTCTCTCGGTGTCTGTGCCTACCTACAGCTCTATGGAATGTCTAGCATGTGAACTGCCTGGACCCTCTCCTACTATCATCGCTACAATCTACCGTCCTCCCAAGCCACATAAAGACTTTCTAACGGACTTTGCATCCCTACTTACTCACCTATCTACTCTGTCACCAAATGTAATGTTGCTGGGAGATTTCAATATACACATGGACCGCATTAATCTTCCTCTCACCAAAGACTTCTCCTCCTGCCTTGAAAGTTTTGGATTCAATCAGTTAATTGATTTCCCTACTCATTCAAAAGGACATATTTTGGACTTAATCTGTTGTTCAGGTCTCATCCCCTCAAATTGTGCAGCTGACGATATTCATGTAACGGATCATTTCCTCCTCTCTTTTGACATTACACTCTCTCCAAAACCAAGGAATTGCGTCTCATCTCATTCAGAAATATTAAAGACATTAATATGGATGCCCTCACCTCTAGCCTCAACAATATCCTGAACCTGAACCTGAAAAATCCACCCACACCTGATGAGCTCGCTGCTCATTATAACAACAGTCTAACTGATATTCTCAACTCACTTGCCCCAGTTAAAACCCACTCTGTTTCCTTCTCTCATTCTGCCCCCTGGTACACCCCTGAACTCCGGCTACTGAAAGCCAAAGCTTGAGCTCAACTTGAGCGTCTCTATAGAAAATCTGGTCTCACTATCCACAAAGAAATGCACAAAACCCACGTACTAATATATATAATTTTTTTATAAGGAAAAAATTGTTCATGCAAAATCACTATACTACTCTGGGCTAATCAGTTCTAATGAAGGAAACACTAAAACATTGTTCTCTCTAGTTAACAGATCACTCCAACCTACAGCCTCTCTACCTTCCCACTTTTACTCAACAGACTCCTGTAACTCCCTATTGATGTTCTTTAGTGAAAAAATCTGTAAATTCCTTCCCAATCCCTCGCCTCTCCCTTTCTCTGTACCTTGTCTACACAGTCAGTCTCTCTCCCACTTTCAACTCCCATATTCAACTGTTATTTCTAATCTCATTGTCAAATCAAAACCTTCTACCTGCCAGCTTGATCCTTTCCCTACAATCTTAGTTAAATCTTGTCTTTCCTCACTGCTCCCCCTCATAACTGCCATTATCCATTCCTCACTTACTTATGGAATTGTCCCGTCACTCTTTAAAACAGCAGCCATCACTCCCATCTTGAAAAAACCTGGTTCAGATCCAAACAACTTTAATAACCTCCACCCCATTTCAAACCTCCCTTTCATTTCCAAAATACTCGAAAAAGTCGTTGCCACTCAACTCCATACCTATCTATCCCAAAACTCCCTTTATGAAAAATTCCAGTCTGGTTTCCGCCCCCTTCATAGCACAGAAACTAATCACCAATGACCTTCTTATGGCAGCTGACTCGGGTTCATTCTCCATTCTGATACTTCTTGATCTAAGTGCAGCCTTCGACACCATCTCTCATTCTATCCTCCTCAGTAGACTATCCTCCATAGGCATCAACCATATCACACTTGACTGGTTTCACTCTCTGGTTTCTCTCTGGCCGCACTCAGTTCGTTCAGCTTAAATCCTTCAGATCCCAGCCTTCCCCTGTTCTTTTCGGAGTGCCCCAGGGTTCCGTGCTCGGGCCCCTCCTCTTCATCATTTACCTTCTGGCCCTTGGAAATATATTTCGTTCTTTTAACATTGATTTTCACTGCTATGCGGATGACACCCAGCTCTACCTTTCAAGTAAACCAGGCACTCTGTTTCCACCCCTATCTCTCACAAACTGTTTATCTGAAATTAAAACCTGGTTCACTTCTAACTTCCTAAAACTCAATAGTGATAAAACAGAAATTTTACTCTGCTGTTCTAAATCCACACTATCTAAAGTTGACAGCTTCTCCATCCAAATCGACAGCTCCTTAGTCTCTCCCTCACCTCAGGTTAAGAGTCTGGGTGTCATCCTAGATAGCTCCCTATCCTTTCACTCTCACATCTGTAATATAACCCGGTCTGCATATTTTCATCTCCGTAACATCAATCGTTTACGCCCCTCTCTCACCCCCCATGCTGCATCTATTCTTGTCCATAGTCTTGTCACCTCCCATATTGACTACTGTAACTCTCTTCGCCAAGCCTCCACAAATCCCTCCTATAAGCTTCAATTGGTTCTGGTACAGCAGCTAAATATCATTTCCAAAACTCCTTCTTCTCATCACATTACCCTGTCATTAGCAACTCTCCTGGCTTCGTTTAAATAGAATCCAGTAAAAATACTTCTCCTATACATTTCAAGGCCATCCATAATCTAGCTCCTTATATCCTCTCTAATCCTCACTATAGCACCCTCCTTCACGCTCAAAACAGATCCTCCTCTTCATCATCTCTCTGTCCCCTCTGCCGGAAATCTCTGGTACCATGGGTCTCAGAGCTTTCCAGCCACTCAGCTCTAGCTCTGGAACTCCTCCACCCGACATCCGTAACTTGTTGATTCTCTACCTCTCTTTAAATCTGAGACTCAAAACTCATCTGTTCAATGCCATATTCTCTCCTCCATTGCTTCCATTTCTCTACAATTTCCCCTAAATGTATGTGTTGTGTTTCTGTATGTCTGTTTCTATGATTTTTGTAAGAGTGTCCTTGGAGAGTGTTTACAAGAAAAGCTTATAATCAAATGTATTATTATTATTTGTATTTATAGGGTACAGGTCAGTGGTGAATGAGAATTTTTTCATGATTTTTTTGAAACAGTATAACATTGTGAATATAAATATTTTCCCTTATGTTTTTTATACAAATCACAAATTTTAATAATATTGAAATAATAATTATAACATTTGTTTTTAATGTTACATCCTTAATAAATATTACTCATTTATTATTTACATCACCATGATAACTACACTACATGACAACCAACCAGAAATATTTTCAAAACCTTGTGTGTATGCTTGGCCATGAAATGATGTCATATTAAAGCAGTCCTATTGGTGAAGGTGTATTACCTTTTAAAATCTAGAATCTATTTAAGGAAATGTTCCACTATTCTGCCTTTAGAAATGTTAGAAGTGTAAACAAAAAGTTCTGTATATTTTAATAGCGGCTGTTTTGCCGAGATTTTAATTAGTTAGTATATTCTTTCTTATATGTTAATATTTTTACAAAGTTGTGACCTCTCCTCTAGCCAATGTTTTAGTTTTGAAGAATAAATCTAACAAGCAAAAGTTTTGCGGAAGAACACTTCTAAGTAACTGCAATGAACACACTCATTTTGAATCTGTCTGATACTGATAGAAAATGTGCTGATCTGCTTCCCTCACCAGCTGAATCCTGCACCAGAGAACAGCGTTTTTGGGGCTTAAAGTGGCCATGTACTTCTTAATGCTGGCTACTATTCTCATGACTGTTTTTGGGAACCTATTAGTCATCATCACTATTTCTTATTTTAAGCAGCTGCGATCTCCAATAACCTCATCATTCTCTCCCTTGGCATTGGTGGACTGTATGCTGGGCTGTTTGATTATGCCCTTCAGTATGGTGCGATGGTTGGAAGGCTGCTGGTTTTTAGGAGATATTTTTCTATCCAAATACATTCCGGATTAGACATGACTCTAGTGTGCCTCTATATTACACCTGTGTTTGGTATCCATTGACAGATACCTGTACATTTGTGAACCTCTGAGTTACAGAATAGAAGGTGACAAATTGCATTGTGGTCATGTGCATTGTTGCCGCTATGGCTGTTTTTCAGTCTCTTTAGCTTTGGGGTTGTTCTGTCTAAGTAAATGTTATAGGTCTGGAGAACCTCTTGGCTGACCACCTGTGTTGGAAACTGGCTATTTTGATTTTTAACAGACAGTAGGTGTTATTAGCTTCACTCGTGGCTTTTTTTGTTCCAGGGACTATCATGAGCTCTCTGTACCTTAAGATATTTCATGTTGCAAGAAAACAAGCTAAAATAATGTCTGAAAAGCCTTCTGTGAGACAGACCGCTTGTGAAACTAAGTCCAGTCATCAGAACAGAAGAAAAAAGCAATAAAACTCTTGGCATTATGTGGGAATTTTTTTCTACTGTGTTGACTGCCATTTTTCATTGTCACTATAACTTTGATCCTTTCTTAATTTCGTCCTTCCTTTAGATGTTTTTGATGCTTACAGTATGGTTTGGGTATCTTAATTCAACATTTAATCCCTTGGTGTATGGCTTTTTTTATCCACGCTTTCAGAGGGCATTTAAGATCATTATATCAAAAGTTCTACATCTCAGTAATGCAAGTAGTTTATTACTCTAATTTTCCTTTCTGATATGTTGTATCATGATTTAATCAGTCAGTGTATAAGGAAGCATGATATAATATGCTTGTTTGTGTGTGTGTGTGTGTGTGTGTGTGTGTGTGTATTAGTATTGTGTGTGTGTGTGTGTGTATACACACAGGTGTACATCTCTAAATTATACTGTCATATTTTATATTCATTACACATAAAGTGATATTTCAAGCATTGTTTGGTTTTACTTTTGATGTGTACTGCTTATAGATTATGAAAAGCAGAAATTCAAGAATCTTAAAAATATTTAATGTTTAAACTCAAATTTAAATAGAAAAATATCACTTTAAATGTAACATTCTGTTTTGTTTTTTTTTATATGAAAACCCCAAGAACTATGGGGAAAACCAGAACAATAAGGAAAAAACGTAACTGGTCTTTGCTGTATTTTAAGCCTATTTGTTTTTTACTCCAATTTATAACTGTAATATTTATAACTATGTTTTATGTCCAATATTTTATCTTAGGTTTAACCTAGATTAAATTTAAATCTGTCGGATTTTAGTAGCAGTTTCCATCAATGTTTGAATATTAAATATCTTGTTCTTTGTTGTGTATTCAATTAAATATAAGTTGAAAAGGATTTGCAAATCATCATATTCTGCTTTTATTTATGTTTTACATAATGTCCCAACTTCATTGGAATTAGGGTTGTACACACTCAAAAATTACAAAGTAAGAAAAGTTTGTTTTGAAATCTTTGCAAATTTATAAAATGTAAATAAGTATCCACAGCCTTTTGAAGAACCTTTGGCAGCAATTATAGCCTCAGCAGCAAGTAAGATCAAGTACGTTGTGGTTATTTAAGAGACCCATGTCTCTCTCTGCTTGTGAATCACTTGGTGAATGCTGCCAGTAATTTCAATTCTCTCGGAACTGTCCTTCTTCCAATGTGAAGAGTGTTTCTGAACTTTAAAAAAATCTCCTTATTTCCCTTGTCCTCCTCTTGCAAATAGGGATAGGCTATTCTTTGCTTCCATTTCCTCACTAAACCAGGACAGTCTGATCTCAAAGAATAGATTCAAATAGATTATTCTCGAAGAATAAAATTCAAAAATAAAGAAAAGGAAAACTTTTTATTTTCCCTCCTCTCTGAGAGACTTTCTGTCAGGGAAAACTGAAAGTGAAACAACTTTGTAGTTAGAAGCAAAGTTCTTTCTTTTTTTTGTTTCTTTTCTTTATATCTATTCTCTAAAGAGACTCTCCTGCTTCTGGTGAGGAGGGAAAGAAGAACAGCTCATCTATTCTCTGAGATAAGGTCAGACACTCCTCACATTGGAGAAGGATAGTTCAGAGAGCAAATACGAAATTACTGGCAGCATCTTGAGTGGCATTCACAAAGCTTGACTGTGCAGAGGGCATGTGGTGGCTTGACACATGGTGGTTGGTCAGTGGCATTGCAGGTGGCTCCGTACAGGACCCCCCCCAAGAGGGGTGGCTCCCGATGCCCCTGAAGAGGATGCCCGGCCGCAATTGAAGTCCCACATGAGCTCCGGGTCCAAAATCCAGGCCGCTGGCCCCCAAGATCGTTCTTCGGGCCCATAGACGTCCCAGTCTGCAGTGTTGAGTTTTACCCAGGACCTTGTGAGGTCTAGAACTCAGCCAACCATGTGGGCTGGAGCCACGTTGGGTCATCTCGGGCTGCTAGCAGAGACACCTCTCTTTGAGATGTGCTTAGGTAGGGCTCCCTGGACTTGGGTAACCTGTGGCCAGAGTCCAGGGATAGATGGGACCAAGGATGGTGTGGAACCACCAAAGGGAGCAACAGACCCTTGAATTTAATTATGGAGTCCTTGTTCTGGCGCCGATGCTCACAAGTGGAAACAGAGCCAAACCACTTTGTCACATAGGCTGCCAGAACCTCTGTTAAATGAATTCCAGTAGCTGCAGTGGCCCCTGGGTGCCTGGAGAGAGGGCAGGTATGCCCTGGAGTGCCAGTTGATCTGGGGATTAAGGGTAGGTCTGGTAGCAGTATTAAAAAGAATGGAAGGAATTCCCTGTGCTGAACAATCTTTATAGAATGGCCTAGTTTGGTCTGGATGGCCCCTAATTTGAGAAGAAACCCGTCTTTTTGCTGCAAAAGGTACTGGTGGAACTAGGGGTCTTGTGCCCTGAGCCTAAGCCAAACCCACATCCATATAAGTTTTCCCAAATAAAGCAGGGCTCAAACCCAAGCCACTGGGATGGAGGGCAGTGTTTCAATGTCTGCTCTACTTGAGTTGAGAGTAGCTTATCGGAAATAATATTTATAGTGAAAGGTGCTTGCTTGGTAATTACTGAGAGAGGCTAAGGGTTAAGCAGCAGCTTGCTCTCAGCTCTGGGGCCTTGTTCTGGTTAAACATGCCACCCTCCATTCTAGTAGCCTGGGTTCAAGCCCTGCTTGGAGCAGGTCTGCTTTATTGGCGTTTTGAGTCCAGAATTAAATACTTAATTCACGGTCCCAGCCCAGGTGGGTTTTCCAAACTTACTTCACCTTGGAATAGTATTATCTGGGTGATGATAATGCCTGGTTTCCTCCAGACATCCATCCTTGGTATTCAAGTCCTAAAAGTTTCTATTTCTCATGGCCTGAGAGTGCTTTGGGGTGCCTTTTGTAAACTCTAGATGGGCTGTCATTTACCTTTTATTTAGGGGCAGCTTCCCTTGCTTCCTCTGCATTGGTTAGTGCTGCAGAAAATGGTTGTCATCTCTGGAAAGTTCTCCACTCTCTCCACATCTGCCAGCAGAGGTTCTTGGTCAGGTCCCTGACTAGGACTACCACGTACTCAGGTTGTTCAAGTAGCCAACTCTATGGAGAAGTCCTGTGGTTCCAAACCGGTTCCATTCATTGCTTTTAGAGGGCACTATGATCATTGGAACCTTCTATACCCTTCCCCAGATCTGTGTCTCAATGCAATCCTGTCTCTGAAATTCACAGACAATTTTTAGACTTCATGGCTTGGTTTGTGCTCTGATATGCACTGTCTACTATGGGACCCTATATAAACAAGTGTGTGCCTTTTATAGTGTGGTCTGCGGGAGCACCAGTATTTCAATGGCAGACAGGAGAATGAATATAAAAGGACTGGTTCTGTCCTGGGAAGCCCCTTAGACCTAATGCAGTGGTGGGAGACAGAAGGATATTAGCCAAGCTGGCATCCATGTTGAAGAACAACTCCCAACCCCTGAATAAGACACTCTGGCAACACTGGGCTGCTGCTTTACTTTTGGACAGGCTGCTTCCTCCGAGAGTTTGTGAGAAGGAGCTGACAAGTATGAGTCCTTCTTTGCTGCTGCTATTGGACTCTACAACCAGCACTGCTCTCAACCCGACCACAGACACACTTAACTCCACAGTATTGTCCTCTTTTGCTCCAATATAACATATGTAACAACAATGCAATATTTCTTTTATCTCCTACATGCAACTAAATTCCTCCCTGTAGCTAATCATACCTGTAACAGGTACACAGTGCTGTATCAGGAAATTAGATTTCCCTCTGAGACAGGTGCAACATAGTAGCATCAATACAGTATGAAATTGCCAAGTACAAAAACTACAATAAATACAGCAAGTAAGGACAGGACTGAGGACAGTGCAGTACCGAGGTGGTACAATGGGGAAATGAAATATTTGTGGGTGAAGATAAGGTCTGCAAGAGATATATAACGATGCTGTAACATATAGATGTATATGATAACAGTGCTGAGGTAGAGAGTTTATAGTTTTTTTGATGAGCAGCAAATATTGCTGATAGGATGGGGATGACCCCTCTGTGTGCTGAGTGCGTGTGTGTGTGTAGAGTGCTGGGTGGGAACAGTCAGTCTTTGTATTTGAACCAGATGTTTGTGTGGGTGTGAGGAGTGGTGGGGGTTCAGCAGCTCTGTCTCAAGTCACAATAGCCACCTTATTGAAAATATAAGCTGTGTATTTATCTAGCATCTATTTTTTGTACTGAATGCCTTACTATCCTTGATATCCCTTTCCTGCTGCAATAATGTGAATTTCCCCACTGCGGGACATAGGGGTTATCTTATGTTATCTGTCTTTGTTTTTACTTATACAGCACTTCTTCATCCACATTATTCTCCCATGGATTTTTGTGTTACTTTTAAAATCCTGTAGTGTAGGCCAGGACATACAAGAAATTACCAAGATACATACAAACGTACATCATAAACTGTGTGGGGGAATTGTATTAGAAATTGGCAGATAGTGTATTTGTTTATCCTTAGTAAACGTGGATCAGTACAACGATATAATTTTACACCATAAATTCTTGTACAACTCTCAGTTTAAATTAGGATAGTCACTTTGTTATTGGGCCTCATTTCTTAACATAAATCACTGTATAATGCATTTTGTCTGCCATACAAAGCTGAAAGAACAATTAAAAAGTTCTAGAACCTTTATACTATGTGCAGATTTTTCACTATGAACCACCCTTAAAAAGAGATTATTCAAAGTACCTTCCATTGAAGATCAAATCAAATCAAAATATATTTGTATAATGCTTTTTACAACTGATATTATCACATAACAGCTTTACAGAAATCAAAAATAAGTAGAGAACAACACATAGAAACATAGAATAAAGGAATTAAACCCCCTTGGTCAGCAAGCCAAAAGGGTGACAGTGGCAAAGAACAACTCCTCAAAGCTGGAGGGAACAAACCATGAGGAAAACCAGGCTCACAAGGGAATTGCAGAACCATTCTCCTCCTAAATCCAACTACCAGAGAACTACTAGTTCGTCTGTGGCAGGAGAAAAAGGTCAGTATGGCTACAGGTATCCAGTCTAGTACAATTAGTTTAACTAGTTTCATCAAGTTGGTATCAGCCTTAAAAAAATGAATTGTGAAATGTCATACATCCCTCTGTCTCTCTGGACTCCTAATCAGGACTCCATCTCCCAAGATCCCTCAATCAGTCACCTGACTGATCATGTGATTTTCAGTGGAGTTCTAATTACTGTCACCTGGTCTGTTATTTAAGCCTGTTTGTACCTGAAGTCTGTGTCTAGCGTTGCCAGGCAACCATCAAGCAATTGGACTTGTGAGGGACAAGAAGAGTTGACTACCTATAGCAGATTGTCATCTAATGCAAAATAATATCACGAATCTTAACATGGTTAATGGTACTTGATGATTGATGATTGTTGAATGTGATTGTGTTTTGACAACCATCATGTCTTGTATCTATTAATATACCTTTGTTGATATTATTATTAGAGCCTGGGAGAGAGGCCAGTCATGGCTTGGTTTGTGCTCTGATATGCACTGTCTGCTATAGGACCCTATACTAATCAAATTGTGCCTTTTATGGTAATGGTCTCTTGAGACTCAATCATTTCAATGGCAGACAGGAATAGACTGAATATAAAGGACTGGTTCTGCTCCTGGGAAGCCCCTTAAGACTAATGCAGTGGTAGAGCAGAAGGATCATGTAAGCTGGCATCCATGTTGAACAACTCCCAACCCCTGAATAAGACTCTGTAACACTGGGCTGCTGCTTTACTGACAGGCTGCTTCACTCCGAGTTTGTGAAGGAGAGCAGTGACCTGAGAATCCTTCTTTGCTGCTGCTGTGGACTCTACAACCAGCACTGCTCTCAGCCGACCACAGACACACACTTAACTCCACACAGTATTGTCCTCTTTTAACAATATAACATATGTAACAACAATGCAATATTTCTTTTATCTCCCTACATGCAACTAATTCCTCCCTGTAACTAATCTGTACCTGTAACAGGTACACAGTGCAATGAAATTACGTTTGTACCTGAAGTCTGTGTCTAGCGTTGCCAGGCAACCATCAAGCAATTGGACTTGTGAGGGGACAAAGAAGGAGAAGGTTGACTACCTATAGTTAATGTCTAATCAAAATAATATCAAGATCTGTATGGATTTAATGGTCATGATGATTGATGATTGTTGAATGTGATTGTGTTTCGACAACCATCATATGCACATATCATTATGTACCTTTGTTGATATTAAGAGCCTGGGGAGAGACTGATGATCATCAGTCAGATCCACTGTAGTTAGTGGATGTCTATTGCTATTATTATTTTCTTTTCCTTTCTATTCCTGTGTATTTCTAAATATGTAAATATCCATTCTGCTAAATAAACCGGTGACCTAAAGTATAATTTTACTTTTGCCTGCTTCATTTGTCAGAACCTCTAACTACTTGCCCTACACTACCCATGAAGTGGACAGTTAAAATAACCAACTTCATCACACTCACAAAATGGAATTAAATTGACATCTAAACTGATATATAATTTTATGTAATAATGTGTAATTTAAGCATTTTCATCTATTGTGAAATGTTTACAGAGCATAAAGTAGAGAGCTTTGTTATTTTTTAAATACCATGACCTTTATATACCAAGTATTTAAAGACCTGGAAAAAAAAAGAATACATAAAAGCTGCCACAAATCTGGATTCTGAACTCATTACAATCAAATATCAAAAGTATATTTAATTACAACAGTGTAGAGCTCTTTTACCTAACCTTGACTACAATGTCTTTATACAGCAGTTGCAGAGGTGGGTTGTGTTGGGATCATTTATTAATCATGCAGTATGTAAAATCAATGTAATCAAATAAGCATTGTAATCAAATAAGTGCAAAATGTATATGAACAATCCTATGTATGTGTCTGTCATTATAACAATTGTATAAAAGTGTGTGCGTGCATACAAGATGAAGTGAAATACAAAACAGTCTGTTCTTCTGTGTGTGTAACAAACCAAGTGTCAACAAAATGTAAGGCTTATCTTTGTATGCATGTGTAAAGGTTGGAATGAGAAGTGTGGGGAGTGCGCCTGGGGGTTGTGGCTCGAAACTAGCAGTGGCTCTTAACTCCTGGGAAAGAAGTGAGATGGCGTGAGATTAGGGAAAGAGTCAAAACAACACATACAGGGCATGACCACCACCAGCACTGACAGTATTATCACAATCATGAAGTGGAATGAAATTATTTTAACAAATAAAAAACTGAAAAGTGGGGCATGCAATATTATTTGGCCCCCTAGCGTTAATACTTTGTAGCGCCACTTTTGCTGCAATTACAGCTGCAAGATTGCTTGGGGTAATGTCTCCTGTCAGTTTTGCACATCGAGACTGAAATTCTTGCCCATTCTTCCTTGCAAAACAGCTCAATCTCAAGTGAGTTGGATGGAAGCGGTTTATGAACAGCATTGTCTTCAGCTCTTTCCACAGATTCTCGATTAGTTCAGGTCTGGACTTTGACTTGGCCATTCAAACACCTGGATAAATTTATTTGTGAACCATTCCATTGTAGATTTGGCTTTAGGTTTTGGATCAGTGTCTTGTTGGAAGATAAATCTTTGTCCCAGTCTCATTATAATCAGTCTTCTCCTTGTTATTTGAGATGAAAGTTTAGAGGACAAGCTGGGTCTTGGTAGATTTACGGTGATCAGATACTCCATCAATTTCAATCGTTGCTTGCACGAGTGCTCATGGGATATTTAGAAGCGGAAATCATATCCGTCTGGTTTTAAACTTCTACTCACAGCAATATCTCGGAGATGCCTGGTGTGTACAAAGCGCTCTCATCCAACCTCACTGAGATTGAGCTTTTTTGCAAAAAGAGGAAGAATGTGCAAGAATTTCAGTCTCTCAATGTGCAAAACTGATAGAGGAACATACCCCAAGCAACTTGCAGCTGTAATTGCAGCAAAAGGTGGCACTACAAATATTAATGCAAGGGGCCAAAAAATATGGCATACCCCATTTTTCAGTTTTGTATTTGTTAAAATTTTGACACATCAATAAATTTCATTCCACTTCACAATTATGACCCACTTGTTATTGATTCTTCTAAAAATTAAAATTTCATATCTTTATGTTTTGAAGCTGAAATGTACTTTAAAAGTGGCCTGGGTACAAATTGCCTTTAATTTTAATTTAATACTTTTAGTGTTGCACCATTACAACACAGGTGTACAAATTCATTCATTTACACACACACACACACGGTTTACACACACACACACACACACACACACACACACACACACACACACAGCTTTTCTAGTCCCTGTGCAAGCAATGCCAATACAATGATATCTATTGACATGAGGTACAAGGAATTTAAGCCCTTGAAATTTGAGCTTTGGAACCTTTTCTGGAGAAGATGATCCAGTACTTTATGGGCTGAGGTGTGTGTGTGTGTTTACATGTGCACACTACTACTTGAGTAGGTTTTAATTTTAACATATAAAAGCTAACTCTGAGCAGCTGTATGTTATACCCATAACAAAACAAGGCACTCTTTTCAGGCACTTAGTTCAGATTGCTCAAATGGATTGTCCTGTTAGAAACAGTTATTAAAAAGAAAATAAATATTGACTATCAAAAGTGCTGCAAAGTACTCCAAAAACGTCAATATCCTGGACTAATTTATCAATAAGTTTATGTTTTTTGAAAGCTGAATGTCAGTACAGTTATGCATAGATTCATCTTCAACACCCATTTGTAAAAAATAAATAAATAAAAAGATAAGATAATCCTTTATTAGTCCTGCAGCCAGAAATTTCACTGGCACCATATCTACTACAAAAAAAAAAACAAGGAGAGCTAGCAACAAAAGAAAATGTCGCTGTAATAAATATCCTATATAAACGTTTATTTGAAAATGATTTGTCAAAATCTGTTTTACAAGTAAAATAAATAAAATATTTTGTCAGGAAGGGCCGGATGGAAGAGATGAAGAAGAGTGCGGATGCAAATGCAGGGGTTGTCGGTTTAATAATGAATACAAAGCACAAGTTGAATTGAATACATTAACATAGAACATAGACTAACAAATAAAACCATCTGGTCATATTTCCGCTCTACTTTTCAAAGCTGCCAGAGTAATTCCCAATTTTGAAAAAGCCAACTCTTGATGCTGTTCAAACATTATGATTATAGACTTATCCATACTACTCTCCTTCCTCTCAAAATCCTCGAGCGATCTGTCTACAATCAGCTATCTTTCTCAGCAATCAAAACAATCTACAGGATCTAAACCAATCTCTGGCTTCAAACGGCACACTCAACAGAGACTGCTCTCATTCTTTGGTAACTCATGCTGCTAGATCAATAAACCTCCTCCTGGTGTAATTCTCTCGACCTCTCTGCAGCCTTTGATACAGTAGATCCTGAATCCTCCTGTCAATCCTGGTAGCCTGGAATCACTGGTTCTGCGTGCAATGGTTTATATCATTCCTGGAAGAGCGTTCTTACCAGGTCACATGGCAGGGAGCCATCAGCTCCCGCATAGATTATCCACAGTGTTCCTCAAGGGTCAGTCCTTGGTCATCTTCTCTTTTATCTCTACACTACTTCTCTTGGTAAAGTAATATCTTCTCATGGTTTTACTTACCACTGCTATGCTGATGACCTCAACTCATCCTCTCTTTCCCACCCTCAAACACCCCAGTCTGCCATCCCGGATCTCAGCTTGCCTCTCTGATGTCTCATCATGGATGCCCATCACCTCAAACTCAACCCCAGCAAGACCGAACTGCTATTCATTCCTGGTAGCACTGGTCCTCATCCTGACCTTACCATTTCCCTTGAGAACTCACTGGTCACTCCATCTGCTGAAGCACGCAGTCTTGGTGTAGTAGTGGATGACCAGTTATCGTTCTCAGCTCATGTTGCAAATCTGACTCGGTCCTGCAGATTTCTCCTTTACAACATCAGGAGAATTCGACCTTTTCTGTCTAGAGAAGCCACTCAGGTGCTTGTTCAGTCTCTTGTCATCTTGGGCCTCACCTCCTTACTAACATCTATGGTCAGACGCCAAAAGGGGGTTTCTTTATAGGCCAAATGGGGTTGTTACAAGGAGAACTGCACTCTTTCAGGACCCCTTGTTCTAACAAAGACTCAATGGTGGCTTTAAGGAAAGGATGCGCTTCACCCGTATTGCTTTTGGGGCAATGGGTCAGTACCCTTAACTTCAACCAGAATGATGTCATGAGAAATGGTTCCACAATCATGTTTGTGTTTAGCAAAATAACTTTATGTTTGATCAATAATTCTCAGATTTCTTGGCAGATTTCTACATTGCCCTAATATGATGGGAGGAATCTCTCTTCCAAATCAGACTGTTCGGAAAATCAATAATCAAACCTTTGTTTGCTCAAAAGATCTGCACCAATTAAAGAACCTTCAGCATTCTCACAACACTACACTGTATCAACAAAAGCATCATTTCCAATAGCCAAATCCATTGGGGAAGTCTTAACAGCTGTTGCCCTGACTGTGTCATCTGTGCCAAAACCATGCAAGTTGGAATGATGGAATGATTTCTGTTCCATTCTGGGTCAGGAGTTTGGGAGTTAGTAAACTAACTAAAGCTCCAGTATTAATAAGCCAAAGTGAACTGTCATTCCCCACAGTAACCTCTACCACTGGTCTACCACATCTCTCTCAATTTCTGTCAGCCAAATCACTGATCTCACGGGTGATCTGAGCTCAATTTTGGTACAGGCAAGCCTTCCTTTGCTTTCTCTCATTCGCTCTGTTATCAGATTTGTCATAACATCTTCAGCATCTTTGTCTAAGAGGGAGTTTAAATAGGAAGCATACTTCAGGGTTTGAGAAATGCTGGGCACTGATTTTACTCTCAAAATGCCTTAAGAACAACCTAGGGTCATCCTTCTCTGGATCAAACTTTCCCAGCATGTTCACAAAGAAACCCACAGTTTCCCTAGTAAAAGCTACTGAGTTCCTCCTTGTCAGAACTATCATCGGTCTCATCGATAGTTCTGCAATGGCTATTATTTGATCCCCTGGATCTGTCAGTGCTCGATTTTCCGTAAAAACTGATCTCAGGTGGGTGCTCGAGTCCCTCCTGATGGGAGGTCACCTCTGGCTCTGGCTAGAAAGAGTCCTGTCCTGTGCCTGGGTTCTGACCCGCACCGGCAGAGTCAGGATCCAGAACAGGGGATCTCTCCTCGGTGGGAGAACTCTTGTCTCTTTCGGACAGTATGGCTATATGAGCTTCAGAGATAATCTTCTGGTTTTCCATATTTTTGGTTGTAGAGCTGGGTCTACAGGGGCTGTTGAATGTGTCTTCCAAATTTTCCTTGTCAAGCACTCTATATGCTATGCCCTGGTTCTTTACTTTTGTCTGCAGAGTGCAGATTTAAGCTTGGTCTGTTATAGCCTGTTTTTCTGCCTTCGCAGGTTTTAAGCTAAATCTGTTTTTACGTAGGTCAGATCCACAAGTATGGCATCCTTCACTGTCAGCTGCAGCTGTAATTCATCTATCTGGGACTCGAGGGAATCAACTTGGTCCAGTTCAGTCATAGCGCGGGACAGCTGTGCTACAGTGATGATGTATAATTTGTAAGCAGCTAGCAAATGACATGCCATCTTATGGGTGTGACCCTTCTTTTTCTTTGCTGCAAAAATCTGTTCGACCATTGGTTCACACTCATCAACACCTCCAATCTCATCAAACATTTCTACTGGTAGACCATGTTTATTAATCTGTTTGGCTACATATTCACACAGATTAATGGACCCTTCTGTTTCTGTTTTCCCCATGATGATTCTATTCAAGAAGTTTTAGTGATGATAAAATGACCCAGTTTTGGAGGTTCGAAGCACAAACCAACACTGCCAGGCCACCAGAGCCAAAATAATCAGTCACAGACTGATTGAAAGCACAGGGTAGCACATACTACAGGAATGATGAAGATTACAAGGTGATCAAAATGATAAAAACCTAATGACTAACAGGATTTTTGTCATTTCCAATATTTTCATTCTATAAATGGGTGAAATTTCAATAATTTGCTGTCTAATTTGACTAATGTTCTAAAATCTAGGTCTTTTAGATGATATGGACATGATATTTATATTAGATGGGACTTTGCATCAACTCCTGATCTTCCCAAACATGTCTTGAACCAGAATTGTACCACACTAGGAGAGCTATGATCAGCAGCTTACTCCTTTGCCTGTTGTCATCCTGGTTTGGTCTCTCTTCTCTCTTCTCTCTCCAATGAAAGAATGTCTTTTTATAAGTCCATTCAAGTGAAGACAGAGTCTGACATGACTTTTGCCAGTTTAATGATGAAAAAATCCTGTATAAAAACAATATAAATGTAGTAAAAAAAATGCTAAAAGTCAAGTGAAGAAGTCTCTATGATCAGGCTGACCAGAACCAGAACGTGCATGCACGTACATCATCAATTGTCAAGGGCTATGATGAGAGAAGTACCAGAATGTCATACCATCTGCATGGTTACGCTAAAACATGGTGTTATCAGTTAACTGTTATGAGTGTTTGAGGCCTTGAGGCATGCAGCCAAAGAGGTACAGAACACAGTTAAACAATAATGGCTTAAGCAAAAGTAAAAGAGGATACATTTTCATCAGACAGCATAATAAGACAATAAGTAATATTGTAAGATAAAAATAAGACCTTAAAAGACACAAATCATGCTAATGGCCTGTGAAAGGTTAGTCAGAAGGAACTTTGGTACAGATGTCACACAGTGACAGGAGAGGTTGGGATGAAGTCACCCATGGAATCACAGGAATTATTTTTTTATTATTGGAAAATAATTTGACCAGTTTAATGAACATTCTAGTATATGTTGCATATATGCTCTTAATGTAATAATGCTATAATGTGTCATGAGTTCTGTAAGATATTGTTTATATTGACTGCGGTGATTTGTTTATTTAATGATATAAAACAATCAACATTTTGGAATAATTATTTACTACACAGTTTTCAGACCACATTTGAGACAATCTGATGAAATTCCAGAGATTAGTTAGGTTTATGCATTTTTACACACTTTGAAATTTGCAGAAAAAACTGTAATGTACTTACAAAAAAGTATTTCAAGTGGTGCTCCACCAATGGATATACAATTCAGTCTAGGACTAGGCTTAATCCATGACTGTGAAACAGCACTAACAATATATACTAGACGTTTACAATTATGATTATTTTCATTCGTTATATGAAAATTCAAATATTTAATTATACTTTCATAAGCTAATTAAAAAACAATTAACTTTCTTAATATTTTAGTAAACCATGGTACTCACAGAACCATTCATAAACCATAAGAACCCAATCAGTCCTATCCCAGAACCTGCTTATCTTGTTAGAAAATGAAACACATTTTATATGGTAGTTAGAATGTCACAGTTTGAGTACATATTTAGGAAAAATATTCAAATATTCAATATTTTGAGTACATATTGCAGGTACTGTAGACACTTTGTTGTTAAAATGATAAACATTATATCTAATATTTCATCTCACACATGCTTTGATGCTTTGTAAAACCCAGTCAAAATACAACTTTACACTTCATAATACTAAACTGGTTTAGTAGTAACAACAACAGTATTTAGAGGGTGTGCAAAAATAAATCTTAAATGTTAAAGAAACAGAACATTTGGTCCAATGTGTGTTTGTGGAAGTACAGTGCCACTAAACAGAACAAAGAAGGATTCAGGACAATACAAAGTCAAATTCAAATGAAAAATTATAATTTAAGAATATTGTCACTATCAACCAAAAACCCGGTATCTCCATTTTTGCCATTTTGACAAAACTAGAATCTGACCGTTGTTCCTTACAATAAAATTGACATTTTGAGATACAATGTGATTGGAATGGCAGTGATGAATCACTTCATGGGCCTACTGGTGTGTGTGTGTAAATACATAGAGTCATTTGCATTGCTGGCACCAAAGTGAACAAGACAGACACTTCAATGTTAAAAGCATTACATCTAATATTTCTCCTCACATTTTATTACTTTGTAGGTGTAAACCACACAGTAGTGAGACTCATCCACCATAATAGACTTCTGCAGGGCTTGCTTCAAACCTCCTTCCTCCACATGCACAATTAATTTAATTTATCTAAAGATAAGTTTAAAACATGAATATGGAGCAACGTTAAGGTTAGGATTCAGGTATTATTGTGAAAGTCATACAGATGAAAGGTATGATATCAAGAAATGTGGATAATTTATACAGGAAAAAGCATCTTAGTTTATGATTTACAATAAAGATTGTACTGGTGGGGAACCACATTACCCAGAGTGCTGTGTGTGGGAGAGTGGGGCAGGAAATAAAGAGTCTAGAAGCTGCAAGTAACGTGATGGGTCATGTCTCTGTGTATGCTGATGATAGTCCAGTTATACAAAGATCACTTTATGATTGACACTTGGTGTATTGCATTATGGAAACAGACCATTAGGTAATGTTTGTCTTTGCAAGCATGTAAAGTAACGCCCAAGAGACCTGTTGCCACCTCTCACCTGTTAAATGATGTGACACCTCTCATAGGTATCAGACTAATCAGAGGTGTTAAATACACAAAAATGTATTGCTTCACACTCTCATCTCATTTTCTCCATTTGAAACTAAAGACAAACTCCTTGGACACAATATTGCATCAGCCTGTTTATAACTAGCCTCTAATTGATGATCAGGGTTGCAGCAAATTATGCAGCAAGGGAACAAACTAAAACAAAGACCTCAATCAAAACCTCTCCCCTCCTTTCTCATATGTAGAAGCCTGTGACAGGTAGGCCCAGTTTTCCAACACTATCTAAGGCCTACAGTAACACTGATCCTGAGGCTCAACTGACACCATGCTTCAGTGGAAGTTTGAGTTTTGTTTAAAGTGTCCCCTTGACAGTTTCCCAATCATTAAAAAATGTAATTGATCTGTTGATCAGGGTTTCTTCTATACCTTGCACTTAAGTTATAAGACTAATGTGGCCCAAGTGAATCAGTGTGTATTTGTACAGGTATATGTGTTCCTACAAAGGCATAGGCATAGTTTTAAACTATGTTACCTGTTTTATTATTATACGTTTTACCAGATGCAACATCATGGTGCTAATTATCTCAGAAAGAGAACCTTTACAGAAAATGGGAAATGATGTTTAACCACGACCAAGAGCATCATTAAAGATGTCTGAATGGGGGCTAAGAATTAACTAGGGGGTCTAGGGGTGACTAAAATAGTTTTACGTGTTTCAGAAACAAATGTGTCTTTGCTCCCAAGACAAGAACTTTGGACACCTCCATCATATGAGAAGTGTAAACCATTATTTAGCTTGGAAGATCTGTTAAATTCTGAGAGAACTGGGAAATTTACAGTGTTTACAGTTACTGTTTAACAGGAACAGTCAGTAAAGTGGAGCAATTACAGAAAACTCAGGAGAGAGCATTGCAGCTTCACAGATGCAGCCAGTGCATTTTCTCCAATGATTTAGCTCAGAACACACAGTTTTGGAGCAATGGCATTTGCAGCAGTGCAGATTACACATCCAGAGCTCTTTGACTTCTCAAACAAAGCAGAATGGCCCAGATGGATCAGGCGGTTTGAGCAGCTCGTCTAGCGTCAGGACTGAGCGCATAAAACCTGAGGTAGATTCTGTACTCTATGCGATGGGAGATGAAGCAGACAATATCCTTGCAGTGTTGCCACTGAGTGGGGCAGACAAAGGAAATATATTTTTAGTTGAAGAAGCATTTCAGCAACTTGCTGTGTAGGTAGACACAATGCCATGTTGAGAGCCCAGTTCAATCGCAGATGCAAAGGGTGAGTGCAGAGGCATTTATCTACAGCAGTACATAAGCTGTGAGTGGTGTACAACAAGCTGTACTGCATGGCCCTAATAATGCAGGAACAGCTAAGGGCATTGATGTGGATGCTATAAGAGAAAAGTGGGACACAAAAACATGTTTCAAAACACAAAGTATGAAAAATACAACAGAAAAAACTGCCCATAAAGTAAACAGCATCAATACCAGACTGTGGCAGATGGGGTGCAGGAAAAAAGTTGTCAGCTAGAGATGTGAATGCCATAAATGTCACAAAAAGGGCACTTTGCAGCTGCATGTCTGTATATCCAAAATAGACTGTGTGTCTCAGGGAAAATGTGAATCTGGCTCAGAGGACTTTGTTTTTCTTGGACAATTGTCCGTATCTTATGCTCAAGAGTGGAAAGAAATGAGTGATGCTAGGGAGAGCTACAGAGAACAGCTTTCTGCTTGCTCAAAGAAGAGCTTAGTTCACCTAAAGTACTGGCCCAATATTCACCAGAGAGAGCGAGACAAGGGTTGCTGCTGGTGCATCCCCGTACGGCATTGGTGCTGTCCTCTCACAGAGACAAGGTAATGGAACGTAGAAACCTGTCGCATACATTTCAAGAGGACTGAGCGACACAGAGAAGCGCTATGTGTAACTCGAAAAGAAGTGCTGGCAGTCACATGGACTTGTGAATGGTTGGTCTCATATCTCTAAGGCCTCGATTTCACATTACTCACTGACCATAAACCACTCATATCAGTGCTAGTACCAGAAACCTGAATGAGTTGCAGAATTCTCAGATTCCGTCTTCGGCTCTTAAGATTCAGCTATGAAATACAGCACATTCCAGGAAAAAACCTCACAGCTGCAGATACACTGTCTCGTGCACCTCTCATTGATGCTTGGAGACAAGCTGATCAACAGTTGGAAAAGGATGTTCAGGTTTTCGTGGACTCGGTGGTGTTAGAAACATGCTGTACATGAAGTCTCAAGTAATTTTGGCAAGTCGGGCTTAGCATGAGAGTAGCAGACAATCTCCTCCTGAAAGGTGATAGATTAGTCATTCCAGTCGAACTGCAGAAAGACATCCTTGAAAACATCCATGAGGGACACCAGGGCATTTCTAAATGCAGGCAGAACTCATCATTCTAGTGCTAGGCCTGTGTCTCAGATTCACCTGACGGTAGAAAAATGTGAAATATCCATGCAACACAGAGTACAGCGGTGTGAGCTACTGTTATCTACCAGTCCCAACTTGCCCATGGTGTAAAGTGGGTATGGATCTCTTTGAGCATGACAAGAATCCTACTTGCTCATTGTTGACTATTTCTCCAGGTACATTGAAATTTAGCAGACTCAAAAACCACATCCTCAGAGGTCTGATCTGAGCAATCAAGGAAATTTTGCACGTCATGGCATCCCGACCAGTGGTTTCGGATAATGGACCTCAGTTTGTGTCCAGACTTTGCAAAGGGATTCAGCTTCCTTACACACAGCCAACAGTCCAAGGTATCCTCCAAGCTAATGGGAAGCTGAGCGTGTAGTTCTCACCATCAAGGACATGGAACAAACACAGGGACTACAGTAAAGCTCTGCTAGTTTACAGACCGACGCCTTTAGAGCATTAATTCTCTCCCTGCAAGCTGCTTATGGGGAGATATTTGTGCACTAAACTACCCCAACCTCTCTGGAAATTTGGCTCAGCATGGCTGATCTACAGAGACTTTCGGAAGAAAGATCAAACAGTGCAAGAACAGTAAACAGGGACTACAACCAACGCCATGGTTCCTGGAAGTCACACTTCCCAAACCAAGGAGGTCAAAGAGTTTGACTCGTTAAGAGCACATGAATGGTTCTGTAATTAGACCAGCTCATACTCCAAGATCTTATTTGGTGGACACTGCACTAGGGATGTTGAGGAGAAACAGATGGCATCTATGTCCAATTGGATTTGTTACAAGATTCAGTGGGTGCAGACCTCCTGTTGGGCTGTACATATGAACAATGTGCTTGTGATGAAAAAAAAAAAGAGAGAAAGGGGAGGACGATGAAGGTGGTGAAAATGTGTTGGCAAAAGAATTGACTATCTGTGTAAATATGTTTAATGAAAAAAAAAATAGTAGTTTTGAAAAGTGTTCAAGTTAAATGTTTGTTGTTAAAGAAAATAAGTGCAGAAGTTAGAGAAAACCAACTTAACAGGACATACTATAAAATGTCATTTGTTTGTATTTCTCAGCTAAAAGGGGAAGGTGTACTGGTGGGAACCACATTACGCAGAGTTCTATGTGTGAGAGGGTATGTGGAGAGCAGGGCAGAAATAAAGTCTAAAAGCACAGTGCGTGATGGGTCATGTCTCTGTGTATGCTGAATATAGTCCAGTTATACAAAGATCACTTTATGATTGACATTTGGTGTATTGCATCATGGAGACACACCATTAGGTAATGTTTTGTCTTTACAAGCATGTAAAAATGCTTGCTTAAAGGGCCTGTTACCACCTCTCACCTGTTAAATGATGTGACACCTCTCATAGGTATCAGACTAATCAATGGTGTTAAATACACAAAAGCATATTTCTTCACACTCTCATCTCATTTTCTCCATTTGAAACCAAAGACAAACTCCTTGGACCTTTTAATGTGCATCCAACCTGTTTATAACTAGCCTCTAATTGATGATCAGGGTTGCAGCTAATTATGCAGCAGGAACAAGCTAAAACAAAGACCTCAATCATAACTTTTCACCTCCTTTCTCATATGTAGAAGCCTGTGACAGGTATTGATTTTCCAACACTATCTAAGGCCTACATTAACACTGATCCTGAGAGCTCAACTGTACCATACTTCAGTGGAAGTTTGAGTTTTGTTTAAAGTGTCCTTGACAGTTTCCCAATCATTAAATGTAATTGATCTGTTGATCAGGGTTTCTTCTATACCTTGCACTTAGGATTATAAGACTATTGTAGCTAACAAGTAGATCAGTGTATTGTACCAATTATGTTTCACAAAGGCATAGGCATAGTTTTTAAACTATATTTACCTGTTTTATTATTATCGTTTACCAGATGCCACATCCTTGGTGCTAATTATCTCGAAAGAGAACCTTTACAGGAAAATGGAAATGTTCTTGACCAGAGCATCATTAAAGGTGTCTGAATGGGACAAGCATTAACTTGGGGGTCTAGGGGTGACTAAAATAGTTTTACGTATTTTAGAAACAAATGTGTCTTTGCTCCCAAGACAAGAACTTTGGACACCTCCATCATATGAGAAGTGAAAACCATCAGTGCTTTCGGAAGATCTGTTAAGATTCTGAAGGGAACTGGGAAATTTAAAAGGATCACTGGTACAAATGTCTACATACCAGAATGATAGAGAAAGTGAGTAAAGCAATACTCTGATTCATAGCAAACCACTTCCACATGCCTGCAAGTAAAGGTTTTCACTGAAACAGAATAACTGCGTCTGTACTGATGATACTGATGATGGCTGAAGGCAGAAGCAAGTTGGATTTAAACTTTACAGAGGCATCGTAAATGTCAGACACCATTTTCCAAGAGCTTAGTATTAAGATAATCATAACAGGTAGAGAGTGTTCATTGTAGAGTATACTCTGTCCTTTTTAGCTTTGTTTTTTGATGTTTGGGAGAAAACCCAGTCAAGTCAATTATACACTTCATATTACTTAACGTAAATATAAAAGAAACAGAACATTTGGCCTGATCTGTGTTTATGGAAGTACAGTGCCACAAATGAGCACAAGGAAGGATTCAGGAAAATACAGAGTCAAATTCAAATGATAAATTATGACTTGGGAAAATCACCACTATCACCCAAAAACTTGGTATCTTCATTTTGCCATTTTAGAAAGTTTTGACAAAGCAGAATCTGTTCCTTGAATATAAATGATCCAGGGTCTTGAAAAAACCAGATTTTCCCTGATTTAAAAGAGATTTTATAAAGTTTGTTCTTCCTCTGTAAAATTGACATTTCGAGATACAATTGGATTGGCATGGCAGTGATGAATCACTTTATAGGCCTACCTCTGTGTTTCAGCAGGTAAGGGCATGTGGTGAGCTAGCACAATATAATATCTGTACCCCTCAGTACTGATTATCTAAACAAGTGTTTAAAATATTTAGAAATTCATCCTGATTGACCTGAAACATCATACATTTTTCCAGCTCATATGATTTTTCAAATAAGTGTCATTATGAAATATTCATTTTAAGGCTTGCACTGTGCAAATTAATCAGCTGGTCATGTACCTGCACCAAATTCAAAGGCCTACGTTTGTGTGTGTGTGTGTGTGTGTGTGGGAGTGTGATACATGGTCATTTGCATTTCTGGCACCAAAGTGAACAAGAGAGACACTTCATTGGTAAATTAAATACAATGTATTTAATATTTTTCATCACACATTGTGCTTTTGCTTATGAGGAAACCACATATTATTTCTCATCTACCATAATAAAAGACATTTTTCTGCAGGGCAACAAACCTTGTCATTTCCATATCCATAATTAATTTTATGACAAGATGATTTTAAGATATGAACATGGAGCAATGTTAAAGGTTAAGTTCAAGCATTATAGTAAAAGTCAAACTGATGAAAGTTATGAGACATTCAGAAATGGGCAGAATTATACAAGAAGTATCTCGGTTATGATTTACAATACAGGTCACTTTATGATTGACACTTGGTATGTGTGCATCATGGAGACCATTGGTAATGTTTGTCTTTGCAGCAGGTAAGAAGTAATGCCCAGGAGATTGATTATCACCTCTCACCTCTTAAATGGTGGATCACCTCTCATAGGTATCAGACTAATCAAGGTGTTAAATACACAAGGTTATTGTACACACTCTCATCTCATTTTCTCCTTCTGAAACCAAAGACAAACTCCTTGGACACAATATTGCATCAGCCTGTTATAACTAACCTCTAATTGATGATCAGGTTGCAGCTAATTATGCAGCAAGGAACAAACTAAAACAAAGACCTCAATCATAACTTTCACCTCCTTTCTCATATGTAAGAAGCCTGTGACAAGTAGGCCCAGTTTTCAACACTATCTAAGGCCTACAGTAACACTGATCCTGAAATCAACTGACACCATGCTTCAGTGGAAGTTTGAGTTTTGTTTAAGTCCCCTTGACAGTTTCCCAATCATTAAAAATGTAATTGATCCTGTTGATCAAGGGTTTCTTCTATACCTTGCCTTGAGCTACAAGACTAATGTAGCTAACAAGTAGATCAGTGTGTATTATTGCCAATTATGTTCTACAAAGGCATAGGCATAGTTTTAAACTATGTTACCTGTTTTATTACTATACGTTTTACCAGATGCCACATCATGGTGCTAATTATCTCAGAAAGAGAGACGCTTTGGAAAATGGAAATGTTCTTGACCAAGAGCATCATTAAAGGTGTCTGAATGGGGGCTAAGCATTAACTTGGGGTCTAAAATTTGACTAAAATAGTTTCGTATTTTAGAAACAAATGTCTTCTGCTCCCAAGACAAGAACTGGACACCTCCATCATACTATGAAGTAAAGCCATCAATTAACTCCGGAAGATCTGTTAAATTCTGAAGGAACTGGGGAAGTAAAAAGGATCTGGTACAAATGTACCTTTATGATGTTAGAAAATTAGTGAAAACCTTCTCCATGATTCAAAATGACCCTTCACATGTACCTGAAAGTAAAGGACTTTCACTGAAACAGAATATGCGTCATACTGATGATACTGATGATAGCTGAAAGGCAGACAAGTTGGATTTTAATCCTTACAGGGCATCTAAATGGAGCACCATTTTCCAAAATAGTAAGATAATCATAAACAGGTAGAGAGAGTGTTCATTGTGAAGTATACTCTGTCCTTTTTCGCTTTGTTTTTTGATGTTTGGGAAAGAGCCCAGTCAAGTCAGTCTCCTTCATATTATAACGTAAATATAAAAGAAACAGAACATTTGGCCTGATCTGTGTTTATGGAAGTACAGTGCCACAAATGAGCACGCTGGAAGGATTCAGGAAATACAGAGTCAAATTCAAATGATAAATTATGACTTGAGAAAATCACCCCAAAACTTAGTATCTTCATTTTATGTTTTGAGTTTTGACAGAGCAGAATCTGTTCCTTAGAATATAAATGATCCAAGAGGTCTTGAAAAACCCAAATTTTCCTTGATTTAAAAAGAGATTTTATAAGGTTTTTGCTTCCTCTCAAAATTGACATTTCGAGATACAATGTGATTGGCATGGCAGTGATGGATAACATAGTGCCACCTCTGTGTTTCAGCAGGTAAGGGCATGTGGTGAGCTAGCACAATATAATATCTGTACCCCTCAGTATTGATGATTATCTAAACAAGGTAGTAAGTAAGTTTCAAATAATTGAAAATTATCTGTTGGCATATGTATAAAAATAATATCTAATTGTGAAGGGCATCTTTACTTTGTATTGTTTGAACAATTTTGAGTTAAGAGATGATGTGGCAGAGAAGGCTGGCAGCCAATGAGATATGTGTGTGTTTGGCATGTGACATACATTGGTAGGCATCAATAAGTTTTCCCTCTCTTGGGAGCACGTTCAAGGTCCGGAAAGAGCTGAAGGCTAATGTGTGTTTATTCCTCCGTAATTACCGTCAATGTAGTAGAGGCATTCAGACCTGAATCCCTGCGCATTTCTTCTCTGCTAACAATTTGATTGACCCTGAAACACATCATGTCTTCTTCCAGGCTCATACAGTTTCTCAAATAAGTGTCATTATGAAATGTCACATTGCATGTGGTGAGCTAGCAAAATATAATAATATGCCTTATGCTTGCTCAGTAATCTGACAAACAACCATATAGTGATAGTTGGTAAGACTTACATTCTAAACATGTGTGTGCGGTGGTGCTTCACCACTAGCATTGCAATTAAGTCCAGAGCTAGGTTTTGTCCATGGCTGGGAAAGCAACAATAACAAAATTGATTTAAAATGTACTGTTTAGTTTTATGTGAAGAAGCTAAACATATTTGATAAATATTATGAAAAAACAACAACAACATCAAAAATCAACAATAAACCCCCCCCCCCCCCAAATATTTTAGTTAATCATGGTACTTGCAGATGTCCAAAACAGGACCACTTATAAACTTTGACCCGTGTGTGTGTGCGTGTGTGTGTGTGTGTGTGTGTGTGTGTGTGTGTGTGTGTGTGTGTGTGAATACATAGAGTCATTTGCATTGCTGGCACCAAGGTGAAAAACACAGACACTCCACTGGTAAATTAAATACAATACATTTAATATTTTTCATCACACATTATTACTTTGTATGAGGAAACCACATATTATTTTCTCATCTACCATAATAAAGACATTTTTCTGCAGGGCTTGGCTGAAACCTTGTCATTTCCATATCCATAATTAATTTATAAATGAGATGATTTAAGATGTGAACATGTGGGTGTAATGTTAGGGTTGAAGTTCAAGCATTATAGTAAAGTCAAACTGATGAAAGTTATGAGAACATTCAGAAATGTGAACCAGTATATTCAACGATATCTCAGTTTATGATTTACAATACAGGTCACTTTATGATTGACACTTGATGTATGGCATCATGGAGACCATTAGGTAATGTTTGTCTTTGCAAGCAGGTAAAGTAATGCCCAGGAGACCAGTTATCACCTCTCACCTCTTAAATGGTGGACCACCTCTCATAGGTATCAGACTAATCAAAGGTGTTAAATACACAAAAGGTTATTGCATCACACTCTCATCTCATTTTCTCCTTCTGAAACCAAAGACAAACTCCTTGGACACAATATTGCATCAGCCTGTTTATAACTAGCCTCTAATTGATGATCAGGGTTGCAGCTAATTATGCAATAAGGAATAAACTAAAACAAGACCTCAATCATAACTTTTCACCTCCTTTCATGCTGTGAAATGCCTGTGACAGGTAGGCCCAGTTTTCAACACTATCTAGGGCCTGCAGTAACATGATCCTGAGGCTCAACTGACACCATGCTTCCAGTGGAAGTTTGAGTTTTTTATTTAAAGTGTCCCACTTGACAGTTTCCCAATCATTAAAAATGTAATTGATCATTTAGTCAGGTTTCTTCTATACCTTGCACTTAAGTTATAAGACTAATGTAGCTAACAAGTAGATCAGTGTGTGTGTGCCAATTATGTTCTACAAGAGCATAGGCATATTTTTAAACTATGTTACCTGTTTTATTATTATACGTTTTACCAGATGCCACATCATGGTGCTAATTATCTCAGAAAGAGAATCTTTACAGGAAAATGGAAATGTTCTTGACCAGGCATCATTAAAGGTGTCTGAATAGGGCTAAGCATTAACTTGAGGGTCTAGGGTGACTAAAATAGTTTCGTATTTTAGAAACAAATGTGTCTTTGCTCCCCAAGACAAGAACTTTCTGAACACCTCCATCATATGAGAAGTGAAAACCATCAATTAGCTCGGAAGATCTGTTAAATTCTGAGAGAACTGGGAAATTTAAAAAGGATCACTGGTACAAATGTACCTTTACCAGAATGATAGAAAGTGGTAAAGCAACTACTCCTGATTCAAAGCAAACCACTTCACATGCCTGCAAGTAAAGGTTTTCACTGAAACAGAATAACACGTCTGTACTGATGATACTGATGATGGCTGAAAGGCAAGCAAGTTGGATTTTAATCCTTACAGAGGCATCCTAAATGTCAGAGCACTATTTTCCAAAAGAGCTTAGTATTAAGATAATCATAACAGGTAGAGAGTGTTCGTGTGAAGTATCTCTGTCCTTTTTTAGCTTTGTTTTTGATGTTTGGGAAAATGATCAAGTCCAGTATACACTTCACATTATCCATCCATCCATCATCTTCTTCCGGCAGCTTTATCCGAGGACAGATCATGGGGCAACAGTCTAAACAGGGAAGCCCAGACTTCCCTCTCCCCATTTCCACCTCAGCCAGCTCCCCAGGAGGGACCCGGCGTTCCCAGGCCAGCCGAGAGACATAGTCCTCAGCGTGTCACTAGGTCTGCAGCAGTCTCCTCCCGGTAGGGCGTGCCTGGAACACCCCAGGGAGGCATGGGGGCATCGAAACAGATGCGAGCCACCTCAACTGGTTCCTCTCGATGTAGAGGAACGGTGGCTCTCGAGCTCCTCCCGGGTAGCCGGATCTCACCCTATCTCTGAGGCGTGACCTGCGGAGGGAAGCTCATTTGATAAGGCATCCTTCGATCTTGTCCTTTCGGTCATTACCCACAGTTCATATTACGCCATGGTGAGGGGGTGGGAGCGTAGACTGACCAGTAAATGGAAGCTTAGCCTTTGGCTCAGCTCCTTGCTACTAGCGGACAGGTACAGACCGCATGACTGCGACGCACTGCGATCCGATCTGTCAATCTCACGCTCCTTCTACTCACCCCCACTTTCGTGAACAAGACCCGAGAATGCTGAACTCCTCCCGCCCGAGAAGCGGAACAACTCCACCCGAATCTGGAGGGAGCCGCCACCACTCGATTGAGAACCATGGCCTCAGATTTGGAGGTGCTGGTCCGCATCAGCACTTCACACTCCTTCTGAGCCGCTCAATGCCTGCTGAAGGTCCTGGCCTGAAAAGCCATCAAGGACAACATCATCTGCAAAAAGCAGAGATGATATCCTGTGGTTCCCAAACTGGACCCCTCCGGCCCCTGGCTGCGCCTAGAAATTCTGTCCATAAAGGTTATGAACAGAACCGGTGACAAAGGGCAGCCCTGCCGGAGTCCAACATCACCGGGAACAGGCCCGATTTACTGCCGGCAATGCGCACCAGGCTCCTGCTCCGGTCGTAACAAGACCTGACAGCCCTTAACAGAGGACCCCATATTCCCGGGCACCCCACAGAAGTACCCCAAGGGACACGGTGAGTCACCTTCTCCAAATCCACAAAACATGTGGACTGGTTGGGCAAACTCCCACGAACCCTCAAGCACCCTCCGGTGTAGAGCTGGTCCAGTGTTCCATGACCAGGGCCGAAAGCCGCGTTGTTCCTCCTGAATCCGAGGGTTGACTAACGGCGGTCGTCTCTCCAGTACCCTGCGCGTAGACTTTCGGGAGGCTGAGAAGAGTGATCCCTATAGTGGAACACTCTCCGGTCCCCCTTGCAAACAGAGGAACCACCACGGTTTGCCCTCCAGGGGCACTGTCCCCGACATGATGCTGAAGCGCGTCAATAAGGACAGCCCAACAGAATCCTAGAACCCAGAGATACTCTGGCGGATCTCATCCACCCGGAGCCCACCACTGAGGAGCTTACAGACCACCTCAGTGACTTCTGGGTGATGGTGATCCTCCTCGGTCTTCTGTGTTGAAGAAGGCGTGATGAGTAGAGGTGGGAGGTCCTCAATCTTCCTTCCACCGCCAGCGATATCCCCGGGCGGAGTCAGCAGCTCCCCGCCCGCACTGTAAGCAGTGTCGGCAGAATTGCCTTCCCCCTCCTGGCGCCGGACGGTTTGCCAGAACAACCGGGGCGACCGTGAGTCCTTCTCCAGGGCACTCCCGAACTCCTCCCAGCTCCTGGTTTTTGCCTCCTTGGCCGCCCTAGCAGCAACCGCGACAGCCTCTCGGTACCTGTGAAACTAACGTCGGAAGACAGAGGCCAACATGGCCCGATAGGTCATCTTCTTCAGCAGCGGCATCCCTTACTTCGGTGTCCACCACGGGTTCGAGTTACGCCACGGCGGGGCACCAGTGACCTTGCGCCCGCGGCTCCGGACCGGCCAGCGTCAACAATGGAGGTTGAGAACCTGGTCCACTCGAACTCAATGTCCCCGCCTCCCCAGGTAGCTGTGAGGCTCCCGGTGGGAGGTTGAGATTTCCTGACAGGGGAGCTCAGCCAGGCGTTCCCAGCAGACCCGCCCAGGGGATACGTTGACCTGCCAGGTCTCTCCTGCCTGCCCCTCCTTGATGGATCCAACTCACCACCAGTAGTGATCGGTTGACAACTCTGCCCCTCTCTTCACCCGAGTGTCCAAGACATAGGGCCGGAGACTCAGATGAGACAATAACAAAGTCTATCATTGATCTCCGGCCTGGGTGTCCTGGTGCCATGTGCGCATGGGCGCTATTAACAGGTGCATGGTGTTCGTTATGGACAATCTGTAACTGGTGCAAGTCCAACAATAGAACTCCCGCTCGGGTTCTGATCGAGCCGTTCCTCCCAATCACACCTCCAGAGTATCACTATCATGCATGCGTGGGCGTTGAAGTCCTTCAGGTGCTTGAGCGTCCCCAGTTGGGGCACTCAGTATTACCCCCAAGGACCCCAAGAAGGTCTGATACTCTGCACTGCCGTTCGACGTAGGCACAAACTACAGTCAGAGTCCTCACTCCTACCAGCGCAGAGCGACCCTCTCGTTCACTGGGAGTAAGCTCCAGCACGAGGCGGCTGAGATGGGGGCTATAAGCAAGCCCACACCAGCCGGCGTCTCTCCCCTAGACGCTCCAGGTAGTGGAAGTCCAACCCTTCTGGGGAGTTGGGTTCCAGAGCCCAAGCTGTGCGTGAGGTGAGCCGACTATCTCTCAGCGGTACCTCGACCTCCCGCACAAGCTCATTCTCCTTCCCCCAGCGAGGTGACGTTCCACGTCCCAACAGCTAGCCGCTGTGTCCAGGGATCGGGCCGCCGAGGACCCGCCCTCGACCATCACCCAATCCACCAGCACCCGACCCCAATGGTTTCCTCTGTGGGTGGTGGGCCCACAGGAGGAATGGCCCACGTTGCCACCAGGCGCTCGCTCCCGAGCCCAGGCCTGGCTCCAGGGTGGGGCCCGGTTGCGCCGTGCCTGGGCGACGTTGCGGGGCCTTTTTCACCTTCACATTGCCAACGTAAATATAAAAGGAAACAGAACATTTGGCCTGATCTTGTGTTTGTAGATGCAGTGCCTGATAGGCACAAGGAAGGATTCAGGAAAATACAGAGTCAAATTCAAATGATAAATTATGACTTGAAAAATCACCACTATCACCAAAACTTGGTATCTTCATTTGCCATTTTGAAAGTTTGACAAAACCAGAATCTGTTCCTTAGAATATAAATGATCCAGGAGGTCTTGAAAAAAACCCCCGAATTTTCCCTGATTTAAAAAGAGATTTTATAAGGTTTTTGCTTCCTCTGTCAAATTGACATTTCGAGATACAATGTGATTGGCATGGCAGTGATGAATCACTTTATAGGCCTACCTCTGTGTTTCAGCAGGTAAGGGCATGTGGTGAATAGCACAATATAATATCTGTACCCCTCAATGCTGATGATTATCTAAACAAGTGTTTAAAATATTTGAAATTCATCTGATTGACCCTGAAACACATCATGCATTTTTCCAGGCTCATATGATTTTTCAAATAAGTGACATTTTGAAATGTTACATTTAAGGCTTGCACTGTTGCAAATTAATCAGCTGGTCATGTGCACTGCTGGTACCAAATTCAAAAAGGCCTACATTTGTGTGTGTTTGTGTGTGTGTGTGGGAGTGTGAATACATAGAGTCATTTGTATTTCTGGTACCAAAGTGAACAAGACAGAGACTTACTTCATTGTTAAATTAAATACAGTACATTTAATATTTTTCATCATGCCTTATTGCTTTGTATGAGTAAACCACATATTATTCTCTCATCTACCATAATAGTGAGACCTGTGTGCAGTGCTTGCTTGAAACCTCCTTGTCCTTTCCATGACACAATTGATAACATGATTTAAGACTTGACTATGGATCAAGTTAGGATTCAGGTACTATAGTAAAATTCATACAGACAAAAGTTATAAATGCATGTGGTAAGTGTCAATCTGTCCTGGTCATCTCCTGTCTTATCATTGTTTTGTTTATTTCCCCTACTGCTTCTGAGCACATGTCCTGTCTCTGCCCATTCCCAGCTGTGTCTTATTCATAACCCTGCCTGGTCATTGTTGCAGGTGTGTCCTATGTTCTTCTTGTATTTAAGACCCTGTCTTAGTCTGCCTTTATCAGTCCTTGAATGTGTAACCATATCTTGTACATTTCACTTATGCCTTGTGTTCTTCAAGTTCTGTTTATTTATTAAATCCTCAATAGAATTTCCGCTTCCTTGTACCATCTGTTCAGCACACAACATTTACTGTAAGCTAGCAAAATATAATAGTATGCCCTATGTTTGCTCAGTAATCTGACAAACAACCATATCGCCAGTAGTTAGTAAAAGAGCTTAAATCCATGTAAAAGGTATGTGCAGTGGTGCTTCACCACTGGTTCTGCAATTAAGTCAAGAACTAGGTTTTATCCATGGCTGGGAAAGCAGCAATAACAATATTAATATAATATATATAATATAATATAAACAATAACAGTTTAACTTATTATGTGAACATTTAACATATTTGATAAACACTATTATGAAAAACAAAGGTTAAAACATTTTAGTCTACTTGTAGACATCCATAACAGAACTGCTCAAAAACTTTGACCCTAACAAGTCCTCTCCCAAAAGCTTTTGGTTTGCTCCCTTTAGGGATTACCACAGCAGATCATCTACCTCCATCTTGCCCTATCCCCTGCCTCCTCTACTGTTACACCAACCATCTCCATGTCCAACTTCACTACTTCCATAAACCTTCTCTGAGGTCTTCTTCTTCTCCTTCTGCCCGGCAGTTCCATCTCCAACATTCTTTTTCCAATATATCCACTATTCCTCCTCAACACATGTTCAAACCATCTCATCCTGGCCTCTCTTTTATCGCCAAACTGCTCCACCTTCACTGTCCCTCTGATCTGCTCTTTTCTAATCTTGTCCATCCTTGTCACTGCCAAAGAAAATCTCAACATCTTCATCTCTGCCACCTCTAGCTCGGCCTCCTGTCTTTTAGACAGAGCCACAGTCTCTAATCATAAATATTTTATACTTTCACAAATGTAAATGTTGCTCATTTTATTTGTATTGTCCATGGGATTTAGCACCTAATTGTGAGCCCCAGCTAAAGCGGTCTGCCCAGGGCTATTTAAAGAAACTTGACAAATTTTTATGTGAGTGTGTGATTATTTAAGCATGCATGTCCATTGCTTGTTGGATACATTAACCTCAACAATCCAACATCAGACACCAAGTTTATTTAGAAACTACATTTGGGGTAAACTGAACTGTGTAAGTTAGATTTTTTAAATTGAATTTATTAATTAAAAAAATAAAAATGTAAAAAATTGTAATGTAAAAGATAGAATACGTACATCTAAGTCTGACAGACCATTTGCAAAAAAAAAAAAGTTCATATAAATCTCACAAAGCACATTTGCCAGCTATCTATCCTATTTCCTGTTTCGTGGATATATGAGAAAATGATTGAACACATGCATACAGTTAGATCTGAATGGGAAGTGATGCTCTTGAAAGAATATTCTTTCTTTCTTTCTTTCTTTCTTTCTTTCTTTCTTTCTTTCTTTCTTTCTTTCTTTCTCATTTAACACCACAAGAGGGCAACAAAACTATACAACATGCAGAATTTATCATCACAAAACTTCCACATAGTTATCAGATGTCAGATATCAAGTGCAGACTGAACTGTGGTAGCCCCAGGCCATCACAAACCAGGCCATCACAAACTTGCAAAATGCAAAAATATAGTAAAGGAAAGTTCAAGAACAAAAACTATAACCACAAGTAGAAAATACAAGTTGTATTTGGATCATGGACTGAAAATATGTTCTTGCAGTACTTTGTGAGTCAATACTTTAATGGATATTTTCATTTTAATATTTACTCTATTTGGACAATTCCTTTGAACTGTTTCTACTGCAGAGTGCAGTGTATTGTTATCAGTCTACAAAGACTAGGTAATTGTGTTCCCAGATAGAAAAAAGACCTCTGGATTGTTTTCTGCTGTAATTCAGTAATATATTTTATACATTATGAGCTATAATCTAACAATATTTTATTTTATTTTATTTTTTCACAGTGGATTTGAAGTTGAATTCTGAAGTTAAAAGAAGTATCCAACTGTAGAGGACCCAGTCAAAACAAACAAATAAACAAACAAATAAAATCTTAATACAAGTAGATAGAGTGATGTTCACTCAGAACTCAAACTCATCTTTAAAACTGCAAAAGACAATGACTTTAATTACCCTATTAAAGTAACTGTTTTTCAAGGCAACATCATTTCAGTTGTAGTATACAGCACATTACTCTGCATTTAATAAAAGCAAAAGATATTCAAGTTAAATGTAGCATTGAAAGAAACTGAGATATGAGCTATATGAATGGACAGTTTACTCTTGACCCAGGGGTTATAATTGCTGACTCTCTAGGACAAAAAACTTTGCTTCAGGGTCATAGATCATATAGGACTATTGGAATTGAATTATAATTTATTATCTTGTAAACTGACCATTATCATGCGTAGTGTTTAAATTGCAAAAACAAGTGAACAATGATGTCATGTTTGTTTTTGCAAGTTTCTAGGATTAGACTCAATTAACTGGATGCTTTTTTGAAGGTGACAAATGCACAACAACATTAGAATCAAAATATCAGAATATTAACTGTGTCAAAGAAAATAGTTATTGTGAAAAATTTCATTAGTGTTCATAATTTAATTCAAAAAGTTAAACTATCATATGATTCATGTCCATTAAAGTAAAATAAATCATTTCAAGCCTTTTTTTGTTTTTCTTTTGATTAGCTTATAGCTCAAGAAAATCAGATATCCACTCTCTCAAATATTATAATATTGAAATAAAGTTCGAATTTATTCCTAATTGATATCAACATTCAGACATAAAAGGCTTGACATTTGTCATTTTAATGTAATGAATATAAAATCTAACATTCTACTTTTGCTATGTATCTGTCTTGTCCCTCTGGTCTCGTTTTTGTTTTGTTTATCTCCCCTGTTGCTTCTGAGCACATGTCCTGTCTCCGCCCATTCCCACACTAGTATTATTTTCACACTCTCCTCTAATTAAATTTATCAGTCTCCAATCTTCCACTGCCAGAGCCTAGATACTCTATTTATTTAGTTTTGTCTCATGCCCTACACTTTCCTTCTCCCTTGCAGACATTACATATTAGCAGATGGTGGACAAGGCATGGCAGCAGTGTAAAAACATGGCATACAAACAGGTCTACTGTATTTTAAACAGAATCACAAAAAATACACAAAGATCACAAAGTACACATGTGTAATTACACTAACTGCTTCGTTAAGAAAAAAAAAAATATGTATTTACCTGTAAGACCGGAGTCTTATACCCTATGCACAGCCAATGCTTTAGTAGTTAAAGTCTGTCACATTCACATGCAGAACTTTGAGTGAATTAATTGAATTGTTTATGGGGCCATAGTACACATGGATACTAATGAGGAGAAGGGTTAGCTTCTTGTTATTATTATTTTAAAATCAGTATAACTGATTTGACCTCATCTTGATGTATTCTAGATATATCTCAGTCAAGAGCAGAATGTCACAAGCCACAAGTTTATCCATCTACCCTTTCAGGTAAATAAAAGACAAGAAATGAAAGAATGGTACAGTTCTGCTTCTAGGAAAGGTCTAGTGTAGGACATGCTGATTCAATCAAATCAATCAAATTTTATTTGTATAGCACTTTTTATGACAAGAAGTTGTCACAAAGCAGCTTTACAAAGATTTGGGTCCAAGCCTCAAATTAGCAGCCAGTGGGCAAAAAGTGGTAAGGAAAAACTCCCTCAGACTTGGAGGAAGAAACCTTGAGAGGAACCAAGGATTAAGAGAGGAACCCATCCTCCTCTGGTCGACACCGGAGAGCATAAACAGAGAAGTAGAAAAGAAATGAAATAAAATAAAACAGAGGGAGGGAAGATAAAGATAGTTTTGCTTGTAGTCGTGGTACAGGTATGAATGAATAATGAATAATAAAGTCCATGCAGGTGGCGTAGTCTAATCTTGCAGTTGGTACTAGGAAGTGGATGAGTGGACCGGTATCCGCCAGGCATCCGGGGCAGCTCAGGACATGGGGGGGGGAGAGAGGGAGAAAGATTAGTGCCCCCTTAGAGGTGTTAGTGAAAAGCCTGCGTAAAAAAAAGGTTTTCAGTCGTGATTTAAAGATGGAGAGTGTGTCTGAGTCCCGAAGAGTGGGAGGAAGGCTGTTCCAGAGCTGGGGGGCTTTATAAGAGAAGGCTCGTCCTCCAACAGTGTTCTTTATAATTCTAAGGATGGTCAATAGGCCTGCGTCCTGAGAATGCAGTCTACGTGACAGGTTGTAGGGTATTAAAAGGTCTTTTAGGTAATGGGGGGCTTAGTGACTTGGGGGCATTTAGTGACTAGTGAGTAGCAATATTTTATAGTTGATTCTGAATTTAATGGGAAGCCAATGGAGGGATGAAAGAACAGGACTAATGTGGTCAAAGTTCTGGTGCAAACCCTCGTAGCAGCGTTTTGTACTGATTGGAGCCTCTGTAGGGATTTCCCTGAACTACCAGCTAGAAGGGCATTAGAATAATCTAGTCTAGATGTGATGAATGCATGCATCAGTATCTCTGCATGCTTGCGTGAGAGTGATTTACGCAATTTAGTAATATTGCGTTGGTGGAAGAATCCCGTCTTTACTATATTACTAATGTGGCTGTCGAATGCAAGGTCCGATTCCAATATAAGCCCAAGGTTTCTTGTAGTTGTGCTCAGCGTAATTGAAAACACATCTAGGTTGATCGGGTTAAAGGGTTTATTAGATCCTAATATTAAGATCTCTGTTTTTTTAGAGTTTCGTAAAAGGAAATTTTGTGTCATCCAATTTTTAATCTATTTAACACAGTTTGTTATTCTGCTGAGGCAATGATAGTCATTGGGTTTTGCTGATATGTAGAGTTGGGTGTATTCCGCATAGCAGTGAAAGTCAATGTCATGCTTTTGGATGACATCACCGAGCGGTAAATAAGTAAAGGGAGAATACTAATGGACCAAGGACAGACCCCTGTGGAACGCCATATTTTACTGTAGTGAGATAGGAGTGAGCATTGTTTATGCTTACACACTGGAGGCAGTCAGTCAGGTATGACTGAAACCAATTTAGGAGTGATCCTTTAATTCCTAAGTGATTCTCAAGTCTATGAAGCAAAATGGAATGATCAATGGTATCGAATGCAGCACTAAGATCCAAGAGTACTAGTATAGAAGTACAGTTTCTATCACGGGAGAGTAGGAGGTCATTTGTAACTTTTACCAGGGCTGTTTCGATGCTATGGTTAGGTCTAAATCCAGATTGGAGAGCCTTGTTTAAGTTGTAGGTGCACAGGTAGAGGTAGGTGCACAGCTGGTCAGACACTACTTTTTCTAAGATCTTAGCTAAGAACGGAAGGTTTGCTATTGGTCTGTAGTTTGTAAGTTCATGAGGGTCAAGATTTGGAAAAAGTAGACCAAGGGAAGTGTTCACTATATTAAGTACAGATTTGATTGCGTTTGGAGCTACCTGTTTAAATAATCGTGTGGGTAATGGATTTAGTGCACATGAGGATGATTTTGAGGTGCTAATTAAACAAAGGAGGTATTTTTTATTAACAGGGCTAAAATGTTCTAACCTTGACTCAGTATCAACACCAGTACTGCTCTCAAATGTGTGAGGAGGTGAGGTTGGAGCCAGATTATGAATCTTTTGTCGAAAGGGCCACTTTAGAGTCACCAATTCAACTATCATGCATGTCTTTGGACTGTGGGGGAAACCGGAGTACCCAGAGGAAACCCACAAACTCCACACAGAAACTTCCCAGGTCGCCCCACCCAGGGATCGAAGCCAGGTCCTTCTTGCTGGGAGGCAACAGCGCTACCCACTGCGCCACCGTGCTGCCCACATTAAAGAATATCATAAAGTAATTTCTGGAGATGTCAGGTGGAGTGGTTGAGCCCGTATTGTGGCTGCTGGTTATTTTTGAAAAGGTATTAAACAGGTATCTAGGATGGAGCACTGGATAGTGCTGTTGCCTCACAGCAAGAAGGACCTGGGTTCGATCCCCGGGTGGGGCGACCTGGGAAGTTTCTGTGTGGAGTTGGATGTTCTCGCGTGGGTTTCCCCCAGTGACTCTAAAGTGGCCCTTAGTATGTGAGTGTGCATTAGTGCCCTGTCTAGGGTTGTTTCCTTGCGCTCAGAGTTGCCTGCTGGGCACCGGCTCACCCGTGACCCTATTCTGGAATAAGCGGTTCAGAAAATGAATGAATGTTTCAGAGTACGTGTTTGGTCATTGTACCATCAAGCTAATTTTTTCTCTTTAATTAGTTTGGTTCTGATCGGAGCTATATAATCCAGATTTGAGTGCGTCTGATTATGGTGCGTCTACTAAAGGAACGAGGTGAGTGATGTATGTTGTGGTGTAAGATTAAGTCGAACATAACTAGAGGGTGGTCTGAAATGGAGTCATTCTGTGAGATACAGGTCACATTATCTGTGTCAGTACCCATTTTAAATTGTTTTATACAAGCCCTGTACTGCCTATCCATTGACTATGAGTACAGTTGTATTCTGCAGCTATTTCTTTGTAAAACTTCCCCACTTACAATGGTCTTCAAAGCCTTTCTGAACCAAGGATACAGAAATGCATAAATAAAAGGATTAAAGGTGGAGTTCAAATATCCAAACCAAACCAGGGCATCAATTAATGATGATGGTATGGTAAAGTCAATGAAAGGGTTTATGATATTGCACAGAAAAAAGGGGGTCCAGCAGATAAGGAAAACTCCTACCACAACTGCAAGAGTCATTGTACCTTTCTGTGTGCGATACTTGGACTCTCCCGGCTTGTTACTAGCCATCCTCAGATGATTGGTAAGAAAGTCAATGGACCTCGCTTGCCCTCTAGCAACAACATAGATTTTGAAGTAGATACCAAACATGATAAAGCCAGGGATGAAAAAGGAGACCATAGAAGTGACTACAGCTGAACCACGGCTAAAGAACACATGGCATCCACCCACACAGCGCACATGGGAAGTGTAGAAGGCCTCAGCACCTTTGAGGTTGAGTTCGCTAAAGACCATGGTGTAAGCAAACAAAGCAGAGATTACCCAACTAGTAGAGACCATGCACAAGACGGTGGCAGAACGAACACGTGAACGGTATGTCAGGGGGCTGCACACTGCACAAAAACGTTCTGCTGACACACACATGAGATGGAAGATGGAGGTTGTGCTCAGCATTATGTCCATGCCCGTGTGTAGCTTGCACATAAGGTCCGAAAGGTACCAGCAACCGTGCACGGAACGCACAGCACTCAGAGGCATGACAAATATGCCCAGCAGGAAATCACACATTGCCAGAGAAAGGATGAGGTGGTTGGTCAGCGTGTGGAGCTGCTTGAAGTGAGCTATGGAAATTATAACTATTAGATTCCCTGTAACAGTGACCAAGATGGTAATGGCCATGATGATGAACATAAAAATCTGAACATTGAGAGGTCTCAGAATTCTCTGGCAGGATCCATTGATGGAATTGTAACAAAAGGGTGTGTCTGATAGATAACCCACACTGAAGTCTGAGTAGTTCAGATAGTCCATCATTGTCTGTCCTGTGAAGGTGAAGACATACAACAAAACAATTATAAAACCACTTCATGATGACCAGCTGTACTTCCATCTAAAGAATCCAATCTGAAGAAAGAAAAACTTACATTTACACCAGTCTTCAAGCATGTTTGTGTTCTCCCATGAATACGATCTAAAGCCTGTTTTGCTTGACTGACGTACTTCCTGTTTTTGCCGGTATGAATTTCTTCTGGGAATTCATAAATGCTGCTGTCCATGGAGTTGAGAGATATACAATAGGGCCTCGGATAAAATATTAAAGAGTATTAGGCCCTATATACATTTGTATTAAATATATAGAAGTGAAAAAAAAAACCGTCCATTTAACTGTACACCTCCTTTCTCGTCCTTCTCTCTTTCCAACTAAATCTATTAGGAAACGGCTGTGCAGTCAAAGATATCACTACAAAAAAAAATCCATCAAATACTTCTCTCATCATGTTTGTGTAAATGAAAAGGGTCACACGTCAGACAGAAACATTGCCGTTGCCTTGTCCCTTATAATATGTAGCGTGTGTACTGTTCATTTCTTCCAAACAATGCAAACATTGCTGTGGAACCCAGCAATCATCTGTGCAGGCCACTGCCCTGGGAAGAGGGCCAACACAGAATCCCAACCTACGCAAACACACACACACACACACACACACACACACAGTAGACACAGATGTTTGATGTTGACACTCAAAAAGCAAGATACAATACTAACTTAATTATTTCAGCACAGAAAACAGTGTATGTGTTTCAACAGCTAATTTCATATTACGTCACATTACCTTTAATCTGTCTTGTAAAACATTATTTAAAAAGACATCTTGGGGAAAAGCAAACAGGCTGACGGAAACAAATACACTTTTATGTTTTCCCTCAATTTCCAAGCTCTATTATTTAAACATACTGTGATTACCTTCTTTATTTCATTGAAGGTATTTACTTAGCGGTTGTTCAAATGTCAGCTACCAGCCTATAAATGTTTTCACTTACCTCAGTTAGAACATTATATAGTGCTCAAAAACTATTATGCTTAGCAAACCTTTTTATTCTATGGAATTAAAGGCCACTTCTTTCCTCTAACATGCAGCAAGACCCAAAGTAGATGAAAATAGCCACTTTTGTCTTTGTAAACTAGGCCTTATCTCAAGTATGTTAAATTTTAATAAATGTTTTCATAAACTATAAAGAGGATAAACACACACACACACACACACACACACACACACACACACACACACACACACACACACACACACACACACACACACACACAGGTGGTGAAATGGTGGCATGTTAGTGTGTGTTGCACTGGTATGAGTGGATTAGTGGTTTAAACACTCACTGTCCACTCAATTAGACGCTCCTTCCTAGTTGTTCCACCTTGTAAATGTAAAGTCAGAGACAGAAGTTCATCCATTTCAGTTGGTTATATATTTCTGGTTGGTGGATTATACACAGTCCAGCAGAGATAGCAGTGATGTGTTTAACCCTTTCAGACACACACAGAGAATTTCTTTTAAAATGCCAGATTTATCAGTATGAAGAAGTTACAAACCCTTATGCTTAACCAATGTGCACTACGTAGTGCTTACTATATCATTTACCTTATTCATTTAATACTCTTTTCTGCATGAGAAGACCAGTAATCTCAATAATGTGGGTCAATTCACGAGTGTTACCCGGGCCAACCTGTTCACAATATTCAGGTATAATAATGGTCACAGCATTACTCTCTCACTGCCATACTTTTTCAAACCTTCCACTACTGTAGTCAGGTCAACTCTCATTACTTGAACTGTCTGATGAGATGGCTTCTAGCAATAGTCTTGCTAACTCCTCAGCACTCATTTTTTATTTTGCCATCATGAACTGCAAAATACAGCATATCAAATGTGTGAAATAAGTTGAGCAAACAAGCAGACAAGCACAATTCTACCCTAAATGCACAATGTCTTTTACCATTTCTCCATGTTATTCTGTGTTCATCTAAATGCATTGTGGTTACTGTGGGTAACCACAGTACACCCTCTACTTTACATATATTCACTAGCACATTTTATCCTTACAAAATGCAAACATTATTTTATTTATTTTTTATTTATGTTTGTAAATTCCCATTCTATTGCATAATTTCTACAATTTAAAAATATAACTATATGTACAAAACCAACTGGGATCACATGGCATGCGAGTCAGGATAGGCTCCTTTAACAACCATACTTACCCAACTTTGCAAATAAGCTACTCTCTGTATGCTAATTTTTAACTGTCCCCACAAACAAAATAAAAAATTCTCAGACAATGTAGAGGTTCCCTCTTTAAACACCAATGCAAACTGATAAATGAGGATAAGCAAAGTGGTATCAGTATTTGATATTTGATATACTGTTTGTAATTTTTATTGTAGGTACACTTCAACTGTGAGAGACAGAATAAAAAAAAATCCCTAAAATCACATAGCATAAGAGCTGTCTAAGGATACCAGGGACAGCATTGTACACCTGCACAAGGCTGGGATGGGCTACAGGACAATAGTCAAGCAACTTGGTGAGAAGGCAATAACTGGGCGCAATTATTCGAAAATGAAATAAACCAAAAGAATGAAAGAGTGAAATGAAATGAAATAAAAAAATGAAATGAAACATGAGACATTGATTCTCCCCTTCTCCCTAGAACTATGTGCATTACAAATAAACAAACCTTGAACAAGACGACTGTCAGTCTTCTTCAGTCTAGGGATCCATGCAAGATCTTGCCTCATAAGGTAAGGATGATTCTGAAAAAGGTCAAGAAAGAAGAATGAGTAGAACCTCAAAAACACCATCCCAAATTTGAAGTATGGGGGTAGAAACATCATACTTTGGGAGTGCTTTTCTGCAAAGGAGACAGGAAAACTGCACTGTATTGAAGGGAGGATGGATGGGGCCATATATTGTGAGATTTTGGCAAACAACCTCCTTCCCTCAGTAAGAGCATTGAAGATGGGTCATGGCTGGGTCTTCCAGCATGACAATGACTAAAACACATAACCAGGACAATTGGTTATGGCCCTGTAAGAAATATTTCAAGGTCCTGGAGTGTTCTAGCCAGTCTCCAGACCTGGACCCAATAGGAGATCTTTGGAGGGAGTTGCCCAGAGATTACCCCAAAACCTGAAAGGTCTGGAGAAGATCTGTATGGAGGAGTGGGCCAAAATCCCTGCTGCAGTGTGTGCAAACTTGGTCAAGACCTACAGGACACATCTGACCTCAGTTCTGTTTTTCTATTGTATCAAATACATATTTCATGCAATAAAATGCAAATCAATTATTTAAAAATCATACAATATGATTTTCTGGATTTTTTTCTGGATTCTGTCTCTCACAGTTGAATAGAATGTACAATAAAAATGACACATCTCTCCATTCTCTCCTTCCAGATAATGTTCAGGACTCAATCTTTAAGTCTAGGTTGAAAACTTACTTGTTCAGTGTAGCATTTGGTAATTAATGTCTTACCTTAGTTACAGGCTGCAGATCCAGGGGTTCATAGACATAGGGAATTGAACATTATGGTAAACTTGGATGCTGGTGCTGCCGTCTGACTCCTTCACATGACCACTCAGGTTTGTGACACTGAAGTAGTTGGACGCCAATGTTTCAGGATGCTCCCATGTTTGTTATTCTGTACACACTACTGATTAAAAGTTTGGGATCATTTGCAAATTTCCATCTTTTCCAAAGAGAAACACATTTTCTTTTTCTTTCACATATTCACAAATAATTATGTCACAAACAAAAATGTATTAGATGACTGGTATGGTTTGCAATCCAAGTTCAGGTTCAAGTTCAGCTAATTGATTGTCAGGAAACCCCTTTTTAATTTTGTTGCACAGCTGGAAAAAGTTATACTAATAACAGAGCATAAAAGGGAGCATGACTTTCTAGGTTTGTTTTGGATCTGAAGCATCACTAGTCGCTGGCTTGCTACAATTGCCTACAAATAAACAACTTTCTTCTTGTCAGACCCATTGATGTGTTAGAAAACAAAGGCTACTCAATGTGAGACATAGCAAAGGAATGAAAATTTTCTTACCGTGCCGTTAACTACTTCCTTCAGAGAGTAGAACAAACCGGCTCTAACAAGGACAGAAAAAGGAGTAGGAGGCCCTGGTGCACAACTGTCTAAGAAAATAAATATAGAATCTGCAGTTTGAGACAAAGATGCCTCACAAGTTGTGAACCAACAGGTGCACTTATTTGAACACATCAAACACCAGTGTTAGCATCAACAGAGGCGACTTCAGGATACTTGACTTGCTATACCTAAAAAGACTGCAATGGGCCAAAAAGAAAACACATTGGACACATAGGTCTTTACATCAAACAGAATAACATTTGTGAGGTACAGAAACAAGACCAATGCTTAATGCCATCTGTCAAGTGTGTTGGAGGCAGCATGGTAGTCTGATGCTTTGGAGGTGGCAAAATATATAAGATTTAGATTTATATAAAGTTGAAGAAGGAAGGCTACCTCAGGATTTTGTAACACAAAATGCCATTCCTTGTCGATAACTTCATCCTAGAACAGTATAATGACCCCAAATACACCTCCAAAATATGTCAGCAATATTTAAAAAATAAGGAGTCAGCCAGAATTCTATCTATAATTGAATGGCCAGCATAATCTCCGGATCTGAACTGTATTGACCTTTTGGAGCAGCTTTACGGTATAGTATGGAGGAAGACTGCATCAAGCCAATCCAAGTTGTGGAAGATACTCCAGAAAGCATGGGATGAAATCAAATCAAATGACCTCAAAATTCCATCAAATTACCTTGAAAAATGACAGCTAGAATGCCTAGGGTCTGCTAGGCTGCAATGACTTTTTTGATGAAGACAAAATTTGAAGTACACAGTCATCAATTCCATTAAAATACTTACTCCATTTTTTACTCTGCCAATGTCTGTTTCCATTCAAAACCTGAAAATTTCAAAATGGTCCCAAACTTTTGAGTAGTAATAGTAGTAGTATACATATACATATATGAAAGAAAATACATCAACTTGTGTTATTTTCATGAGGGACTTGTGTGCATGGCAAGCCTTGAACCAATCAAAAGGGATGTTAGTCAGATGAGAGACAAAGCAACTAATGTTTGATTGGTTTAAATGAATTATGTTATCTACATATTTTCATATATACACACATTTGTTCTGCTGCTTGATCAGAATGCAAAAAGCAAATTTAACATAAGGTAATATACAGCACAAGTTCAGATAATCTTATGTTAAGATCTTCTGCTTCTTCTTCTTCTTCTTCTCCTTCTTCTTCTTCTTCTTCTTCTTATTATTACTACTACTACTACTACTACTTTGTTGATTGTATATGGAGCAAATTATTAATATATTTTGTATATATTATAATTCTATTAATTATAATTTGTTATTTTGGGTGTTGTTTTGTGGTTATTTTGGTCTATAGTGAATGTGTATGTTTTATTTTTGCTTTGTTTGAACAAGTAAGACCAACAAATTGAACTGTTGAATCTGGACCTTGGCTATTATAATGTATGTGGATTGTGTTTTTTTTGTTTTTTTTTTAACAGGTGATCAAATATGTATATATTGTTTGTAAAATTATTGGACATGTTTCACTTCTGTCTGCATATTCTTAGTATTCAAGTGTAAATGCACTAAGCTTACTAAAGGAAACACACTTTTAAAGTAACTTGATTATAACATTTCTTATTATATAGAACTGCAAATTACACAAAGCACCCAAACAATAATTGATCATCTGTTAAGAATGTGGTCGTTTTATGGTTAATGAAAATACTAGTAATTTCTTCTTTCCTTTAGGATTTTGTCAAAATGAACTCAAGCCTTCAGGGATTAGGGACCCTTTGTTTTGAGGCTCTGAATGGATCATGCTCACGGATCATCTACTCCTCTGCCTTGCGCATTCCCATATATTTCCTTTTTGCTGTGATTGTTATTCTGATAGTTAGTGGAAACCTTTTGGTCATCTGCATCATGCTGTTTTCCCCACACCTGCAAATGGCCACTAACTACCTCATCCTCTCCCTGTCTGTGGCTGGGCTGCTTCTAGGTGGGCTTGTGCTGCCTCCAAGCATGGTGCGCTCTCTGGAGACTTGCTGGTACTTTGGTGAATATTTCTGTTGCTTCCATTCCACTGCTGACATTATTCTGTGTAATACCACAGTGTGGCACCTCACGTTCATTTCCATTGATCGTTACCTGGCTGTGTGCCACCCAATGCACTATCAGAAACGAGTGACCAAGAGGCTTTATATTGCCATGATAGTGTCCAGTTGGAGTCTCTCCTCAGTTTTTGGCTTTGCCATCACAATTTCAAATCCAGAAGTTAAAATCAAAGATGAATTTCAAAAGACTTGTATTGGGGGATGTTCTGCTCTGCATGCCAAAGAAATTGGGGTGGAATATTCTATTGTTTTCTTCTTCATACCTGTGTCTTTGATAGTGAGTGTTTATGGTAAGATTTTTTTTGTATCACAAAGACATTCCAAAATAATTCACAGTTACAATCACAACCCTAAAGCTCTCAACCAGTCTAAAGCCCTCAAGGCCTCTAGAACACTTGGCATAGTCATTGGAAATTTTCTTTTCTGTTGGACCCCATTTTTCATGTGCAATATTATAGATCCTTTAGTGAACCATTCAATATCTCCAGTTTTGTATGAAGTGCTGATGTGGTTTGCTTACTTGAACTCCATGTTTAACCCTTTAATATATGCATTTTTTTACCACTGGTTCAGAGAAACCACCAAGGTCTTATTTAACAAATTATTCAAACAGTTTTAGCTTGAATTGTGGATGTAAGTTAAGTTTCATGTATAAGTAGAGCAATATATCTATCTCACTTTACATACAAGACCATAGCATTATATATAATATACATATATTATATAATATGTATGACTCATCAGCTAGTTGTTATATGTCCTCAAAATATTTAGTAGTAATTACTTTATTTGACATGACATCTATTTTCTAGGCCAAATTATACAGTTTTTGTGCAGAGCATGTGATATTGGGATATTGACCTTAATGGTGAGTCTGATAATCATAAATAATCATGTTCTTTGGCATATTCTCTGCAAATCACATCAATACCTACTTCTCTGAATACACATTAGTCTCCACTTATCTTACTTGCTACTGATCACATAGCAGGTTTTGACACACATATACGTGCATGCATACATTCATGCCATAGATCAAAGACTAAGTGAAAACTTGATTCGACACACATTTAATATCTGCAGCACATTTCTATGTGAACAACAGCATGAAATTATATTATGAAATTTATATCAAAGTGAAATTTATTTCCTTGTAAATAACTTCCCAAATGATGCACAACACAGTGATAGGTTATGCTGTTAATAAAAAAATGATAATGCTAATTTATGCTTTGACTGAGATAAAATAATGCACAAAAGACTAGTGCACAGAGTGAAGTTAGTGATTGGTTAGAGTTAAAGGTGGCAATAAGCTAGGCTGATAGACAACCAAAGCATATTTTGCTTTAACCTTTACAACAACTGTAACATTTGTTATGATGTTGGGATCTTAAATTGTCCTAAATTTAGAACTAAACATGCATCAAATTAGCATCTGATGGCAGTTTGGAATATTATCCAGATAATCTCTGAATTTGTTGGCTTGTAGTATTGTAGTGTAGTCTCCACCTGAAATGAAGTCTACAAAACAACAAAAAACAGTATCATAATCTAATATCTGATCTGTGACACACTGACACCTTATCAATTGATGGTAAAGCAATAAAACACTCAAGGCCAAATTTCATGAGTACTAAATTAAATTCTAGAGCACACACAGACACACACACACACACACACACACACACACACACACACACACACACACACACACACACACACACCTCATCCCGTAACAAACATAAAAACTAATAAACAACAACAACAACAACAACAACAACAACAACAACAACAACAACAACAACAACAGCAACAACAAAACCCAAAGAAATACAAAGGGACCACTTAAAAATTAGGTGAAGAAAAACAACCCAAGAACCACCAAAGGACAGCTGGCCTGCCATGAACTGAAAGCTGCTGTGAAGCTTGACATCTATTTAAAGATAAGGGATGATGTGTGTTTGTCTTTGACCTTGTATGTATGTCCAATTTTATCCATTATGCACCAATGTCTTGTTGTTTTCTATTAAATATGATTAAAGATTACTGGTGCTTGAAAGTTTGTAAACCCAAAAGGTTATTCACTTAGAGTGCCTTCTGTTTGTATGCTCACATATCTGTATGCCTATATTTGCATAATAAACTGAGCATGTGTTTTTAACTCATATTCAGTCCCTGCCATTTTCCAATACAACTAAATTCACAGTAACCATTGATGAGTCCTTCCAAAACATTAACTTTATTCTTCTTTAAATATTCTTTGGTAGAATGATTTAAGATCATTTTCTTGCTGCTGCATGACCTACAGTCCCTCGAAATTCAGCTCATAGGCAGACGTCCTGCCTTTTTTCCTTAAGAATTTGCTGGTATAATATAGAATTCATTGTTCAATTATTGATGACAAGCACTGCTGGCCCATATGCAACAAAACAGGCACCAACCATGATGTTTGATGATGATGTGCTTCACTTCTTGCACATTTTCTTATGTTACAGCCTTGTTGGATTCAATTAAATTTATCCTTCAAAATTCTTCTATCGTTCACAATACCCTACAATGACAAAGTGAGAAAAAATGGTTTAAAGCTCCTTCCCGATGTTTGTTCAGCTTGACTGTGGTAAATTTAGTTGATTGGTCATGATTTGGTAAGACACACCTATTTATATAAGGTTCCATACAGTGCATGTCAGAACACAAACCAAGCCATGAAGTCTAAGGAATTATCTGTAGACCTCTGACATAGGACTGTATTGAGGCACAGGTCTGGGGAAGGGTACAGAAAAAATTCTCCTGCATTGTGTGAGAACCATCACAGGCCACAGCACCAAGATGTGGTGTGGGGGGAACAGTGGAGAATGTGAACGAGATGAACAACTTCTTCAACCGGTTAAACCAACCCATGCAGCCCCCACCCTCTCTCTCACTGCATCCATCTCTTCCTCTTCCCTCAACACATCCTCCACCAGTTACAACAACGCCCTCCTCATCATCATCAACCACAACACAGACTCAACTCTTCACTGCGGACCAGGTCAGATGTCAACTGAGGAGGCTTCACCCCAGGAAAGCAGCAGGGCCTGACAAAGTATGTCCTCGGCTGCTGAAGGCCTGCAGTATGTCAGGCTGAAGGACATCACGTCTGACACTGTGATCAGCAGCACTGGAGCACCCCAGGGCACAGTGCTGGCCCCTCTTCTCTTCACCCTGTACACAGCTGATTTCTGCTACAACTCAGAGGTGTGTCACATCCAGAAGTTTGCTGATGATACAGCCATAGTTGGGTGTATCAGGGATGATAGTGAGGAGGAGTATCGGAGCCTGGTGAGGGACTTTGCAGCATGGTGCCACAGGAATCCTCTGCAGCTCAACACCTCAAAGACCAAGGAGCTGGTCATTGACTTTAGGAGTTCCAAACCAAAATCACAACCAGTTCTTATTGAGGGAGATGAAGTGGAGGCTGTAAACTCCTACAAGTACCTCGGGCTGTGGCTGGACAACAAACTGGACTGGTCATGCAACATTGACCACATGTACAGAAAGGGACAGAGCAGGCTGTACTTTCTGAAGAGGCTACGGTCCTTCAACATCTGCAGGAAACTCCTGTGGATGTTTTATCAGTCTGTGGTCACCAGTGTCCTGTTCTACACTGTGGTATGCTGTGGTATGCCCCCGCAGCATATCTAAGAAGGACACTCACAAGCTGGACAAACTGATCAGGTAGGCTGGCTCTGGTTGGCACAAAGCTGGACTCAAAGAGTCCAAAAAGTGTTAATGCAAAGAGAGTGCATTAACATGAAGGAGCTGGTGTTCTGTTGACTCCACATACACTGATCCATTTTCAGTGTTTTCAATTGGGGGAATTGTACAATCTGAACATACTGTTATTAGTTCCATGTAAACACAAACTTTCTCATCACCTATCAAATCATCCTTCCTTTTGCTGGGAGCAGTTTTCATTTGACAGCTTTACCTTTCAATGCATGCTATGATAGCAACTTGTTGTCAAGGCTGGAGAGATGGAGGAACCTTCCAAAATCCAGCAAAATCCAGAAACCACTGTAGTACTTTAACTGATAGGCCAATTAGTGACTGCATCCACCTTCTGGTTACTCATAGTAACTCTGTTGATAGTAACCACAGAACCCAGAACTGACTGGAGATTAAATTCGCACTTCTCCCCTTTGACAGACGAATAATTCTCTAGTAGCCTACAGAGAACATATGGGGATTCCAAGATTGGAGAACAAATCAAGATGATATCTTATCGGCCATAAACTACCATCCATTTTCACCAAGAAACTCTGAAGCAACCACAGAGGTTGATGGACAGATGAAGCCTTGTGCTTAAACTTCCATAATTTAATCCTCCATACATTTTTCTTCCTCTTCAGTAAGAGGATAAACATGGGATTTAGGTAATGGCACAACATCTATGAGTTCTAGGACACAATCTGTGGAGTGGTGTGGAGGTAAATTAGAGGCCCTCTCTTTGCTGAACACCTCCATAAGGTCTGAGTATTCAGGGGGAATCAGGATCAGGGGAGTCCTAGGAGGTAATTGTCCAAATGTGGGGTGATGAAGAATGAAGAAAACTCATCTGGACAGTAAGCAGGGGTGTCTTGTGAGTGATAGTAACAACCCCAACAGGTAAACCAATCAGAATTATTATACTGAGAGGATAATTCAGTGGTTCCACTGAGCAGTGGACATTGCAGATTAGATGTAGGTGTATAAAGTTCCCTTCTGCACCAATCAGCTGAAACACAGAGAGATATGTTCTGATAGCTAACAATGACAGGCAGAAAAATGAAGAAGATAAAAATGACATGTCAGAATGCTTATTCATATGATCAATGTATTAATTTAACGCAGTCCCATGTGATGCGATCGGCTTCTCCACAGTACAGGTAAAGGCCATTGTGCAGCCTCTGTAGGCTTTACTCCTTGGACAGATGGCATGTATGCACATGCATGGATTCCTCAGGATGACCAGGAACAGGAGTGTAGACATTATGTGACATCCTGGTTGTGTTGGAAATAGCTGACCTGCTGCATTCCATAGAGCATTTTTGCAGTAATTGATCCAGATGGATGGTTAGGTAAATCAGACCATGCAGGGATAAATCACAGTGCCTGCGGGCTAGTTCAATCAAGACATTTGAGTTTAGTTCATCTTGGTATGCACTGATGAGCACTGACTCATTCCAGCCTCTACTGGCCACTATAGTATGGAAATCCAGGGCATAGAATCCAGGAAATCCAGATGGGTAGAATCTCTGGGGTGCCCCGATGTGGTCAGTGTTTGTATTTCAGCTAGGACCTGGGCAAATTGTCCCTGTTGTTTTTGCTGGTTAGCCAGTTAAACTATAGATCATGATACACCAGAAAGAAGCTGTTTGTGTTGTCCCAGTAACTGTCCATGCAAGGACACTGAATTATACATTACAATGATATCTGCTGCTTGAGCCTAGTGTTCTGTCAAGCCTGGACAGATGGGAGCAAATGCAGAGTAACAGTATAAGGCTTTTAATGAGGATATGGTGAGAATCAGGGGTAAACAGTCAAGGTCAGAAACAAGCAGACAAAATGGTACAAACAAGAACTAACCAGAGATGGAGTGGTAACATTGGTAAGGATCAGAATCAATCACAAAATCACAGAGTTAGGCAGCACAGACAAAGAAGGGTCATAAACAGAAAGATGAGCAGGAATAACACACAGATAAAGCTAAGTAAAATCTAGGCACAGAGCTAAACAAAGAACCGGTTTATATACACTAAAATCCAGGCGTTTTCTGGCAAGCTTGAAAGTGCTAGGGTCACATGATGCGCCAGGTGACAGACTGAGGGAACCTGGGTAATGAAGTCTAGAAAGTCGGAGGGATGCATGACACTTATCAGGACTGTAGGTTTTATTTTATTTATTATTGACTTATGTAGGATAACCAAATTATATACTGCAATGTAAGAATATCCTTAATTCTAAAAAGAAACTTTAAAAGGGTATACCTGCATTTATTTATTTATTTATTTATATCAAAGGCATAAGTGGACTTAAAATTGTTAAATGCAGTTATTGTAGGACAGTTTATCACCCCAACACTACTTTAAAAAACAGGACAGACCTAGTTGTTTCACCAAATATTAGTGTTTCATTACAATTATGTTGCCACATTATAGTTGTGTTTTATGATTATTAATTCATTTCATTGTTTGAGGTCTATAAAGTATTTTGAGCACTTTCTGCCAATAAATGCTCTAAATAGCAATATTTGAGAAATAGTTCATAGAATAAAAAGAAAGTGTTCAATTTATTCAAACAAATATCTATACATAAATCACAGAGAAATGTATAATGCGGAGGCGTCTATTTTTTTAAGCTGTGGACTTCAGTGCAAAGTTAATATTCATATCTAAACAACACAATAATAATGTTTTATTTAGAGAGTTGAGTAATTAATATTTAGTGAAAACATCTTGATTGTTAATAACAGCTTTCATGTATTGGCATGTCCTCCACCAGTAATTAAAATTGTTTTTGTTTTTTTTTTGGCTTTTTTTGAATGACTGCTATGAAACAGTTGCCATTAATTTAAAGAAGTTTTTTTGTTTGATTTTCAGTACTCTTATTTTATTTCCAGAGCTGCATTAAATTGACTGCATTGACATTCCCTGTTTCTCACAGTCATGCACAATATTGCATCAATCACACAAATACAGCATAAATATCTGTATGCCTCATATCAGGAGAATCTGAAATACTGCTTTAAGAAATGTGTCCAGCTCTCTACTGGAAATAATTATTATTAGTCATATTTGTAAATAATGTTTTATTCTTCTATGAGCACAATTTGATTTTTGAAGAATTGTTTCTAAATATCTGACCTAATAAAATTACTCTGAGAGATTTTCTAAACCAGCTGTAGAAGAAAGCATACACGATAGGATTGCAAGCTGAACTCAAATAAACCACCCAACTAAGTCCATCATACAGTTGTGGTGGACCACCGCAGTCAACAAATGTCACAATAAGATTGTAAATTGAAAATGGTGACCAAAATGATAGAAATGATCCCATTACAATGGCTAATGTCTTAGTTGCTTTTCTTTCTGTCTTACAAGAGTTGGGCTGCCCTCTGGATTTATTTACTTGAGAGAGCGTATGGAGAACTAAACGTGACTGTCTCCGCGCAACAAGATAGATTTTCAGATATATGCTAAGCATAATAATAGCAGGGAGGTACAAAGAGAACAATAAAACAGTTAAACTTATTGTGGGCCCTACAACCACCATACAGCTTCCCTCACATGAAACATCACTGTAAGCTTGAATGCCCAGAACATTTAGCTCAGGATATATAATTCCCACAGCAGCAGCAACAGTCCAGCACACAACAATCATGAACAGAGTAGTAACTGGAGTCATTTTCCTGTGGTATATTAACGGGTGACAAACAGCATAATATCGTTCAATTGAGATAAATGTAAGATTGACAGCAGAAGCAGTGCACAATGTAATGTCAAGGCTGCTGTGTATTTTACAGAATAAATTCCCCAAATACCAGCAAGTCTCCACAGAGCGTAGCATGCTTGGAGGCATCACCACCCCTCCTACAAGCAGGTCAGCTACAGACAGAGAGAGAGTCAGGTAGTTAGTTGGTGTGTGCAGCTGCTTGAAATGAGTTATGGCTATGATTACCATAAGGTTTCCAAATAACGTAAGAAGTACAGTGAGACCAATCACAAAATATGCAGCAAGTCTTACAGCCAATGGATAAATGAACTTTTGACAAGAGTTAGGACTATCATAGCAAAGAGAAATGTTTCTTATGCTTCCATTAAGGTTCATGTTCATGTCCATGATTTGTTCTTGTGAAGATAGCATCTGTAAAGAAGTCAATATAAACAATTATATGACTATCATAAAACACAACATCTAAAGACTATTAATAACTAATGTTCTGGTAGAATAATCAACTAATAGTCTATATTTATAATTCAGTATTTATTTATGTAAGTTTTTAAAGCCAAGTTTCATTCCACATGTTACCTGTGCCTACACACAAGGGCAAAATCACTCTAATGACACAGAATGCTTAATATATACAATTATCAGGAGCAGCCTTCTGGGAAACACTTCCTTTATTCTGAACCCTTGATACTCAATGCAACTACCAACCAATTAAATGAAAGCATGTTGAACTGAGCAGTTTGAATTGTTGTAATGTATTTTACACACACACACACACACACACACACACACACACACACACACACACACTCACTCACTCACTCACACAAACACACACACACATATATATAGTACCAGTCAAATGTTTGTACACACTGACTGACTGTATTATAAATTACATAACTCAACATATTCTTTTGATATGGACATTACTCACATATGGCATAAGGTTTTTATGTTGTAATGCAGAGTTTTCTCCTAACATAACACTTTTAATTTAGAACAAAATCATCTATTTTGTACTCATCTGTCAGTACAGATCTTTAGCAAACTGTAGACAATCACCAACGTTCTTTTTGGAGATGTAAGGAGCTGCCCGTGCCGCAGCTGCCCAGCCACCAGAGGATGGCCACAAGCATGCTAATTGAGATCAGGTGCATGGTGGTTTATAAGGCATCCACATGCTTCATTCACCATAGAGCAGGAGTGGGCAGTGGGGCACATTTTGCTTTCCCTGCTTTAACAGACCTATTTAAGTTTATTCAGGTGTGACTGAACAACTTAGGAAAAATCTGAGCAGGAATCCAGCCCTCCAAGACCAGAATTGCTGATCCCTGCAATGGGTGTCATTATGCTCATCAAAACCCTGCTGATAATTCACCCGGCATTTTCCCTCCGTAAAGGAGTCTTTTAAATTTCTTTCTCTCCTAAAGTTGGAGTAGTTTTCATTTTTCTTTTGTCCTATAAAGGGAGCTGTAGTATGGGTTCACTTCCTTTCCCTTATCTCCTGTCTTCAGTCAGGTGTTTAAGCTGAACAGTTCTAGGTGTCTTGCTGGTCCAGTGGTAATGTGTTGGTTGGACCCTTTCACTGCTTGTGGGAGTTCAACCCCCCATCTTTAGTTTAATCTCATGGCAAATCACTGGTTCATTCTTATTTTCTTTTCAGTGCTATGGTTGTCTCCACCAACACTAACACCACACTACCACCGCTACATCAAGGGCTCATAAACCTCCACATTCACCAGTCACTCCCAGCCTCCATAGAGTAGTGGTTAAAGTGCAGCTAAACCAATTTGACAGCCAGACGTCAAATCCTATACTGAGTAGCTCTGCTTTGTCTGCTTTTGAGTCCACCTGGCTTTGATTGGGATTTTAATAAACACGTGGCCTCAACCCAGGTGTGTTTACACACTAATTCCCTCCAGCCCTGTAACAGGAGAGCAGTGGTTTTCCTTTTGCAACCCTGCCATGCACATCATTGTTGTTCAGTACTCCTGATGGTGGACTCACAAACAGTAACATTGTGAGGAAGACCTTTAGTGGCTTAGAAGTTACCCTGGGTTCATTTATGAACTTGCAGACTATTACATGCTTTGCTCTTGGTGTTGTGCTGTGGAGATCACGCTTTAAAAAAATTCCTATTCTTTAAATGAAACAGGGTGCCCACTCACACCTGTCATCCCACAGACTGACCTGACTCTAATTTTATCTTCTGCTTATTCTTGTACTGGCTCCCTCTAGTGCCTCAGATGGGATAGTACACGCATGAGCCATGCGCTCCACTGGGCTTAGGCTAGCCCCATCTCATCAATAGCTGCAACTCATGAGGACTAATTGTTACTCTTTAGACACCTCAATTTGAGTTGCTATATGAAGTCTCTCTGTGCGTTATGTGAGAGTTCTGAGCATTGCTATTTCTGTGTTTTGTCCACTTGTTACCACTCATTGGGTAGGAACTAGTGAAGGGCAGATGAGGCCTCATTGGATGTATGGCACATTTATCAAACTGTGTCAACACTGTGTTGAAACTGTGTCACTGTATCACTCAACGGCCACATCTACTGGATTTAAAAAGTCATTGCAGGCAACTTCAATAAAGAATGGTAACAGACTTTATTTAGAAACATCAGCTGCTTTAACATCTTTGAGCCGAGGCGATTGCACTGTTTACAAACCATTTCTCCTGCTTTTGAGAACACCCTTTCACGTGGCACTGATGATGATGGCGTACATAGAAATTGCAACTGTCAAGTTGTTTATTTGTCACACACATAGTTAAAAACAGTACCACATGCAGTGAAATGCTTATTTGCATTCTTATAATGCTTATGTTTATTGCATGCACACACAGATCAAAAAGGGTAGTAGGGAGAAGGTAAGAAGAATAAATGTCTTTGTATTTAAAAGATAAAAAGCACTATTCCTGAGGAGGAAAATAAATATATAAATCTAAAGTAACAAAAACAACTTTATATGGAGGTAGGAAGTGCAGATGTATGAATAAGTGTGATTAAGCTGCAGTCGGTATAGAACCATGACAAGTGTTGTATAAAGTGCAAATTGCATACTACATAATGCTATGCAAGAGAGCAGTAGTAATTGACAGGAGATTGATAGGAGAGTCCATTTGTGAGATGTGGAATTTAAAGTTAAAGTTAAAGTCTGGTTCAGAGTCCAAATAGCCTGAGGGAAGAAGCTCAGTCTCATCCTTTCCTTGCTGGATTTCAGTGAGGAACCACTTTCCTGATTGCAGCAAAGCGAAGAGCCCATTGTTAGGATGGCTGAGGTCCTTCACAATCTTCATGGCTTTCGACCAGCACCACTTGTTATTGATAGTCTGCAGATCTTGAAGTGTTATCCCCATGATGTGCTCAACAGTGCACACCACTCTCTGCAGGGTCTGTCTGTCCCATCTGGTGCTTTTCCCGAACCAGGCCACAGAGTTTCTTGTAAGGATGTTCTCAATAGTGCAGGAGTAGAAGTTCTGCAGTACCTTGGAGGGCAGTCTGAAGTCTAGGGGTAGTAGAGGTAGTACCTGAAGTAGTAGAGATGCTGTCAGGTTTTCTTTGCGAGGATGGTTGCGTGGCAAGACCATGTCAGATCTTGCGAGATGTGAACTCCAAGGTATTTGAAGGTTTCCACTCTCTTTACTTTTGCACCATTGGTCCTTACTGGGAGGTAGCTCCTCACCTGTCTCTTGCTGCAGTCCACTATCAGCTCCTTGGTGATGTTGAGCAGGAGATTATTGCCCAGGCACCAGTTTTCCAGGGATACAATCTCCAGGTAGGCCTTCTCATCATTGTCTGAGATCAGGCAACCACAACTGTGTCATCAGCAAACTTAATGATGTTGGAGCTTGAAGTGGTCATGCAGTCATGGGTGTACAAGGAGTACAGTAGGCATGATGAAACACAGCTCTGAGGAGCACCAATGCTGATTTGGTTCTAAAGTATATTATGATCTGCCTAGTTTTATTTCAGATATCGGTGAGTGTCTCAATTTAGTCACATGATTTTCTAACTGTTAAATTTAAAGTATGCGCTATGCAAATCATGTGCCCGATTTGGAGCTTCATGACACATGCAATCATGTTTGCAGCCACATCTGTGACCAGACATGTCACTTTCTCTGCTATGGCCCATTCCTCCATTATATTTTCCAGAGTGTGCTGCTGAAGGAGGTGTTCCACTCCCAACATTGATGTACACAGTGTATGGTTCTCACTGTCGACATAGTGACAGGTCACAGCCAGATGATGGATCTCCACATGTCGTCTGTTAAGCTAACTGCAACTACACTCTGCAGTTCTTTTTTTACTTTCTCCTTTTTGTTCTCATACTTAGTCCTCAGACTAAAATTAATAACACAAGTGGAGTAGATTAATTAATGAAAGCACATAACATGCATATACTTTAACATGTATAACACCCATTCATCAGTTTGTTTCACGTACAATTCTGCTTTGCAGAATATATGAGGGCTCAAGGAGTTGAAGCAGCTCTTGGAACCCCTCATCTTCCTCAAGGCTAAGCGGCTGACAGTCTATAATGATCATATTCACTATAGCCTCATCACCTGCTTTCTGGAAACCCCAGGGTTGATCACAGGACTGTTAACCAGTTCTTCCTTCTCATGCTGGGCACAATAATGCCTCAGCATTGGGGAAGTGTGCCAGTTACAGTAAGACAGCACCTGGGACCAAACCCTACATTTCACCTACAATAGAAATAAAAATCAATCCATGTAAACTATTTCAAATGTCCTTTAGAAAGAAATTTCAGAATAACCTGAAACTAAAATAATCAGTAGCTGAAACAAAAAGGAATAATCATTTACCTTATTGTCTGTGATACTCTTCCTTGGTTGATCCATGGTGTTTGATGACAAGCCAAAAACTAATGCAAAGCAAAGAACACAAACAATCTCCATCCATCAAAACCCACAAACCAGGTTTGGCCCAGGCTTGTAATAAGTTAAATGGTTACAGTTAACCTTCATCAGTAGTTGAATTGTGTACAAACAGTAACAGTTAAGAACATGATGCTAATTCATGTGCAGTATCATTCTGTTTGTTTTCATTATTTGTATGTATACACTGGATAAGTGCTAAATCTTTTTTGTGTGTTTAGTTTTACACTTCCTTGGTGTCAATAAATCTGTGGACAGGAAAGCAGCCTTCCTCAGAGTCTTGATATTCAGGAAGAGTTTATCTGACTGTCTAGATGCATTGCTGCATGCAATGAGGGTAGTACAGTAAAACCACGGCTTCTCAAAAGGCTAGACATTGCGGAATAAGCTGGAAGAAGCAAATACACATGACTATACTCAGCCAATAGACGATCAGTACAACATTCACTCTCTAATTCATTATAAAAAAAAAAACAGGCAATGATGACAGAGAAATCAGTCACATGGGAGATGCAATCTCAAGCATCATGCTCTTTGGTGTGATCAAGAGCATCGACCACAGAGTCTGCTGCTTTTAAAGCGAGAGCAAATGCAGAAGCAGCGAAAGCAGGTCTTGCCTTCGTCGAACAGGAGGCTGATTTAAAACTTCAAAAGGCCAAATTGGAAGTGTCAATGGAAGTTATCAACTTCAAAAAAGAAACAGCTGCAGCTGTCACTGAAGCCGAAGCACTGGAAACAGCGACTGATTTAATAAAAAACCCACCCAACGACAAGCGTACCTGGGAAATATCTCCCTTAGAATCCATCAGTCGAACTCAAGAGTATGTTTTCAACCAAGGATAATAGTTGGATGTAAAACATCAACAAGTCACTCTTCCTTCAGAGTCACAGCAGGACACTGATGTTCTACCAATGCGTCTGTCTGTCCGTTCGGGGGCATCCGAAAAAGATCTCACCCTATCTATAAGGGAGCGGCCGGCCACCCTACAGAGGAAACTCATTTCGGCCACTTGTATCTGCGATCTTGTCCTTTCAGTAATTACCCACAGTTCATGACCATAAGTGAGGGTGAGAACGTAGATTGACCGGTAAAAGGCTCAGCTCCTTCTTCACCACAACGGACTGAAACACTGACTGCATGACTGTGGTGGCAGCACCGATCTGCCTGTCAATCCCACGCTCCCTCTCACCCCCTCGGGCTACGAAGCGCTCCAGTGCCTGCTGAAGGTCCTGGCTTGAAGAAGCCATCAGGACAACATCATCTGCAAAAAGCAGAGATGATATCCTGTGGTTCCCAAACTGGACTCCCTCCGCCCCCTGGCTGCGCCTAGAAATTCTGTCCATAAAGATTATGAACAGAACCAGTGACAAAGGGCAGCCCTGCCAGAGTCCAACATGCACCGGGAACAGGCCCGATTTACTGCCGGCAATGCGAACCAAGCTCCTGCTCCGGCCTGACCACTGAGGAGCTGAGGGTGACGGTGGGTTTGAGGAGATCCTCTCAGTACCTGTCAGCTGCGTCTGAAGACTCAGAGGCCAACATGGCCTGATAGGTCTTCTTCTTCAGCTTGACGGCATCCCTTACTTCTGGTGTCCACCACCGTGTTCGGGAATTGCCACCATGGCAGGCACCAGCGACCTTATGCCCACAGGTCCAGACAGCCACATTGACAATGTAGGCTGAGAACCTGGTCCACTCGGACACGAAGAATACGTTTCGGCCTGCCAGGTCTCACCAGCCAGCAGATCCAACTCACCACCAGGTAGTGATCGGTTGACAGCTCTGCCCCTCTCTTCACCTGAGTGTCCAAGACATAGGGCTGGAGATCAGATGAGACTATAACAAAGTCTATCATTGATCCCTGGCCTAGGGCATCCTAGTGCCATGTGCACTTACTGACACCCCGTTATGGACAAACTTTAACTGGTGCAGAAGTCCAACAACTGAACTCCGCTCGGGTTCTGATTGGGGAGGCCGTTCCTCCCAATCAACCCTCTCCAGGTGTCACTGTTGTCGCTGGAGTCCCCCAGCAGAACAATGGATTCCCCAGTTGGGGCACTTTCCAGTAACCCCCCCAAGGACCCCAAGAAGGTCTGGTAATCTGCACTGCCGTTTGGCCTGAAGGCGCAGAGAGGCGACCCTCTTGTTCACTGGGGTAAACTCCAACACGAGATGGCTGAGCTGGCTGGGGAGCTATAAGCAAGCCCACACCAGGCCGACGTCTCTCACCCTGGGCAACTCCAGAGTAGTGGAGGGTCCAACCCTTCTCAAGCAGTAGGGTTCCAGAGCCCAAGCTGTGCGTGGAAGTGAGCCTGACTATCTCTACCCGGTACCTCTCAACCTCCCACAAAAGCTCAGGCTGGGCAACATAGCTCCTTGGATCATTCTGGCACTCAAACCCCTCAGTTCAAGGCAGTTCAATGAGGGGAGATGTTAAGCCATTCAGTCCAAATCAAGACGATTGCATATCTGAGTTCCTTCATCAGAACCCACAGCTACCTCATGTCCGGCAGGAGCTCATGAGGAAAACGGAACTGGATTCAAACATGACCATCTTACTCCAATGCAACCCTTCATGCCACAAATGAGCAGTTGTAGTCATGTCCCTCATTCATCATATTTGGGTCCTAATTTTGATGATTTGAATGTGAAGGACTACATGAGATATCTGGCTCAAAGGGAGCTTATATCTACAGGTTTACTCAAATTTAATGACAAACCTCAGAACTATAGAGCTTCGAAACAATCATTCCAGTCTGCCATTCACGGTTTACATCTGACATCCAGTGAGGAGATGGACCTCCTACTTAATTGGCTAGGCAAAGATTCAGCCAAACATGTGGAGCATATTAGAGCAATCCACATAAACTGCCCAGACACAGGACTGGAGATGATTTGGGACAGGCTTGACCAAATGTATGGCTCTGCTGAAATTGTAGAAGATGCCCTCTTCAAAAGGATTGAGACTTTTCCCAAAATAACACACCAAGACTATTTCAAGTTAATCAAGTTGAGTGATCTACTGAGTGAACTCTGCCTGGTCTTGCCTTCCTTGACACCGCAAGGGGTATCAATCTGATTAAAAGAGGAAATTGGCCCAAGAGCTGAGAGGGCAGCTTGGAAGTCGAACAAACATATAGAGGTTTCTATGCATAAACCTGAGGTTATCACAAAATTAGCCCAAAAACAAACGAGCTGTTCTGTTCAAGTCTGACGATTGTATCAAATTGTGTCTTCTACATAAAAAGCCACACCCTCTGCAGAAATGTTGAGCATTTGGGGAGAAACCCATCGAAGATTATAAGAGCTTCTTGAAGGAGAACCACATTTGCTTTAAATGTTGCTCCTCCACACTGCACATAGCAGTGCCAAAATCCAGTGCGCTGAATGCAATAGTGAAAGGCACCCTACAGTACTTCACCCTGGGCCAGCACCTTGGGCAGTAGAGGTAGATCCTCCATCAGAGCACGGCAGGGAGGACGAACTCTCTCTTCAGTCACAGGTCAGAACCCAGTCTGCTCAAGTTTGTGGGGTAGATCTCGCTGAGAGATCATGCTCTAAAATAAGTCTGGTAAAGCCTGGTTTATCCATCCGGGTCTAGAGACAAGGCTAAGAGAGTCTACGCCATATTAGAATTGCAAAGTAACAGATCACTAGCGACCTCACATTGCTTTGAAGTCTTCAGTGACTCAAGCTTGAGTTCTCCTTATTCTTTGAGGACATGTGGTAGAGTGAAGCAAGTATCAGGAAGAAGAGCTAAAGGTTATGAAGTGGAATCTCTTGATAGAACTGTTCGCCTCTCATTACCAAGTCTCATAGAGTGCAATGACATCCTGAACAATAGGGACGAGATTCTGACACCCGATGTAGCACTCCACCATCCTCATCTGAAGTCATTGGCGCATTTGATCCTGGAGGTCAATCCAAATGCCCCAATCATGCTTCTCCTAGGCCATGACATGCTTCGTGTTCACAAGGTCTGCAAACAGGTTAACGGCATTCACAATGCACCTTATGCACAGAAGTTGGAGTTGGGGTGGGCGGTAGTTGGAAATGTATGCCTTGGCAATGTACACAATGCCACAAACAGTTTACACATTCTTTACCACTACTTCTGATCTTGGATGCCCCTCACTCTTCCAACGATGACCAAATGTGTTTCACGTGAAGGAAAATTATGGTAGATTCTTGGTTAGCGAACACCTTACAGCATACTTAGAGGAGTCATCTGTTTGTGAGGCTGACCACCTAGGATGCTCAGTCTTTAGCACCTTTGATTCAGGATGTGCACTTCATGAAGATAATGCAGGAAGGACTTTGCAAAGACTCAAACAATTGTTGGATAGTGCCATTGCCTTTTAAACATTCATGCCCAACAATAGGTCTCATGCATTGAAATGTGTCGCATCTCTCAGACACAACTTTGACATGAAGAGAGAACACTTCCTGAGCTTCATGGGTAAAATGCTAGAGAATAACCATGCAGAGTTAGCTCCTCCACTCAGCGAGGAGGAAGAAAGGTGGTATTTACCCACATTCTGTGTTTACCACCTGAGAAAACCAAAACGAATTTGGGTTGTCTTCGACTTGAGTGCCCAGTTCAATGGCATATCCCTCAGCAACGTGCTGTTAACTGGACCTGATGTAAATAATACTCCTCGGAGTCCTGGTCCGCTTCAGAGAAGAAGCAACTGCCTTCATGGTAGACATTGAGCAGATGTTCTACTGTTTTCTAGTCAAGGAGGACAGGAACTTTCTTACATTTCTTTTGGTATGAAGACAATGACCTCACCAAAAGCATTGCAGATTATCGTATGAGAGTCCACGTCTTCGGCAATAGCCCCTTTCCTGCAGTGGCAATCAATGGTCTGCACCAATCTGTCCAAAGCGGTGAGTTTCATGTCGATCATGATGTTCAGCATTTCGTGATGCATGACTTCTATGTAGATGATGGGCTGAAGTCTCTACCCACAATGGAGGCTGCCATCAGCATTCTTAAAAGAACACAGGACGTAGTCTTGAAGTCAAATCTGAGACTGCACAAGATTGCTGCAAATAGCAATCTCGCCCATCACCCGGGCCGAAGTCACTGAGGTGGTCTGCAAGCTCCTCAGTGGTGGGGCCCCGGGGGTGGATGAGATCCGCCCAGAATATCTCAAGTCTCTAGATGCTGTTGGGCTGTCTTGGCTGACATGCCTCTGCAGCATCGCATGGCAGACGGGGACAGTGCCCCTGGAGTGGCAGACTGGGGTGGTGGTTCCCCTGTTCAAAAAGGGGGACCGGAGAGTGTGTTCCAACTATAGGGGGATCACTCTTCTAAGCCTCCCCGGGAAAGTTTACGTCAGGGTACAGGAGAGACAAATTTGGCCGTTAGTTGAACCTCGGATTCAGGAGAAACAATGTGGTTTTCATCCCAGCCGTGGAACACTGGACCAGCTCTACATCCTCCGGAGGGTGCTCAAGGGTTCATGGGAGTTTGCCCACCAGTCCACATGTGTTTTGTGGATTTGGAGAAGGCATTCGACTGTGTCCCTCGGGGTATTCTGTGGTTGGTGCTCCGGGAATACGGGGTCCGGGGCCTCTGTTAAGTGCTGTCAGGTCCTTGTACGGCCGGGGCAGGAGCTTGGTTTTCAAGCAGTAAATCGGGCCTGTTCCCGGTGCATGTTGGACTCTGGCAGGGCTGCCCTTTGTCACCGGTTCTGTTCATAATCTTTATGGACAGAATTTCTAGGTGCAACCAGGGGCCGGAGGGAGCCCAGTTTGAGAACTACAGGATATCATCTCTGCTTTTTGCGGATGATGTTCTCCTGATGGCTTCTTCAAGCCAGGACCTTCAGCAGGCACTGGAGCGGTTCGTAGAGTGTGAAGTGGCTGGGATGCGAATCACCTCCAAATCTGAGGCCATGGTTCTCGACCGGAAGAGAGTGGCTTGCCCTCTCTAGATCGGTGGAGCTGTCCTGCCCCAAATGGAAGAGTTCAAGTATCTCAGGGTCTTGTTCACGAGTGGGGGTCAGAGGGAGCGTGAGATTGACAGACGGATCGGTGCTGCCGCCGCAGTCATGCTGTCGGTGTATCGGTCCGTTGTGGTGAAGGAGCTGAGCCAAAAGGCAAAGCTCTCGATTTACCAGTCAATCTATGTTCCCACCCTCACCTATGGTCATGAACTTTGGGTGATGTGACAACTGACCCTGACAATTCATTCATCCTCACACCTGCTGCTCTACTCATGCAGAAGGTAAACATTGTACCAGCACCTCCAGGAGAGTTTGGAGTTACAGACCTTTACAAGCATCAGTGGTGCCAGGTCCAGCATTTGTCTAACACCTTCTTGGTGGAAATAGTTTCTCCCAACACTGCAGCCTCGAAGGAAGTGGCTGGTAACTCATCCAAACATCCATCCAGGAAGTATCATACTCCTCAAGAACATTCAGTTGCCAAGAAATGAATGGCCTCTTGGACTTGTGACCCAGACCTTTCCGAGCAAAGATGACAAAGTTCGAAAAGCTGAGGTGAAAGTCTGCTGAGCAGGAGGTTCTTCCGTTTTCCTTAGGCCTATCTCGGAGATAATGCTTCTCTTCTCTCCAAATGGCTAAGGACTGTTGTGAACAACAGTGGCGTGCGGTTACGCCAGACGGGGAGTGTGTTGTCCAGTGTTTAGTGAATGTATCTGTAAATGGTATCTGTCCCTTTAAGAGATACAGCCAGACTACATATTATCTGACTTTAACCAGGTAGTTAGGCTGAGAATGAGAGTTTGAGTGTTATCAATGTGCTCAATCAATCAATCCAGTAACATCTGCATTCATCTTGTTCTAAATGTGGCATCATGGGTGTGAAGTTTATACTCTGGATGCTTTGGAGTTGGTGGTAGTTTACTTGGTGAGCTTAGCCATTCACAACACACAGACACACACACACACCACGTTGTAGTCACGTCTCTAGCTCTGTTGTTCACATGTTCTACACACACGCACCTCTCCTTAGCCTCCCCTCGTGGTGCGTTCACTAACACTAACATTCCATGGTGCTTTCAATATGAATCCATTACAATGTGTTAAACATTACAACATTACTGTAAACATTACAGTGGGTATGTTATGTTTAATATCTCATTGTAGAGCATTATATTCACAGAATTTCTAGTTTGTTAAATTTGACTTCAAGTATTTCTGAACATTCCAAATGTAAGGTTATAGTATTACCATAGTATTACCATCATCAGACCAAGCTACTGTAATAATACACTAGAAAATATTATGTCATCGGTTGGAGTTTGAATTGTGTACAAACAGTAACAGTTAAGAACATGATGCTAATTCATGTGCAGTATCATTCTGTTTGTTTTCATTAAATGTATGTATGCACTGGATGAGTGATAAATCTTTTTTGTGTGTTTAGTACCTTCTTTTAGCAGCCTACCTCAGAGTCTTGATATTCAGGAAGAGTTTATCTGACTGTCTAGATGCATTGCAGCATGCAACAAGGGCAGTACAATTTGTAATTTTTACATTCACAAGCCTCTGGGTAGTTAGAACTGTGTTACAGAATATCAAGTCGATGGTTTTGCAGAGTAAAAATATATAATTCCAACTTGGTGCATTCAGTTGAAAGACTGCAGAAAAGCCATGGTTTTAGAAAATGTTGAGCTTTTTTGTTTGACGGAGAATGAGGGAGATTACTTGTCCCTTCATTGGGTATTATTTCATTCTGACCTTTTACTAGATAAAAAAAAAATCACAATTTCACCTTGTCTTCCTGGAGACCTCCTTATGTTCTTGTAGGCAAATGCAGGAAGTCCTGACCCCTCCTGTTTCTCAGACTGAGTGTTTATGACTTTACTCACCATGACTCTTATATCTTTTGCAGCCATTTTTAAATGAGGTCTTACGATTGTTATACCTCTTTTAAGATCCAGAACCACCATCCTATAAAATGGCCTGAAAATTTTGCCAAACCACAACCCGCATGCTCTGAGTTCCTTGGAACCCAGGGAACCCATTGCCAGTCCAATATTTATAGTAACCCAGCTAGATCTGAGGGTTTACATAGCTTCTGCTAATCATCATTCAAACACCAAAATAATGTTTTGCGGGTATTGTGAAGTTTAGCAAGATGTGGTAATCCTGGTCAGATTTTATTTCAATAACTATATCACTTAAAATTTACTCACAGGTACATAGTGTGGTTTGTCATAAGTTAATGTGACAATTTTGTTGTTTTTCCTGCTTATATGTATGCACCTCAACAATGGTACCCTTTGATAAGGAATAATATCTGTTTACACAAACATAGCGTAAAATCCTGCATCAACGTCAGCCAGATTGGGAGCCTCAGATTTATTGTGTGTTAATTTTGTTCCCAGTCAAGTAAATACCTTAATTTCCCAGAGAAACACCCAACGAATAGGGTTTTGGGTTTCCAAAAAACCTTTGATGAAATTTATTCTTTGACAATGTCCATAATGGTTTTGGCAGGGATCCAAAAGTTGAATTAATCAGGCCACCCAACCCATTTCACTAAACACATTTTTTTCCAATTTTGCTTCTTTTCTTCCAATATCTATCTCTACAGATTTGTCTTTTCTCGTTTATAACATCAAGACTGGATTATTGCAATGCCCTTTTGGCTGGTAGTTAAAGATAATCTTTACAGAAGCTCCAATTAGTCCAAAATACAGCTGTTAGAATTCTCATCAAGGATCGGAAATTTGATCACATTAGTCCTGTTCTCTCCTCCCCCATTGGAAATGGGAAGAACACTGCAGGAGGACATGCATTCTCTTATAAAGCCCCCCCCCCAGCTCTGGAATAACCTTCCTGCCACTGCTCCGGACTCAGACACATGCTCTGTATTTTTTTTTTTTTTCTTCTTATTTTTTTGATAGAGACAAAATTACAAACAGATGCAAGAACATAAAGTACAAAATATTGTAAATAACATAAATAACAAAACCTTGTCAGACAAGGAATTAACATAAATATGGGTCTCCATTCTATTCTTCAAATTAGAACAAAGAAAAAGCAAAACAAAAACAAGAAAAAAAGGGGGGGGCAGGGGGGGGTTGAGAGGGAGGTACTCAATCGACAGACAAAGAGGACAATGATTTAATGTATGAAAGGAAAGGGCGCCCTTTGTCTTAAAAGTTGGTAACACGGCCATTGGAGGTTGCCAGTATCTTTTCCATTTTTAGAGCCTGTAACACCATTACTGAAGTAAAGGCTAGTACCCCAGACTGCATGGCTGACAAATGAGGGAGACTCGTGGAATGTCCAAATATGGCAAGGAAAACATCTGGAGCAATGTTTACACCTGTGATCTTAGTGAGGGAATCAAAATATTTGGTCCAAAAAGTAGTCAATGAAGGGCAAAAATAAAACATGTGACTAAGGTCACAAGGGGAATTGCCACATTTGTTACAACAATCATCTACTGATAATGGATAAAATTTGGATAATTGTGACTTTGATCGATGTACTCTATGTAGAACCTTGAACTGTAAAAATTGAAGTCTGACACAGGGCGCTCCTGTACGTATTGTTTTTATTGCCCCATTCCACAAGTCATCCGTAATATTAATCCCTAACTCACGCTCCCATGTCTGTCTAGTTTTAAGTAATGTAGTCTCAGTAAATGTCATGAGCTGTGAATATATAGAAGAAATGAAAGATTTCTGAAAAGGGTTCAAATCAAACAAAGGTTCCCAGGGTTGGGTTACAGATCGAGCATTATATGAAGGAAATAATGTGGATAAGGCGTGCCTTAGTTGCAAATAACGAAAAAAATGAGATGGAGGCAACTGAAAATCAGCCTGCAATTGAGCAAAGCTACAAAGACAGCCCTCCTTAAAAAAATCACAAAAGGAAACAAGGCCATGTTCATGCCAATTTCGAAAAACTGAATCTGTACGGGAAGGCGGAAATAAATGATTGTCCAAAACAGGTAGCAACATAGAGGGAGATAAGAACTTAAAGTGTTGCCTAAATTGGTACCAGGTACAGAGTGTAGATCTGACCACTGGGTTGTTTACTTTACCTACTAGAGATAATGGCAAAGATGTAAAAATGAGAGCAGGAATAGACGAGTTTATTATAGATGAATGCTCTAATTTACACCATAATGTTTCAGGGCTCTTGATCCAAAGAAGAATTCTATGAATATGTACTGACCAGTAGTAAAAGCGGAAATTTGGGAGAGCCAGTCCACCGTCTGATCTAAATTTTTGCAACAAGGATAATCCAATTCTAGGTGATCTGTCATCCCAAATAAAGTCTGTAATCAGTTTATCTAATTCAGTAAAGAACTTTTTGGAAAGAACCACTGGGAGAGTTTGAAATAAAAACAAAAATTTAGGCAAGACATTCATTTTTACAGTGTTGATCCTGGCAATCATAGACAACGGAAGGGATTTCCACCTTAGAAAATCTCCCTTTAATTTAGATATTAGAGTATCAAAATTAGTGCGGATAATAGCTTCTTGTGAATCAGTAATAAAAACACCTAAATACCTGAACCCATCATCTGAGAAATGAAAAGGTATATGTGTTTTAACCATAGATTTGGCCAGTGAATTTACAGGATAGCAGATACTCTTCTGAAGGTTCACTTTATACCCAGAGAAGGACCCAAAACCTGATAAGGTATTCACTATGGAAGGAAGGGAGTTAGACGGGTCAGCTACAAATAAGAGTAAATCATCGGCATAAAGTGAAACCTTCATTATAGTGCCCATGCGTTGAATACCTTGAAACTGAGACAAAGTTTTCAATGCTAATGAGAGGGGCTCTATAGCCAGAGCGAACAATAAAGGGGACAACGGACAACCTTGTCTAGTTCCCCTAAACAGAGGAAAATATGGAGATTGCATATTATTAGTACGAACAGAGGCACTAGGAGCACTATATAATAGTTTCACCAAAGAAATGAACATAGGACCAAAGCCAAATCTGCTTAAGACTTCAAACAAATACGGCCACTCCACTCTATCGAAAGCTTTTTCTGCGTCTAATGAGATAACAATTTCTGGATGATCTGCAGAACCATCCATTGACATCACATTGAGCAACGTACGAACATTATAGAAAAGATGACGGCCCTTAATAAATCCATTTTGGTCAGATGAAATAATATGGGGGAGAACAGATTCCAACCGCAAAGCTAGTAGTTTGGCTAAAATTTTATAGTCAACATTGAGCAGGGATAATGGTCTATATGAAGAACAAAGTGATGGATCCTTGTCTTTCTTCAGAAGAAGAGAGATGGATGCCTCAGTCAGAGTGGGAGGTAATACCCCAACTGCTAAGGCCTCGTTGTAAACTTGTAAAAGAAGAGGGGCTAGTTTGGTGCTAAATTTTTTTAAAAATTCAATAGGAAATCCATCCGGACCAGGCGCCTTTCCCGACTGCATTTTAGAAATAGCTTTAAGTATTTCATCTAGATGGATAGGGGAGTCAAGATCAGACACCTGTGCAGAGTTAACAGTTGGGAATGATAAACGATCAAAAAATCTGTTTGCCTCAGGATCGTTATTAATTGACTCAGATGTATATAGCTTTTTGTAAAAGTCCTGAAACGCGCAATTTATTGACAGAGGGTCTGTGCACATGTCACCGTTCTCATCCCTAATTTGTGAAATTAATCTAGCATTAGTAAAGCCTTTTAGACGATGAGCTAATAATCTTGAAGGCCTATCTCCACTCTCATAGTATTTACTACGGGAGCATAAAAGAAGCCGCTCCGTCTCCTTAGTGGTCAAAAGGTCAATCTGTAATTGAATCTCGGCCCGTTCCTTATGCAAGGATGGTGACGGAGAAACAGAATTGAGATGATCCAGGTTAGCAAGCCTGTCAGTGAGATTCTGCAGATCATTTCTGTATTTTTTATTAGAGTGGGCGGTATAAGATATAATTTGACCACGCAAATAAGCCTTAAGACTTTCCCAGAGAAGAGCTGCAGAAATAGTGCCATCTGCATTAAAATGTAAGAAATCATCTATAGAAGAAATAATATAGGTGCAAAAATCATCCTCAGCTAAAAGTAAAGAATTAAGCCTCCAGAAAACAGTGCGACGAGGAAAATCAGAAAAAATTTAATCTAGTGAAAGAGGGGCATGATCAGAGATGATAATCGGGTGGTTATGTGAGGATATGTTTGGAAGAAAAGAATTGGAAATAAAGAAATAATCAATACGGGAATAGGACCTATGAGCATGAGAATAGTGAGAAAAGGATTTATTTGTGGAATTGTAATGCCTCCAAGGGTCACAAAGAAAAAAAGAAAAAAAAGAAAAAAAGGTCAAGCACCACTTGGGATGTGTGTGAATTAGGGACGAGAGTGGAGGAAGAACGATCTAATACTGGGTCAATAACAGAATTCAGATCACCCCCCATGATCAAAGAATGGGTGTGAAGGGATGGAATAGAGCTAATTATTTTACGCATGAACTCAGGATCATCATAATTAGGTGCATAAAAATTTACAAGTAATACCGGTTTATTTAACAATATGCCTTTTACAATTAGCCACCTCCCCGTTCTATCAGAAATAACCTTCTCCATTACAAATGAAGTTCCCGATCTGATCAAAATAGCAACTCCTCTGGTTCTGTAGATATAAGATGAATGAAACATCTCACTCATATTGGCTACCCGCAATTTAAAGTGGTCAGAATTACTTAAATGTGTCTCCTGTAAAAAAATCACATCAGCTTTCAAACGCTTCAAATGTGCCATAACCCTGGATCTCTTAGTAGTATTATTGAGGCCATTAACGTTCCAACTTACAATTTTTAGGGACGCCATAGAAAACTAATTGTAAAAAATAAAGTACCTCAGGGGAAGGGAAAATAAAAAATAAAATAAAATAAAATAAAAACTATGGAGAAAAACACACACTCGTATAACCCACCCCACAGAACACTGATCACACCCACCCATTATATCAACTATCCCAACAAAGCTCAAACACAGAGCTATCCCAGAAGTAAATATACTCCTGGTAACCTAACAAACCTGGTCAGGGAGTCCAACAAAGCAAAATATATACAGTCAATGTGCAGGATCAACCTCCTTCTGAATTTAAAGTCTTACTATGGTATTACACATTAAAGTATAACCGCATCAGTTCCAAACCGTTTCCAAAATCAGCCAGCGCGCAAACCCCGCACGAACTGTTCAGCCTCTTTAGGACAGTCAAAAATCCCATGTTTGCCATTAGCAGTGATGCGGAGACGTGCAGGATAAAGTAGTCCATAACGTACCCCATCCATTGAACGTAGTGTGTTTCGCACGCTGTTGAACGCCGCTCGTGCCTTAGCGACCCTCGCAGTGTAATCCGGGAAGACGGACAGATACACACCTGAGAACGACTTTCGGGGTTGAAGCCTGGCCTGTTTGAGGATATTAACACAGTCTTCGTAGTAATGGAGTCGAGCAATGATCGGACGAGAAGGTTGACCGGAACTCGGCTTTGGGGCCAGTGATCGGTGTGCTCGGTCGATTCGGGGCAGATCAGGTAACTGGAGCGCGTCTTTGAGCAGTGTAGATACATTAGATGTTGACAGAGTAAAAGATCCGTCCTCCGGAACTCCAATGATGCGAATATTCTGTCTCCGCGAACGAGATTCTAGGTCGTCACACTTGGCCTCCAGGTCAGCAACAGTCTTGGTCAAGGATGCAACAGTGGTCTGAAGTTGCGACACATCATCCGTGCATGCTGAAAGTGCTCGCTCAACTCCGCCAACAGTGGTCTGAAGAGTCGCTACATCAGATTTTAAATCAGCAAAGTCACGAAGTGAAAGGTCCGACTTAATGTTAAAATAATGTTCATTCATCATATCCCGAATTTCAGCCACTACCGCGCGAACAATTTCAGACCTTAAAGCTGTGGTGTCCGGGGTCTGTGTGGGATCAGGGGGTGCACTCGAAGGGCTCGATACGCCACTCGAATGCGGGGATGCGGCACGAACTGCAGGCCGGATCGTAGACTGAGAAAGTCCGGCAGTTTTAGCTAACTTGGGCGGCATGACCACGGCGTGAAATGGAACCCGATAAGTGCAAATAAGGTAAAATACACGATACAATAGGAGATTGACACCCCGACACGTGAAATAATACAATTTAAAGAAGGCTTTGCGGAGCTCCTAAAAAAAAAACCGCTACTCCATCCACAGGCAAACCGGAAGTCTCCACATGCTCTGTATTGACTGAAAACGTTTTGAAGGGGTTTTGTTAACAAAACTCTTTTTGCACTACACCAGATTAACTGTGATAACGAAATCAGAGACTTGCAGTTTATATACAGGAGGATCTCTAAGTATCTGTTCACAAATTGTAAAATGGTAATCTGTGTTGTTTTGCTCATATCGTTTTACAAATTCTTTTTAAAGATGAAATCCTAACATCATCACTGATCCTAAACTAGAAGCGTAAACTTGAATCCATACAAGTTTTAAAAGGAATTTGGTTCACTGACAGGCTTCATTTTGATACTGCTGTGGTAGTTGGGATTGTAGGCATGAACCAAATGCTTTCTGACCTGTACCCATAACAAAGTGAATAATGTTATGTTTTCTCATTACCTTCTGACAGTTTTCCCCATTCCTTTCTTCCCAACAAATGAGTGTATATTCAACATTTATTCTTAGAAACTGAAGTTTCATGATACGAAAAATATTCCTTATTTTGTATTATACCGTATCGTACAGTCTACCATTTATCTGGCATCTACATTTTCCTTGTTTGACAAAAACATAAATTATTAGAAATATAATCAACAGTGTTTCAAACATATAAAACATGATACATAACTTAATGTAATGGAAGTGAGCTATTTACAGTGATTGTTCCAATTCACTGCAGAATATCTTTCAACATCCATTTTCTTTGAAAGTTTTGAAACTATGCTTTGATCTACTGATAACCCATTTTTCATCCCTAACTCTCAATGCAGTTACTTTGCAGGCCACAACTGGTCTCAGAATTAAATCTCTCATCTCTGCTGAGCTGCAATCCCACTTACAGTTTCTTGAGGAACGGCACACTGTAGATGAGGCAAGGGAAGTATACTTTCACATTATACAGAGAAAGATTATTAAAAAGACTAAAAGCTGTTCTAACATGCTTTTACTACACTCTGCTATAATAAATCAGATGTTAGGTTGCACTTAAAGAATCATGTAATATAAAAAGAATGTGGGTTAAGTCTGCCATCTCCTCTTTCAGCATGAGCTACATATACAGTGGTTTACAGCTGCTGAAATAACTTGGCACTCCAGCTGTACCAAGAGACCTTTGAGCATCAAGTACAGCTCGGCTTGACCCACCATCCGTCAAATTGCAAGCGAGACAAGCATCCGGACTCTTTTCTGTTCTGGCACCAAACTTCCCCTGGGAGTCCGAACAGCTGAGTTCCCCACTGTGTTCAAACACAGACTGAAGACCCATCTGTTTCAAGAGTATTTAACTCCATAAAGATTTATAGTAAATCTTGTTAGTCTTAAAGCACGTTAAAGCTTGTTAGTTGATCTAACATTTATTTCAACACCATCTATGCGTGAGGAATGTTTGGATTCTAGCCTCATCTACTAGCTAACAATATCTGCATGAACAGTAAAGTGCCAAGGGCAAGCAGACAGAATAAGGACGAGGGTGTGGAGGCAAATGCAGGGGAAGATGATTTAATAAATAAAGAAAAACAAAGTTTGGAAACAAACAAAACCAGGGAATACTAACTAATACAAACATGATAGGAAACAAAACAGAAACAAAAGGACTGACAAAGACAGACTGAAACAAAGGGTCTTAAATAAAAAACACTGGACACACCTGAAACTACTAATTACAAAGGGGTGTGATTATACATGAGACACAGGTGGGAATGGGCGGAGCAAGGGAGGAGACAGAACCAAAACAAACACAAACCATGGGGGAAACTGACAGGGGAGACAGGGCTCACAAGAGACAGACATGACAGTAGGCCCCCCTCCCGACGCGCAACTCTGGGGCATGTAAAACTAGACTCCCTTGAGTCAAAGAAGGAAAGGGACCAGAAAATCAAAACAGACAAGACAGACAGGACCAGATACTGACAGGGAACATTCAGAACTTGGACTGAGGGGACAAAACTGGTGACAAAGACAGAAGATATTCAACAGGAGAGGTGAATAGAAGACAGACAAACTAGACTGGACTGGGGAACAGACTGGTGAAACATTAGACAGAATAGGAGAAGGGACATGAGGCCTAGACGACTGGACATAAGGGTAACCAGACAAAACAGGAGACTGGACAGAGGACTGGACTCGGTGAACATTAGAGACATGAAATGAAAATGGAGACTGAACAGGAGACTGGACAGATGACTGGGGAACACATGACTGGACAGGAGACATGAAAGACAGGACCAGAGACAGAACAGGTGACTGGAACAGGAACTTGGGGATGTACAGAGGACACAAGTGACAGAACCGAAGACTGGGCTGGACAAACAGGTGGTGTAGAAAACGAAGGAGACGGGACTGGAGACTGGACAGAGGACGGGAAAAATGGAGATTGAGATGTGGCTGTAGACTGGATTCTGGACGGACAGGATTAGGAAACAGAACTGGGATAAACACATGGACTGGGATGGACACAAACACAGTGACAGGAACAGGGATCACAAAACTAGACACGGGAATGGGAACAGGAACAGACACAGGAACTAAAACAGGAACAGATATGGGCACAAAAACAGAACTGAACTGAGACAAGGGTGTAGACATGGGTACAGATGTGGAAAACGCTATGGGCCCAGATCTGGCAAAAGTCCCAAAAGTCTGTGAAGCCAGACTGGGCCCAGTTCTAGAGGTGGACTCCATCTTCTGAGCATGAGATGGAGCTGTGGTTTCCAGCTCCCGAACTGGATCTGTCTCTGGAGATGGAGCTGGAGTTGACGATTCCAGCTCCCGGACTGGATCTGGATGCAGATCTGGAGCTGTGGTTTCCAGCTCCCGGACTGGATCTGGATGCAGATCTGGAGCTGTGGTTTCCAGCTGCCGGACTGGATCTGGACAGCTTGGCTCCGCCGTCCAAAGAGGTTTGTGAGGGCTTGGCTCCGCCTTCTGGATAGCGCCAAACAGGGATACAATGGTTTCGCACGCCCTCCTCGCCTTTTGAGAGGCAGCACCTGGTCTCTTAGCAACCCTTGTTGCCGAAACCGTCACTCCAGGTGCTGCCTTGATGGGAGCTGCCGCAGCGTGCGACCCATACGCCCTCAGTGGTGCAGGCTCAGAGGTGCTCCCTGCTGCAGCCCACGGGGCTCGGGGAGCTGGCTCCGCTGAAGCTGCTGGGGTATGGGGGCTGGGTATGGGGGCTGGGCTGGACAGTCCTTCGCACATAGCTCAGGAAGTGCCAGACATCTGCCATGTCCTTCAGCTCTGTCCCAGCTCGCTTCCTCTCTTGCCATGTCAGGCTCGAGAGTTGCGGAGCCAACTCTTAACCCCCCCCCCAAAATTTTCCCCACCACTAGAGGGGTAGGCGTCAGGTGAGGGGGTGACCCAAGCACGCCGCTTATGGCGCCTCCTCCGACCGCTGGGTTCGGCCACGTCCTGCAACCGCGACCCATCCCCATACGGCCTGCTACGAAATGCTCCCAACAAAACTGGGAAACCCCGCTGCCTCCATAGGTTGGGTCAGTCCTTATGTCAAGGGCGAGCAGACAGAATAAGGACGAGGGTGTAGAGGCAAATGCAGGGGAAGACGATTTAATAAATAAAGAAAAACAAAGCTTGGAAACAAACAAAACCAGGGAATACTAACTAATACAAACATGGTAGGAAACAAAACAGAAACAAACGGACTGACAAAGACAGACTGAAACAAAGGGTCTTAAATACAAAACACTGGACACACCTGAAACTACTAATTACAAAGGGGCATGGTTACACATGAGACACAGGAGGGAATGGGCGGAGCAAGGGAGGAGACAGAACCAAATCAAACACAAACCATGTGCTAAGGAGCACATGGGGGAAACTGACAGGGGAGACAGGGCTCACAAGAGACAGACATGACACAAAGCACTTTTGTAAGTTGGATAAGGGCATCTGCTAAATGCCGTAAATGTAAATGCATAGACTGGGCAGTTTATGTTAGCTATGCTAAAATTGCTATATGCACCAAGACAATGTCATTGGGCACCTCTGGTCCTGCATGCTTGCCCTCTGTCAAACATGCATTTTATTAAATAGAATGCAAAACATTGATGAGGTAATGCATTTTGTGTGAGGGAATACAAAGCTTTTGTGAGGAAACAAAAGGTCATTTTTAAAATAATTTCTTTTTTACCCATGACCCTTTAGGACCCTTTATTTTTCTCAAAATAAAAATGAAAAATAAATGAATAAATTACAAAACTTTTGCTATTGGCCAACTGATTTGTTAATACTGCTCTAGTCATCATAAAGTGCCACTAATTAGAGCTCTAAGAGCACAGTGCTTCTAGATCCTTCTTACCTAAATTTCAACATGTTTTATTTATATTTATATTATCTTGTCTTATCTTCATGTGACCAGACAGTTATCAAAGCATTTGCCTGTCACACTGTGCATGAATCTGTATTTGAAAATTTGAATTAAATAAGTGTTATTCAGAATCTATTTTCCAATAATTATTTAATAACAAAATTGGGTTCCCGTAACATGTAGCCCTGCCATGTTTTGCATCTTCCCTGGGTATTTGGTTCTCAATTCTCACTTTTAGCTGTGCTACTTTATTTTTTGTTTCTGTCCTTGCCACACATGCATCACAATAAACAAATGTTTTGGTGTTTCCCTGCTCTCTTGAAATCCTTTTCAGATGGTCCTCAGTCTATTCTAGTTGTGCATTCTCTTTGTGTATGCTTTCCGTGTTTCTTTTTCTTCCTCACTTTTCCAGATATTTTACTTACACTTAAAGCCCCTAGTCTGTATTTTGTCAGCTGATTTGCATGCTTTGTCAGCTTTAAGATTGGTTCAGCATTTATGTGATTATATCTCAAGATAAGATAAGATAAGAGTACTTATTCTTCACATTCCAATGATTATCTGTTTAATATTCCCAAAGTTTGCACTGAATTTGGTCAGCGCTCCTTCATGTATTTTGCAGCCACTGTTTGGAATGCAATGCAGAGCACTCTGAATCTAGAGGAACTTATTTCTCTTGGAACATTGAAAAATCTACTAACGAACCTGGAATCAGCCTCTTATCGTTCCTGCTCTTGTTTTGTATGAAAGTTTCGTTATTCAACCCTATTGATCCGACTAGATTGTTATTTGTATACTTTATTGTTGTTTGATTGTTGTTTTATGGTAATTGTGAATTGTTTCTTAAATTTTGAAACCAATGTTTTAGGTGGCCTGGCTTCCCTTGAAAAAGAGATCATCGTAAATCATTAAAACCTCAATATATCAGTTTCAGTGGAGTTCCTCAAACTTAAAAATGTAAAGGAAATTTTATCTTCCATTCTGAAATATTTCAGAAATTATTCAGTGTTTGTCAAACAATAAACTGTCATAGATCATGGTCTCATGGCCTGCTGTGAGCATGAGTCATTGTTTATGGACATATGCCAGTAATCACCTTACTGGAGTAGCGGATGTCTCTAATCTGCTCTTAATCGAGTGAGAAGAGGAAAAAGAAAAGGCTGTGGAGCTGTGTCTCTCTATTAGTGTTTTCAACCAAATACATCCTATTAATAATCAAACAAATAAGCAGTTGTTTGTTTTTTTACATCTTTTACAGTATATTAAATATCTACAAGTAATAATAATTATCCATGTCAATTTAATAAATGCAAATTGTAGCATCTAGTTAATGACACAAGTATTTTAAGAACTACAAATAAAACATAACTGGAATACTCATGAATATTATTCCAGTTTCACAAAAAACTGTACGCAATAATTTTGTGTAAATATATCAGAACAGCATAGGCAATGTATTTGCAGCGCTAGTGACATGTTGTGTAAGGCACAGCAATACTACATCAGCTGACATTCAATGTCACAAAAAAAACATGCAATCAAAATAATTGTATTCTTGATGAATTATGCTGACATATTTTTCCTAGTAGTATAACTTTGAATGACTTTCTAAAGCAGCTATAAAAGAATGCATATACAATGGGATTACAAGTGGAATTACAATATCCAACCCAGGCAAAAATGTCAAGCAAAACTGATGGAACTATGTTTCCAATAAAAGGATCAATTAAGTCACTGATAAAGAATGGTGTCCAAAATAGCAGGAATACACTTAATATAATAGCTAAAGTTTTAGTAGCCTTAATTTCAGTCTTACCCACTGATGTTTGTCGCTGAGAAAACCTGATTTGGCCATTTTGAATTAGGCGAGCTTGTCTTTGAGCAATGTGGAATATCTTCAGATACAAACTGATCATGACCACAGCAGGAATGTAAAAACAGAGGATTGTGAATACAGCACTTGCTGTTTTACTTAGAAACAGGAAACAGCCACCCTCACATGCAACATTATTGTAGTAAAAATCTTCAATTCCCAGAATACCAAGCTCAAGAAATATCATCCCAAATCCCACAAAAGCTGAAATGGTCCAACATACAACAATCATAACAAGAGTGATGTTAGGAGTCATTTTACTGTGGTAGAGAAGAGGGTGACACACTGCATAATATCTATCTACAGAAATTATACACAGATTTAGAATAGAAGCTGTAGACATTGTGACATCCAGACTAGTGTGTATTTTACAGAAAACACTTCCCAAATACCAGCAAGTCTCCACAGAGCGTAGCATACTAGGAGGCATCACAACCGCTCCTATACACAGGTCAGCTAGAGCTAGAGAGAGAATGAGGTAGTTTGTTGGTGTGTGCAACTGCTTGAAGTGAATGACTGTTATAATCACCAGCAGATTCCCCAAAAATGTAAAAAGCGATACAAATCCAAATAAAAAATAAAGTACATATTGAGCTTCCTTTGGATAAACAACTTTTAGGCATGAAGCATTAAAAAATGCATAGCAGAGTGGAAGGTTTTCCAGCATCACTGTTTGATTAAGAGTTGTTTTGTAGCCCATATTTCTGTCCTAATCATGAATAAAATAATGTATTTGTTTAAAAACACATATGCTCAGAAATCAAAGATAAATCATTGAAGCCTTCAAAAATGAGCAAATCATTCTATACTTACATTTTTTTGAATCATCTCTTGGTGATTAGAGCTTTTTAAGGATATAGAAAGAATGTAATAATATATCACATATTTTGTTCAGCCGTGGTAATTAAACATCAGTGTTGTTAAGTATTTTCCAGGAACAAATAGCAAATTTGTTTGAGCAAAACGGCAGATAAGATTTGTCACATTTATAGTCTTACACCACACCTACTACATCACATGTGTAGGCTGTTGCTCAATGTTTCTTATGCTATGTTGTTATAGTTACAGGAAACTAAAATAACAAACACGTCTGTCTGTATCTCTGCTAAGCAGAGAACAACACAAATCAGTGGCCACAGACATTCTTTTCTGTGAATTCATTCTTTAAATTTACTTTTACATTTTTGTAACTGACCTTGAGATGAGATGAGATCAGATGCAGAACATTTAGCTGATGCAGAAGTACCACATTTTGCAATTTCCTTTTATTTCAGAGGATGAGGTGGCTGTAATCTCAGTAAATTGCTTAGTATTTATGGCACATGGTTCACCTTTTTAAACAAACAGAATTTTCAGTCACAAAGAAGTGACTGTGGTTGTCTTAAGAAAAATGTAGAAAGAAAAAAAAATCAATAAAAAAAATTAAGCTTGACCTCTAAGTTTCCTCTATATAGACACTATATAGTCAAAGGTAAGTCACACCTATTTAGTTGTTTCATAAAGTCCCATTGACACAGTTAGATAAAAAATCAAGCACTTTGCCATGCAACATTTTGTGAATTTGAGTGTGCCACCATAATCCTATGTCACTGTTGCAAGAACTTAAAATGTATTTCCTCCTAGGTATGGAAGCATGGATGCATTCAGGAATCAGAGCAACTCCATATAAAGTTACAGAACAGGTCACCGAGTGCTGAATAAATTTAAGTCATTGGAGTCGTTTAAGTCAGTGGTCCCTTACCTTTTTGTCACAGAGGCATACACATGGAACACATAGAAATGTTTTTCTCTTGAGAGACAGATGATGCTTCTCTATCTGGCAGTCTGATGGATAAGCCATGGTTGGGTGGATACCAGGAGTTTGTTACCTGACTGCATTATGCCAACTTCCCACGTTTGGTGGAGGAATAATGCTATAAGGTTGTTATTTTTTCAGGGGTTGGCCTAAGCCCCTTAGTTCCAGTAAAGAGAAATGTTTATACTTTAGCATACCCAGTCATTTTGGACATTTGTATAACCACAGCTACAGAGAAACATTTTGTGGAATGCCCATTTCTGTTCATGCATGACTGTGTCTCAGTCTCAGTGGTGCATCTAGACCATGTGAACCGGGAGTGGGGGTAGGTGGTGGGGCGTGCAGTCTGGAATGGCTAGAGGGGCCAATTGCTTTTGACTTTTTTTTTTGCGCTGTGGACAATAAGTGACAAATGTTAATGATTAAATATAATTTAGCATTTTATTCATAATTACTGGTATATTATATATACTACATTTGTGCTATATATTATATCCCAACTCCAACCACTCCTGTTTGCCCTTATCAATGAGATGCTCACTGCCATTGCTTCCTGGATTGAAGCACTAGTGGCAGAGTGTAGACGGTCAAGACCCAGCCAGGTTTGATCCTGATCTTGTGGCAGTGGACCCAGCACCCATGCCAACAGAGCTTGCCACTTCAGCACTTGTGCCAGTGACAACCACCACTACAGCACCCATCCCATGGCCAAATTTTCTTAGGCTCTTGCCAGTCTTAGGCCCCCCATTCTTTGTTGTTGTCTGTGTCCCAGTTCCTGTTTTTCTCTTTGTGTTTATTCATGTCCCTGTTTTTTCTTCGCTTCCTGTCCGAGTCTTCTGACTATGCCTTCAGTTTAGTCCACTGTTCCATATACTGTCCATTGTCCTGCCTATGGTCCTGTTCAGTGAACTATGTGATATGGATTTTGGTTCCTTTCTGTTCATTTTTGTTCTGTCCATGTCTCTGGATTCCTGTATAGTTTGTGCCTTTGTTTCCTGTCCCCTTCTTGTGCCTATCCTATGGTTGTTTTCCCCTGATGCTTTGCATGGGGAGGAGGTACTGTCAAAATCTGCCCTGCCCAGTCCATATGTCTTTTTTTTATCCTCTGTCTTGTCGAGGTGTTCATTGTTCGTTGCCCTGTCATTTTTGTTACCATTGTCAGGTGTTTGTGCATTAATTTGTGTTTATTTGGTCCTGTGTTTGTCTTGGTCCATGTCAAGTCTTGTTCATGTTCTTGTGAATTATTCATTTATGTCACCTTTTTCTGTTTCAGTTTCAGTCACGCCATTTATATTTGTGCTTTCTTTCATGTTTGATTATTTTCAATAAATTCTATATATATAAATCCAGCCTCCTCTTGCATACATGACACAAAACATCACAATGAAATGACCACACAATACAATAAAAATACAAACAAACAGAATAACACACAGGCTAACAATGACAAGAGATGCATTAGTTGGACAGTCAGGAAAAACAAATACCCAACTTTGCTCAAGGTTAACTATTTTTTGTTACTGTATGTGCAAGTAACAAACATTAAGAACCTCCTCCCTGTATCCAGTGCACCATGGCCCAAGTGCAACATGCAGATGGTCAAGGACAACAAGGTTACCTCAGAGGAGGAGCCACTCTGGGTGGGGAACCATCCCAGCAACAGACAACCCATGGCCTCCATTCAAGAGGGGGAAATCTCAGAAATCTCAGTCTGTTGCAGAAAGAGAGGGCTGACAAGAAGCGCAATTTGCCAATATCCAAGGGGAACTTTAGAGATCAACTGAGTGACAAATTCCTCTTGAATTCCTGGGGTAGTGCCTAAGTCTTAGAAGGAAAGCAGGATGACAACAATTCCCATTTATTGTTGCACTTTCTCCTAAGGAAACAGCACCTTTAAACTAAACAGAATACCAAGGGGAGAATCTGGACCTTTTAGCAGTCCCATGTTTGAACATTGAACATGTTTAGGATAGGATAGAACGTTATTGATCCCTTGGGAAGGTTCCAGCTGCAACATAGGTACAGTACAAGGTAGAATGAGATAATTTAGTAAAGAAACACTATATAAATATAAAGAATATATAATATAGAGACTATATTACAATGAACGGTATATATAAATAGTGCATGAGAAAAAGTAGAAAAAGAGAAAATAGAGTCCAGTAGAATGGGGTATTGCACATTATTATTGTTATTGCACTTGAAACTGTGTATTGCATTGTTATTATTGCACTTTGTTTATTGCACCAAGTCCAGGTGTTGTGGTTGTGGGTTGTGAGTGAGTTACTGGTCGTTCCTACTCATTCCCATCCTCCTGTTAGCACTCCTCCCCCCAGAGAGGAGTGTACAGTCTGATGGCATGTGGGACAAAAGAGTTTTTAAGTCTGTTGGTCCTGCACTTCTCACTGAACAGGCTCCTCTGGTAGCTGATGACAGTGTGTAGAGGATGACTGGCATTGTTCATAATGTCCAGCAGTTTTTTCAGAGTCCTCTTCTCTGCCACTGACACCAGAGATTCCAGCTTTGTGTCAACCACAGAGCCAGCCCGCCTGATCAGTTTGTCCAGCCTGTGTGTGTCCTTCTTGGATATGCTGCCCCCCGCAGCATACCACAGTGTAGAACAGGACACTGGCGACCACGGACTGATAAAACATCCCCGGGAGTTTCCTGCAGATGTTGAAGGACTGTAGCCTCCTCAGAAATTACAGCCTGGACTGTCCTTTTCTGTACATGTGGTCGATGTTGCATGACCAGTCCAGCTTGTTGTCCAGCCACAGCCTGAGGTACTTGTAGGAGTCCACAGCCTCCACCTCATCTCCTTCAATCAGAACTGGTTGTAACTTTGGTCTGGACCTCCCAAAGTCAATGACCAGCTCCTTGGTGTTTGAGATGTTGAGCTGCAGATGATTCCTGTGGCACCAGGCTGCAAAGTCCCTCACCAGGCTCCGATACTCCTCCTCACTATCATCCCTGATAGACCCAACTATGGCTGTATCATCAGCAAACTTCTGGATGTGACACAGCTCTGAGTTGTAGCAGAAGTCTGCCGTGTACAGGGTGAAGAGAAGAGGGGCCACTTGCATCCCCTTCAGTTTGTCCTGGAGCATAAGGGGCTGGATGGTGTTGAAAGCACTTGAGAAATCCAGAAAAAGGATCCTCACTGTGCCGTTCCCCTTATCTAGGTGTGAATGGGCTCGGTGTAGCAGGTAGATGATTGTGTCTTCCACACCAACACCTGCCCAGTATGCAAACTGCAGACCATCCTGGGCATGTTGCACCTGGGGTCTGAGGAGACAGAGGAAGAGCCGCTCCAGTGTCTTCATCAGGTGGGAAGTGAGTGCCACCGGTCGGAAGTCACTTGGTCGGTTCTTTTTTGGAACTAGAACAATGCACGATGTCTTCCAGAGTGTAAGAACTCTCCCCACCTGCAGGCTGAGGTTGAAGAGACGTTGGAGTGGCTCACCCAGTTCTGCAGCGCAGGTCTTCAGCAGTCGGGGACATACTTTGTCAGGGCCTGCTGCTTTCCTGGGATGAAGCCTCTTCAGTTGACCTCTGACCTGGTCTGCAGTGAAGAAAGAGGTCTGTGTTGTGGTGGTGGGTGGGGGGGGGAGTAGAAGGAGGCAGTTGCTGTGGTGGGTTGGTGGGGATGCGTAGAGGAAAGGAGAGATGTATGCAGCAAGAGAGAGGGTGTTTGAACCCTTTGCTAGACACCTGGCCTATGAAAATACTGTAGTCACTTCTGGTGGACCTCCATCTATGCTGAGATTAAGAACTTTCAGCATCACTGTGCTAAATGTCTGCTCACCTCACCTAGGAGATGCCAATGGGAACTTTTTCTGCTGTGTAATCAGATGGGCATACCACAGGACATACGCACCAGGGCTCTGCTTTTGTTTTATGGGTAATGCATTTGTTTCAGGTCAAACATATTTTCATCTCTGCATACCATCAATAGACAGATGGCTTGATTAAGCACTTTAACCAAACCATAAAATGAATGCTAAGAATGGAATTGGAGCAGGACAGCCAGAATTGGGACCTGTCATTATTCAAAGTGACTTACAAAAGTGCTTTGCTGAAAATCCTGATGAGGAAAGCTATAAGTACAGATTGCACCTAACACAAGCTACCCAAGTCCTGTGCGAATCAACTCTGCAAGATCATTGATACATGTTCAATATGAGTCTGAAGCTGGAAAGAATACCACAACTGTGGAAAACATCTTGTACTGAAAACACAGCACCCAAAGGACCTCAACAGCTACAGGCCAGTGGCACTGACTTCTCACCTGATGTAGTCACTGGAGAGGCTCACCCTTACCCATTTCTGCCCTCTGGTGACCGCATTCCTGGACTCTCTTCAGTTTTCTTACCAGCCCGGTTTCAAGGGGAAAGATGCTGTCATCTATCTTCTTTCCAATACCTTTCCAACCTCAGTATGTCAGAGCTCGGCAAAGTCTGTAGCACAGGGGCCCCTCAAGGAATGGTCTGAGCAGCATTTCTCTTCACCCTGTACACTGCTGATTTCATGTACAACTCACCAACCTGCCACATCCAGAAGTTCTCTGAAGACTCCACGATCATCAACCTCATAAATAATGATGATGACAATCAGTACAGAGAAATGATTCAGGACTTTGTGGACTGGTGCCTGCAGAACCACATTCAGATAAATGGAGAAAGACCAATGAACTGGTGGTGGATTTCCACAGGTGCAGACAAACCCCTCCACCAGTAAACATTCAATGAATGGACATTGAAAGAGTAGAGTCTTACAAGTACCATAGTGTTCACTTAAACACCAAACTGGATTGGTCATTTAACACTATTGCACTTTACAAAAGAGGCTAGAGCAGACTACCTACTAAGGAAACAGGTTATTTGGAATGCAGGGAGTTCTGTCCTGGGAAGCCTCTTAGATTAAGTGCAGGTGGTGGGAGGATGTTAGCCAAGCAGACATCCATGCTGGAGAATGACTCCCACCCCATGCATGAGACTCTGGCAGCACCGGACAGCTTTGTCAGTGACAGGCTGCTTCACCCTACGTGTTTGAAGGAGTGGTATCCCAGGTCCTTCCTTCCTGCTATTGCTAGACTTTACAACCAGCACTGCTCTCAGCAAACCACAGACACACACGTAAACTTAATTCCACACAATATTAGAGTTTTCCAATACAACATGATGTGCAATACTTCTCCAGTCTCCCTATGTGCAATTAACTTATTTTATTTGTTTATGTATTTATAATATTGTAGATACTATACTTTATAAACTATACTCAATCTATTATCTGTTTCTTGTTCTAAGTAACTTCTTTACCCTTGATGCTGCAACACTCCTTTATTAGTCCCCAATAAACTAATAAATGTTTCTTATCTTATCCCATGAGGATATATTGACTGATAAAACATGATTCCCTTAAATGACATATATCATTTTGCTATCAATAGATTTTCTTTATTATTATAGACTTAATGATTGCATTAGGTGGTAAACAAAATCTAAACTCCAAATTTAAGCCATTTCTGCTCTGAATGCCTCTGGATCCTTGTAATTGCAAGGAGTTAAAAGTGTTATATCTATGCTATAAGAAAGATAACTACTGGTATTTTAATTACACCAATCTCCTTATTTTCTGTCTGGAGCTTTCAGTATGGGAGGGCAGAATGGCTGCACTTCCTAACACTATGAATAAATAAAATAATTTTAATTAGTATTGTTTTAGGGTTGATTGGTACTTAATATTGGACTTACAGTAAAACATAGCAATGAGATATCCTCTTGAGCTCTTATAGCTCTTGAGTCTCCTCAAGTCAAATTTTTACAAGAAAAGAGTTCCCAAGATATTTTCTGAAGGAGGCTGGTCTGTGCTTGTTCAGAAATTCCAAGTCTCCAACCTTGCCTAAGACTTCTAAGTTTCCACCCATGTACAGAATGTGTCTTCATCTCAACCCTGAATTCTCTGTCCAGTATGTGGCTCCCAAATCTCGAGCCTAAGTCTTCCCCAGCCCCCTGTTTTTTCATTGTTACCCAGGCCTGCTGCCCAGCTCCAGGCTGTCTAATTATTGCTCCAAAGCCATCAAGGCTTCACATAGCAATCTGGAGTGCCAATGTTCCCAAGACCCAACATTTCTCTACATCATTGTAGTATTAAGATCATTTAAATGGTTGAAATAGAGTATGTTGCTTGCTCCATTTCACATCTTTAATTTGTGTTGATCCCTGCACTGTAGGAGACAGCACAGATCAGAACATATTTAAACATAAAGTGTGTAACTGAACTGTAATAATGTGGTCATATTGAACATGAGTTGAATGAGTAATATCTTAATATGGGACAAATTAGGGTTATCTTTGTATCAACAAACTGAGTAAAGGCATTAAGCTTGAGCTGTATGTTTACTATGCTAAAGTTAGCTGAAGTTGATTAAAGTCCAAAAAAGAAAAGAAATAAAAAACTTTTTTTCTCCCCACTGTACCAAAGACTTACCAAAGCATAATGTATATTAAAACATTACTTTTTTTCTATTTCTTTATATATAATTTATATTATATCAATATATTTCATTGTACTTATACTTTTTTCTTGATGTCCATTTTTTCTTATGTTTTATACTTCTCAAAACTTTTCTACTTCTGTACTGTACTGATACTGAATTCCATGCTGCTACTGGAACATTAATTTCCCTGAAGGAACCCTCCCAAGGGATCAATAAAGTTCTATTTTATTCTATTCTATTCTATTATTTACAATGAGTGAATATGAAAGTGACAAACTGACATGTACATTTGAATAGAAAGATAAAGCTTCCTTACTCTAACCAACTGCATTGTCCACAAAGATTTATGATAGCTACCTCCACAGTACTGAAAAAACACCCAGAACAAAAAAAAACCAAAAAAACAAAAAACAAAAAAAACAAAAAAAAAAACAAAACAAAATAAACAGTATATTCAATCAACCACTAGATGGCACCTCCGGCCTTTAACTAGGGCCTTTGCCAGAATTCCCTTCCCATAGACTCTATTGTGATCATACCAGATACAGGTGTTACTGATGCTCTTAATGAAATGTTGTATACATATTAGTTTTATTTATTTATTTATTTTGAAAATTCTTAAAGTATTTCTATAAGAAACAGTCCTAAGATTTCTTTTACAACTAATGTTAATGTTTAAGGTTAGGCTTACCTTTGTACTTTCCTTTCTGAAACAACTGAGAACAAGTGCATAACTCTGTGGTGAGGATTTCTCTACAATTTATATGAGGAGGTTTATTGTCATAAAACTGCAAAAGCAGTTTCCCTTACATGAGCAAATCCTGCACAAAATAAAAAAAAAATGGTCAGGAGGATCAAACAAATTTACATTTTATGTTTTAATCTTGTAAGAAGTTGTTTCGTGAAAGTCTAAATATTAAATACTTACTAAAACATAAGAAACATACTAAAATAAAACTACAACAAACTATAACAAACTTAAAATAAACATAAACAGCTTCTATCAAGTACCTTAAGTCAACTTCTTAACTTCCACTTTTACAGTGTAAATTGAGTCACCTTGAGTAATGTTTTCAGCCAGGAATGGAACACAAATTTTAATAGTAAAATCAGCAGAAACTTAGAATCAGCTGTGAACTCTTACTAGAAGTGACATACATTCCATTACAGCTATATACTTGAAATTGCTTTCTGAAAATACATCTGTCTATGTTTCTATATAAGTTTTCAGTGGTAGAATGTACAGTGCATAAAATATGTTTGTGATAATTTTGTCATGGGGAGAATGTTTTTAGTGTGAAAACAAATTTGTTCTTGAAGAGCCTGGCAAAAATATTTTACCTGATAAAATCATCCTGAACGCTTTTCTAAACCATGTGTAGAAGAAAGCATATACAATAGGGTTGAATGTTGAATTCATGTATCCAATCCAAGCAAGTGTATTAAAAAATACTGGAGGTATTGCATAACCAATATAAGGATTCATGACATTACAAATAAAAAATGGCATCCAAAGTGAAAGAAACACCCCCAGAATTACTGCCAGGGTTTTGGTAGCTTTTCTCTCCTCTTTTCTTAACATTGATTGCATACCACTTTTAGATTTTGAATCTTGAATAGATTTTGCTTGCTTTTGTGCAACATGGAATATTTTCATATATATACTAAGCATCACAATACATGGCAAATAAAAGGAGAGGAAAGATGAAGCAGTGCTTGAGGCTGCACTTTGAAAAACCACACAACCGCCTTCACATGCAATGTGCTCATAGTAATATACTTCAATGCCCAGAATGTTGAGGTCCAGAAATATTATTACAAACCCAACGGCAGCTGAGACAATCCAGCAAACAAAGATCATAATTGCTGTGACAAAAGGGGTGATTTTACTCTGATACATCAGGGGGTGACACACAGCATAATATCTGTCAATGGAAATAAAAGACAAATTTAAAATAGAAGCAGTACACAACATGATAACAATACTGTTGTACATTTTACAGAGTATGGGGCCCAAATACCAACAATTATCTATACATTGTACCATAAAAGGAGGCATCACAACACCACCCAGCAGCAGATCAGTCACAGCCAGAGACAGAACTAGATAATTAGTCGGCATGTGCAGCTGCTTGAAATGAGCAATGGTAATGATGACAAACAGGTTTCCAAATACTGTTAAAGTCACTACTGAAGTGAGGAACAAATAAAGTGACACCCTCAAAATGGCAGGATAGGCAAACTTCGGACAAGAGCCATTTAAAAATTCATAGCAGAGAGGAATGATGTCCGCTATCTGAGTTTGGGTTATGTTCATTCTGAAGTCCAATTCTTATGGAAATATTTTCTTCCAGTAATGCAACCTAAAATATTGTTATTATTAAAATAACTAAGCTTACAGTACATAGTGGCCTGGTTATATACTGTTGCAGCACTGCATGTGCTATAACACCGCCCTTTTAATCCCTTTTGACAGTGATCCCATGATAACCCTATACACTGAAAAACATTGCTGTCTGAATTTGTTTTTAATCATCTAAATAATTTAATTCTAGCTGACATGAATGAACATATTTACATATTATGTATTTGCTATGAGTAGCAAAAAGCCTTAATTAGCTATTGTGCCAATAAATAGTATTAATCCCTTGGATATTATCACCTTTCCCTTTTGTCCTCATGGTGTAGCTTGATCTCCAGACAGCAGCTGATCTCCATTTCATTAATTATAAAAATACTAGCACCAACTGGTTGGACCTCTGTTGAATTAGTCATTCACTTTAATGGGGGTGAATATGTGTGCAATTCCTTATTGTACGTGATATATTATAATTTATTTGACATTACAAAGAATTGTTTTGTTAGTTCTTACCATTTCAAGATGGTGCCAGTGTGGCTACATCTACTCCATCTACTACATTTTTTCTCTTTCACTTACTTTAATCTCTTTCCTTTTCACCAGGGTTGACATGAGTCAGGGACTCTGACTCTGGCACTGTGCAAGATGGCTGCCTCTCCAGTAGCTCTGTAGCTTTAGCTCTTTTTAAACACACTTTTCCACATATTTTTCTGTTCTTATGAAGACATAGTGTGCTCTTATACATATCCTATGAATATTTTCAACACTGAAGATAAAACCAGGAGCCAGCTTTCTCTCATATTCGGGAGAGGAGCTGCTGGCCTGAGAACAAAGGGAGCCCGGGGTTGCAAGGCTGGAGCTAAGCTAAAGGCTAAGCTAACAGAGAACCAGCGGCATGGGCAACACAGGAAGCCAAACAGGAAGAAGGCTGCCTTCCAGAGCAGGGTCAAGGAGGCAATGAAAGCAGCACAGCAGGAGGTCAAACACTGACAGCTACAGGAGGAAGGTGGAACAGAAGCTGGAGGAGAACAGCTTGAGGGAGGTCTGGGAAGGTGTGAAAACCATCACAGGCCACAATATCAAGACCAGAGTTGTGGGGGGAACAGTGGAGAACACAAACAAAATGAACAACTTCAACCAGTTCAACCAGCCCATGCATCCCCCACCCTCTCCCTCACTGCATCCATCTCTGTTCCTTCCCTCATCACATCATCCCCCAGCTACCACAGCAGCCTCCTCCTCCTCCTCCCACCACAACACAGACTTCATTCTTTACTGCGGACCAGGTCAGAGGTCAACTGAAGAGGCTTCACTCCAGGAAAGCAGCAGACCCTGACAAAGTATGTCCCTGACTTCTGAAGACCTGTTCTACAGAACTGGGTGAGTTTACTCCAGCGTTTCTTCAGAGCACAGTGCTGGCCCCTCTTCACCCTGTACATAGCAGACTTCTGCTAGAACTCAGAGCTGTGTCACAATCAGAAGTTTGCTGACGATACAGCAATAGTTGGGTGTATCAGGGATGATAGAGATGAGGAGTGTTGGAGCCTGGTGAGGGACTTTGCAGCCTGGTGCCACAGGAATCATCTGCAACTCAACACCTTAAAGACCAAAGAGCTGGTAATCGACTTTGGGAGGTCCAGACCAAAGTCATAAGCATTCTGATTGAGGAAGATGAGGTGGAGGCTGTGGACTCCTATAAGTACCTCAGGCTGTGGCTGGACAGCACATTGGTCTGGTCATGTAACAGGGACCGCCTTTACAAAAAGGGAAAGAGCAGGCAGTACTTTCTGAGGAGGCTACGGTCCTTCAACATTTGCAGGAAACTTTTATGGCTGTTTTATCAGTCTGTGGTCACCAATGTCCTGTTCTACAATGTAGTGTGTTAGGGGGCAGCATATCCAAGAAGCTGCTTCCTAATCAGTGCTTCCTGCTTGCTAGGTTTTTGGTGCAGCTGTGGATTAGCTGTTTGCTAAGTTAGCTGGTGTAGCTATCTGCTTTTGCAGAGCCTGTTTGCTGTTTGTTACTTCGTTACTTGTGCAAATTCTGAAACTCCTTCTTGCATATTAACCATTTTTAGATTGTCATTCAGACTTTTTTGCAGCTCTCAGAAAGTGGAGTAGTTGTTTTCTCCAGCTAGTTTGTTTGCTGTTCGGTGTATGTTATTTTATTCTACATAACAGCGGTGAGTACCTGTTTAACCATGTCTGCTGCTGGTGTGTTTGCTTGCTCAGAGTGTGGCATGTTTAGTGTAAATCACTTTTTCCAGCTCTAGTGATAATAACAGTAATAGTGTTTGTACTAAGTGTCAGATAGTTAGCTCCCTGTTGAAAAGGTGGACAAGTTAGAGGTGTGTATTTGGGGTTTACTGAAGGACAGAGAGTTAGAGTCAGTATTAGCAGCCCTGGGTGCTTCAGGGAGAGTCAGCACCCCCTCAACTCTGTCCTCACAACGGGGCGAATGGGTGACCTCTCGGTGGCATAGTCATAAAGCTAAGGCTAAGGCCAAAGCTGACCCACACAAACACCACTCCCCCATTCACGTGTCAAACAGGTTTGCCCTGCTCAGTGAAACACCCATAAAGGAGCATGTTCAAAGAACTCTAGTTGTAGGAGATTCTATTGTCCAACACATGTAGCGCTGAAGCCTACAGCTGGCTTACAGTGTTGAACTGCTGGATGTCCAAGTGCTGTTTGGAAAACAATGTGGGCTTTATAGACAATTGGGGAAATTTTGAGGGCAAGCCTGGTCTTATAGGTAGGGATGGTGTACACCCCATGCTGGAGGGTGCTGCCTTACTTACATGCAGCATAGCCCATAGTCTGCTAGTTAGTCAGCAGAATAGCATTAACAACTACTGACATACCAGAGCCGGGACCAGGCCGCAGACAGACCTGCTAAACCGACTGTCTGGGAGTTGCTTTGAGACGTCACCTAGGTTCAACAGTATTGAGACTGTGTCTGCGGCCCGAACTAAAGCTAAACACAGAAAAACTAAAACAGCCTGTCTAAATAACTTAATCAATATCTAGACTTCATATTTAAATTATTAAAGCAACACCTCAAATCTAAAGTTTGGTCTACTCAATATTAGATCTCTCAATTCACAGGCAGTCATTGTGAATGAAATTATAAATGAAGCTCAATGTTTTGTGCCTCAGTGAAACTTGGATTAGACCTGATGAATACCTGGCACTAAATGAAGCCACACCTGAAGGTTATACTTATGTGCACAACCCAAGACTATCAGGTAGAGGAGGTGGGGTCTGTATAATCTACCAAAATATTTTAGAAATTAATCAGATGCAGTATAATACCTTCACTTCCTTTACAATTCTGTTTATTAACATCATTAATCTAACCACAAACAAGAACATACCCTCATAATGAATCTATATAGAGCTCCAGGACCCTACTCAGAGTTTTTAAAAGAATGTAGTGAGTTTGCTGCAGACATACCAGTCTGCAGTGATAAAGTAATAATTGTAGGAGATTTTAATATTCCCTTTGAGAAGGTAGACAATCCATAAAAAAAGGCATTTACCTCAAACTTAGACTCTGTAGGTATTATCCAAAATGTAACCAGGCAAACGCATTACTGTAATCACACTCTGGATTTGGTTCTGTCCCTGGGTGTTGGCATAAATAACTTAAATACTGTTCCCCAAACCACAGCAATTTCAGATCATTTCAGATCATTTTCAGATATTTAATTTCCTTTGAGCTACAGCTTTGCCAAAATGTATGTACGTCCCCTCATTACTGCATGAAGCATTTAATAAGATCAAATACAGCCCAACAAATTACTGAAAACCTACCTGATTTTTTAACACCAGATTATTATCCAACATATCCAGAGGAGTTAGATAAAATTAACCCACTGTTTTCATAATAACCTCAGACCAACATTGAACAATGTAGCACCACTTAAATATAAAAAATGAAGACAGATGAAAATCACCCCAAGGTACAACGATCAGACTCATACCATAAAACAGTCAGCATGAAGGTTAGAATGGAAATGGCGATCCCCTAAACTGGAAGTATTCTACTCAGCTTGAAAGAACAGCCTAATTTAAAAAAAATCCCAGAGTACTTTCAGTGCATTCTCAAAACTTCAGGCAGGTACACCACCTCAGTTTCTTTTTCAATCATAAAATAGAAAACATTAGGTGAGATATGGAATCCTACAAGGCTCTATTTTAGGACCACTACTGTTCACACTTTACATGCTACCTCTTGGCACAGTAACTTCCACTGTTACGCAGATGATACTCAATTGTATATATCAGCCAAACCTGATGATAAAACTAGATTAAAGAAAATGGAAGACTGTATAAAAGACATAAAATCTTGGATGTTGTGAACTTCTTCCTTCTAAATAGTAACAAAGCAGAAGTCCTCCTTTTGAGTCCTAAAATGTAAAGGAAAATATGATCAGACTTACAGTAATGCTAAATCTGGCTGATTTCTCAGTTGTACCTACTTCAGTAGCCAAAAGTCTTGATATCATAATTGATTCAGATTTATCATATAGGTAATATTACTAGGACAGTAATATTAGTTACAGGCTGCAGATCCAGGGGTTCATGGACATAGGGATTTATGTTAAACTGGGATGTGGGTGCTGCCATCTGACACCTTCACGCGATCACAGGCTTGTGATGGTGGAGTGGTTAGACACCAATGAGGATCACCACTTTAATGGTGGGGAAAATTATGGTGGGTTGAGGCTTGGAGCTGTTCATCTTAGTCCTTTTTGGGTTTTTGGGTTTTATCAGTGTTGAACCTGCTCCTGTGCCAGTGGTGCCCACAGCCTTCATGTTAACAGTGCTTACTGCCTTGTCTTGTACTAGTGGACCTAGCTGCTGCATTTCCTATGCCGTCTCCTCGGAAGGTGATGCCTGCTGCCCTGGTGCCTGTGGTGCCCACCACCCCTGGGCCTGTATCAACCCAAAGGCTGTCTGCTCCTGTGTCAGACCCCAGAACTATGCCTAGATTGGCCTTCCAAATTAGATTTTAGCCAGTCCTGGGCATTTAGCTGCATTTAGTTTTGTGCCTTTTTCTGTTCCTGTTTTTTACCTGTTACTGTTCCTGTTGCACACAGTTTTGATTGCTTTTTTCATTGTCCTGTAATGATAATGTGAGGAGCCACCCTCACCGTGGCCACCCAGCCACCAGAGGGCAGCCATCTACCAATCAGGGCCACGATCACCCTGATTGAGATCAGGTGTGTGGAGGCTGATTAAGGCTTCCTCAGGTCCCACTAGTTGTGGTGTCTTGGTGTCTCTATGCTGAAACACTGCTGGAAATTGCTCTGTATTTTCCTCCTTTAAAAAGGAGTGCTGCTCTGCTTTCCCTCCTTTAAAAAGAAGGCATAATTTTCTTCCTTTAAAGAGAAGCACCTCTCTAGTTTCCCTCCTTAAAAGCAGGAGTGGTTTTCTGTTCACCTTTGTCCTCCTTTAGAAGTTGGAACCTCTAGACTCCAGCAAAGCTTACAAGGGCAACACATTAGCTCACTCAGTAGCGTGTTTGCCTCTGAAGTCTTATGTGCCCTAGTAAGGGTTCGAATCCATTGTCATATATTTATCTACTTTTTGTTTATCCATTTCTTCCTTTTCTTTTCAGAGCACTGGTAAATCCTCCACCTCCACCTCTGCTCATTAAACCCTTGTCATTAAACCACGTAAAGCACAAGCACCTTCCATCACTTACTGGCTGATAAGCCCAGATAACCATAAACCACTCCCACCATCAATAGAGTAGTGGATTAATCTCTGGCTTAGCATCTCAGTGGCCAGGATTCAAATCCCAATCTGACCAGCCCAGCTTTCTGCTTTTGAGTTCACCCAGATGTGACTGGGAGTCAATTACATGTTAGGTCTCAACCTAGGGGGGTTTACATTCCATTTCCCACCTGGATTGCAGCCCTGTAACAGATATTACTTGTGATAAACAAACACAATATAAACCCAATTGAAAGAGCAGCAAATGAATCCACTTAGATATTCACTTTAATTTAATTTAAAGAATGAGCACCAGATGAGGTATCAGCTGATTAATAGTTACGCAAAACAACTCAAAGGGCATGAGTTCTGCAGGTTACAGTGACTTCAGGTGAATTAAATTTGGGGAAAAAAACAGGGTACTGGAATGGAAATGTAGGTTACCAATACATGCTCAGCTGATTATGCAAGCATAAAACACAATTAACTATAATATGATTATATAGTATGCAGGCACCTAGTTTATAAACCTCCAATTAAACAACCATAGTAATTATAAGCATTTATGTAACAAAAATACAAAATATGTGACAAACTACATAAGGATATACTTCAAAAAGGGTGATAAACATGATTAAAAGCAAAATGGATATATAGCATGTGCACCAAGTTGCCATGAATGAGAATAATTTTACATTATGTCCATCCCAAAACTGTTGTCAACTCAGGGGCCAGCTTTACTGTCTAGAGCAATGAGACTGGTGCATGTGGTGTAAAACAACTAATCTAAAACAAAACAAAAATAAAATTCAACACCAAATCATCAATGGGAGAGAAAGCATGTTAAGGTCTGGAAAAAAGTTGAAAAGACAATCAATGGTACTTTGCTGTTGGTTTTGCCTCTGAAATGGACCATAGCATTCTGTGTTTTTCCACTGAGGGCACTGTTGCACTATCTGGGAGTTTGTGATATGTTAGGCTGTTTGCCATAAGAAACGAGTTAATGTTATCTCAGTTTATCTGGAGACAGAGTTCAGTGATGCTTGTAATTGGAGATCTTGACATGATAAAAGCTCTCTTTGTTGACATGAGTGATGTTTTCTCTCCTGGTTGTGATCAAAACCCTAGTAATCACTTAAATGCATTAAAGACTTAACACAATGGGTGTTGGACAGAGAGCCAGAGAGAGATACAGACCATTTTCCTGGAGTCCTGGAGTTGATCCACTACATAACCAAGACCTAACAGCTACAAAGGCAGTTTACACTTGACCTGCAGTGTTCTCTGAGGCATCACAGCTCTATATTTTACTTTTCAGCTGATCCATTTTTGGAGGTAGCCCTTTTGGCCTTCAGCCCTCACACCTTGTGTTCTCAGCTTTGTAAATCAGGAATTCCTTGACACACTGGCACAAATAAATACAGTTAGAAAGTGCAGTGAAGCATCTGAGAGAGATTCATTGTGGAAATTCATACTTTTATAAAATTTATTACTGTTTTTAGAAGCTCCTGTTATTAAAATTCAATATAATAAAGCAGTTTTTATTACCTTAGATCAGGGGTTCTTAACCTGGGGATATTTCTAGTGGGGTTGTGAATGTGACACTAACGTTTTGTCAGCTAAATGTGCGATGAATCCGATTTAAGCAATAAACTTTTTTAATCTGTATCATTCTCAGTCTTGATGGTGTGTCTGGCATGAAGGACATGGCTCGTCACACCCACTGTTACTTAAAATAGAGAATTTTTTGAGCGTTTTTTTTTTTTTTTCAAACTGACTCACTCGCCATCCTGCTCGACTCTTTGATCTGAATATTGATTCAGGTTTGAGCATGCACATTGTGGCTCGGCACGTCATCCAGGATGTATTAAAATGGAACATTTTTTAGAAGGTCGAATTGGAAGTGGAGAAGCAAACACACTAGATCAGAGGTAAGAAACCCACGGCCCTTTCATCCTTATACCGCGGCTCCGCGTGGCTCAGGAAAATACATTGAGTAATTGAAATTTATTTTTTTGGGTTAATTCTTTTTTCAATTTTCATTCTAAATTGGAAGATTATTATGATTTAAAATACTTTATTTTCCGTCGCTCAAAATAAGCGTCACACTTGTGAAAGCTGGTTTACTGCCAATACCCGGCAGGTGTAAATCAACCTGATCTGGATCCAAATCTGAAGCCAGAGCCGGATATGGATCTGGAACTGACTGACATAGCTGACAAAGGCATGTGGGTGTCCGAATTCAAACGCTTGACAGAGGATCTTGAAGATGTTGCCCATCAGAAGGCCACTCTTGTTCAGAATCAAAAATGGAGTGATATTGAGAACCTTCCAGGACAAACTTGTGTTTGAAACATGGAATGTCATCTCCGACACCTATATAAACCTGAAGAAATATGCATTTGAAGTCCTGTCGACCTTCTATCCACATACAGTATATATGTGAGCAGCTATTCTCCACCATGAACTACATTTAAAAACAATCACTGCTCATACCTCACAGAGACAGCTTACAGTCCTGCAAAGGTGAAAGTGACTTCATACAGCCCCGATCTGCAGACATTCTGTGCAGAGCTTCAGGAGCAGAAGTCCCATTAACCAGGGTTGCTTTATTTAAGAATTCAAAATGTTCAAAAAGCATTCATTAAATAAATATCTAATTTTATTGGATTCCAAACACACTATAGTTGTTTATAAAAAATGTAAAGGTAAAAAAAAGCAATATATACTGTTATCTTCATTTTAGATGTTAAAAATTATTTGCGGCTCCCAGTGTTTTATTTTCCGTGCGAACCGGGTCCAAACAGCTCTTTGGGTGTTAAAGGTTGCCGACCCCAGCTCTAGAAAAAAACTAAGAAAGTGAGAAAATATGATGTAGTACTTGGAATATTTTACAAGTTATTTTTTTCCTGGGGGTAAGGGGGTCGCGAAATTTACTGGAGCCTAAAAGGGGGTCGCAGAGTGAAAAAGGTTAAGAACCTCTGCCTTGTTGGTCAAGTTGGCCCTGAACAAATAATTTCAAGTTTTGGGCTGCTAAGAGAAGCAGTTTTAGAGATTGGCATGGATCCAAGAGGCAAAATCAGCCAAAAAATGAAGACCGCCAGAATTTTTTAATACAATTTGTCACAGTAATAAGATATATTATACAATGTGTTTTTTTGTTTTTTTTTCGATTCTCAACTTATAGACACAAATCTGCAACTTTTCTGTCCCGAAATCTATTCTAAATATTGAATGTGAAGTCTCAACATTCAAAAATAAGTAAAAAAAAAATCGTTTGCCAATTTTTGATAACTTCATAGCCTTCCATAAAGATATCATCATATGCCAGTTACTGTGTTATTTAAAAAAAATAGGCAATGACAAACACACAAACACACAACTTGTGTAGCTAGGGCTCAAAGGGATGCAGCTCCTTCCTATACATTTACATTTAAGGTATTTAGCTGATGCTCTTATCCAGACTGACTTACAAGGTTACTCACATTACAGAGGTGGGCCAGAGTAGTGTTAGGAATCTTGCCCAAGGACTCTTATTGGTGAAGCACAGCATAGTTGCCCACACTGGGAATCAAACCCCAGTCTCCCATGTAGTGTGGTGGCTCACTGGTGGTGTTGCAGCACACCAACCACAGAACCACTTCTCTCATCACTGCCAAAAGCAGAGTAAATCCTCGTGTAACTGGAGATCATTCCTCTCATTCCTTATTTTACCATTAATACTGCACCAGTATTTTGACCCTCATTTATTTTGATTAATGATTTAACCTAGAGAGTTGAACTGACTAGCCAGGATGTAACAGATATTATGTATAGTGATTAGAGGGCATTCCAATTTCCTGATGCTTATAACACAAGGTGTCAGACTTTGTGCCAGTGCCAGCCAAGTGTAGACTCAGAAGCATCCTGCTGTCCATGACAGCCACAGCTCACAGATATCTAACTTAACCTTGGAGGGAAGGTGTTTTAATAATGGCAGGATCATTACTTGAGTGAAATCCACCATGTGTTAGTTGCATGCATAATTCAATGGGTTTCCTAAACATGACTATTTTTGCAGTGCAAATGTTGCACAGCAGGGACTGAATGTTGTGCAAAGGGAAAGTACACTGCTTAAAAAAATGTAAGCAAATTCTCAATTTGTAAGTGAATTCTCATTGCAGAGTAGCATGGTCAGCTTAACACCAGGGATATCAATCTGCCCAGTTAGTAAACATAATCAATTGTGAAATTTCATTCATCAAAATCTGATGTGTTATCTAAATGTTTCTTTATATATTTTTTAAAGCAGTGTACTTGCCACTGGTACATAACTGGTCAAACTGCCCCTCCAGAGAAATGGAAGTATGGGCCTGTTTTGGGTTGAAGCTGCACATGATGTAACATACCCCTGATGTTGCTGATGAAATGCTCTCAAAATGGTAGTAACAATGTTAGCAGAGATTAGCTCAAATTTGGACCAGGAATGAGGATGTAATTTAAATGGTGGTAACCATAATAGAAAGAACAATTAAAAACAATCTTGTTCTTGCCATTGTGTTGTACCATATGGTGGGGTGTGAACCACATCATCCACCTGATATGATTCCAACTTCTTAACTTACCTAGATTGCTTCTCCATCACTGCTCTATATTCAGAAACTCATTCAAGATTCTTCTTCAATCTCTGCACAGTACACAACTGAGGTAAAACAGCCTCCTTAGGGGCATGTGAGTGTGGCATATGTGGCACTTGGAGTGGTGTAGCATCACACATCAATATATCACTCCATTCACATATTCTCTTTTCTCTCATAGAATAACACAGCATTCTACTATTAGTTTCTCTAGGCTCTGGATGTTGTTGTGCTGTCCTGGCAGAAATGTCTTTGCAACATCAAATTGGGGTGATGACTCTGGATTGGCAGACAGGGATGGTGGTTCCTCTTTTTAAGAAAGGGGACTGGAGGCTGTGCTACAACTATAGGTGGCTTGCACTCATCAGCCTTCCTAGTAAGTTCTAAGCAGGGGTACTGGAGAAGAGAGTTTGATGGTTGAACCTCATATACAAGAGGAACAATGCAGGTTCCATCCTGGCCATGGGACACTGGACCAGCTCTTCACCTTTATGAGGGCTCTTGAGGAGGCATAGGAATTTGCTCAACCAGTCCACATGTGTGTCGTTGACCTGGAGAAGACATTCAATTATGTCCCTCAGGCATCCTGTGGGGGGTGCTAGAGTACTAGGCTCACTGATATGAGCCATCCAATCCCTGTACAAACAGGTCAGGAGCTTGGTTCATATGGCAGGCAGTAAGTCAGACTGACTCCAGTTGAATTTGGACTGCATCAGGGCTGTCTTTGGTCATCAAGGCTGTTCATAATATGTATGGACAGAATTTATGAGAGTATCCAAATGATGGAGGTTTCCAATTTGCTGGTCTCAGGATTACACATCTGATTTTAAGTTCAACAAGCAGTTCCTGCCCAGCTGTTGGCCAGTCCAGCACCGATATGCAGACACCACTTGCCACAGAGGGAGATAAGCTGCAAAGCCTGGGGGCTTCCTGCAGAAAGCGCCCTTCCCTGGAGCCAAAGCTGAAGTCCAGCAGTCGCCATGGAGACAATGGTCTCAATGGCAGGTAACAAAGCTCAGCAAACTCCTGAAAACAGCCTTGAGCAGCCAGCCAGAGTCTACAGTCAACAGGTGGTAGGGAAAGGGGAGGGAGTGTCCCAGAGCATCGTCCTCCGGGGGAGATTTCTGGCATCTGCCAAGGCCAGAGCTGATAGGGGAGCCAAATAGCTGATAAATATATTTTGGCTGGGAGAGAGTAGTGTCCATTTTGCAGCTACTCATCTCCTGGTCCTGTGTGGTCTCATAAATGATCTATATTCCATTGCTAAGCTGACAGTTTCTCTGAGATGTTCTCCAAGGTGTGATTTAAAGTCAGAATCCCAACAGCCCTGCCCACAATCATCTCAGGCAGCTTAAAGGGGCTTTTGACAGCTGCCCTCACTTCTCTAATTTGACGATATGTCAGTGCAGTGCTTAGTCCAATCAGCATAGTACTTGCAATCATGAATCCACTTGCAAAAATAACCTCAACATCCTCGACTGACAGCACCGCCAGACACACAACCCTCCACCTCTCCCAGGAGTCCATCTTGTATCCAGCTGCAAATTTCCAATCAGGACACTCAGGTTCCCCCGAACCCCGACTTCTCATCAAGAAGATGGTGTCAATTGCGTTGAGAGACCAGTTGATCAAATCCCTATTTTAGTTTTAAAAGAACAGCATTGAGCGAGTCTCCCAAGTAAGATAGTAGCAGAGAAGACAAGAGCTAAGCAGGAGAGATAAGGGAGGAGAGGGAGGAAAGACAGTCAAGACAATGACAGGTCGACTTGGCCTTGTGTTTTGGATTATGGTCATGTTGGAACATCGAAGTGAAAGTTTGCCTTCAGTATTTGCTGATAACGTGTAGCATTCATCTTTCCTTCAACTTTGACCAAGTGTCCTGTGGTATTGTAACACACATCCCTAAAACATCAGAAATCCTCCTCTGTGCTTTATAGTAGTAATGATGTTCCTTTCGTCATAGGCCTTGCTGACACCTCTCCAAATGTCACGTTAATGGTTGTGGCCAAAACGTTTTTGGTTTTTGGTCTTTGGTCTCATCACTCCAAATTATTTTGTCCCAGACGTTTTGAGGCTTGTCTCTGTGCTGTTTGGCATATTATAGATGAGATACTTTGTGGCATTTGCACAGTAATGGCTTTCTTCTGGCAACTTGACCATGCAGCCCATTTTTTTTTCAAGTGCCTTCTTATTGTGCATCTTGAAACAGCCACACCACTAGTTTTCAGAGAGTCCTGTATTTCAGCTGATGTTATTTGTGGGTGTTTCTTTGCATCCTGAACAATTTTCCTAGAAGTTGTGGCTGAAATTTTTGTTGGTCTACCTGACTATGGTTTGGTTTATATAGAGTCCCTGATTTTCCATTTGTTAATTATTTGTTAATTACTGGCATTATCAATTCCTTGGATATCTTTTTGTATCCCTTTCCTGTTTTATAGAGTTCATCTACCTTTTCCCATAGATCTGTTGACAATTCTTTTAATTTCCTCATGAATCACAGTACAGAAACGTTAGTGGCTGAATTAAATCCATTAAATGCACCTCAAAATCCACAATAGACTAACTCAAAAGGTGCAATCTTGAAGGTTTTACCAGGAAGGTGTTACCAGTCCCCCTATCTGAACATCATTGAAAATCTGAGGATAGACCTTAAATATGCATGCAAGATGATCCAGAAATCTGGATCAGAACACAGAACTGGAAGACATTTTGCAAGGACAAATTGCTTAAAATCCCTCAAACAAGAAAGACTCCTGGATGGTTATGCAAGCCTTTACAAGCTGTGACACTTGCCAAAGAGGGTGCTACTAGAGGCTAAGCATACAGGGTGTTTTTTTTGTTTTGTTTCATTTTGTTTTGGGACTGTTTCATTTATTGTTATTTTGAAAATGTAAAAGATGAAACAGAAATTTTGTTTTGCTTAAAATACAAAGTCATATTTAAATTAATGGCTTTTGTAGATTATTTAAATTTCATGTTACTTAAATGTTCACAGTAACAGTAAATTTGACCATGGATGCCCAAACCTTTGAATGCCACTGTAAGCCTTTACCAGTTTGGGTAAGCCTGATCACCCATTATAAGATCAGGACAAATAATAGCTGCTTTTCAGTCAGCTGGTAATTCATCAGTATGAATAGATAGATATAGCCCTCATCTTGTCTTAGTATTCTATAGGCACCCTGTGTTCTAAGGGTCAAAAATGACCTGCCTTCATTAACTCCCTAAAATAAAATGTATTATAAAATTATTAAACCCCATATCTACTTTATTTGAAGAAATAAACCTACATTCAAGTCATCAGCACCCATGTAATCTATTTTGTACACTAAACTAGAGATGTATTATCAAACAATAACATTTTACTAAGAGATGCAAATTCTATAGCTTCAGATAGTAGCAGAAATATAAATTTGGTATCTTCTGCTAATGTTAAAGGCTGCTGGGTGGACTTAAATACTGACAAAGCAGACCTGCTCTGAGCAGGACTCGAACTCAGGCTGTTAGGATTGAGGATGGTGCTCTAACCAGTGCTCTATTGGAGCTGGGAGTAGCTCATTGGTTATTGGGTTTATGAGTAATGGAGATACTTGGTGAATACTGAAGGGAACTGAGAAAGGGTTAAATGATACATTGCAAAGTTTTATCAGAGCATTTAATATCATCCAATATGAGGCATGCCAAAGGATTTTCAAGTGAATCAGAACCTCAGCATTTAAACTGTTCTTATAATAAATTTTTTATTAGAATATTTTTTTTTTTTATCCCTCCCCATTGATAAACTTTTCTTAAAAAAAAATGTTGTGTGCATATTTCTCCTTCTTCTACCTCTTGATCTTTGCTGCTTAAATTTGTTCCTTTACTTTTTTTATTTAAGACTGACATTTACATTTATGGCATTTAGCAGACACCCTTATCCAGAGCGACTTACAAAAGTGCTTTGCTGTACACTCAGAAAACATTTATTTTTAAACCATTTATTTTCTTCACTAAAATCAAATCCTTTTATTTTAAAGGTTAAAATATCAATGTAGTCTCTTGCAGCCCCTATTCAATTTCCCTATCTCTTAAAAAACCTTATCCTTCCCTTCTCAGACCACTGTGCTCTTAAATCAGTCCTGGAGGGTCTGCCAGAGGCTGTACTACTCCCAATAACTCTTAACTATATCCTCATTTTGCAACAGGGTGCAGCCTCCACAGCTCTCCCCAATCATCACACTAGTGAGGAGAGTGTGCAGGACAGTATAAGGTGGTGAGAGAAGAACATGGGAGTTACTGTAATTTTGGGCAGTTTCTTGTAAAAAAAAAAAAAAAAAAAAAGGGGTAGTCAGTGCAGGCTGAGGTGCCATTGCCGCTAAACCAGGTGAAGCACTGCTCCTCTGGATGCTTTTCTGAAGTAGTTATAACTTAAAATACCTAAGACCTGCAATAAAACAAACTAAGAATCTTTACCCATTCTTTTTTTTATCATTCTTTCATAAAACACAATTAAAATCCCCCCAACCACTAATGGAGCATCCCTAGCATGTAGGGCTGCATGCCTTACATATTTGTTAAAGCCATGCACATGAAACATGTGGCTGGCTAGAGATTCAAATCTCCCTCAATAACCACAGGCCCCACCTCCTCCTCTGTCACTTCTTGCTTCTACAACCCATTGGAAAAATTAAAGAATCACCAGTCTCTGAGGATGTTCCTTCAGTTGTTTAATTTTGTAGAGAAAAAGCAGATCACAGATATGACAAAGAACTAAAGGCATTTCAAATGGCAACTTTCTGGCTTTAAGAAAGACTAACAGAAATCAAGAAAAATAATTGTGGTAGCCAGTAACAGATTTTTTATTACAAGCACAGGGAATAAATTATGGAATCACTCAATTCTGAGGAAAAAATTGTCATGACCTTGCAAATTTTCATTACAAACACTAACACCTGCATCAGATTAAAGCTGCTAGTTAGTTTGCAGGTAAAAAGGAGTGTTACAACAAGTGGACTGACATGAATCATGACTCCAACACCAGAGATGTCAACTGAAACAAAGGAGAAGATGGTCAAAGACAGAAAACTTAAAGCAATATGCCTTGAAGACAGAAAATCTACAACAAACTGCCTAAAGGAAAGGGGATTTACATACAGAAAAGCTAAAAGAAAGCCATCACTAACACCTAAACAGAAAAATACAAGGTTTCAATGGGCTAAGGAAAGGCAATCGTGGACTGTGAATGTCTGGATGAAAGTCATATTCAGTGATGAATCTCGAATCTGCATTGGGCAAGGTGATGATGCTGGAACTTTTGTTTGGTGCCGTTCCGATGAGATTTATGCAGACGACTGTCTGAAGAAAACATGCAAATTTCCACAGTCATCGATGATATGGGGCTGCATGTCAGGTAAAGGCACTGGAGAGATGGCTGTCATTACATCTTCAATAAATGCACAGGTTTACATTGACATTTTGGATACTTTTCTTATCCCATCCTTCAAAAGGATGTTTGGGGGTGATGAAATCATTTTTAAAGATGATAATGGATCTTGTCATAGAACAAAATCTGTGAAAACATTCCTTGAAGAAAAACACATAAGGTCAATGTCATGGCCTGCGAACAGTCCGGATCTCAATCCAATTGAAAATCTGTGGTGGAAATTAAAGAAAATGGTCCATGACAAGGCTCCAACCTGCAAAGCTGATCAGAGTAACAGCAATCAGAGTAAGCTGGAGCCAGATTGATGAGTACTGTTTGTCACTCTTAAAGTCAAGAGACTGCAAGCAGTTATAAAAGCCAGAGGTGGTGCAACAAAGTACTAACGATGTGTTGGAGTGTTTGTTTGTCATGATTCCATAATTTTTTCCTCAGAATTGAGTGATTCCATAATTTATTCCCTGTGCTTGTTCTAAAAATCTAACTCTTACTGGCTACCACAATTATTTTTCTTGATTTGTTTTAGTGTTTCTTAAAGCCAGAAAGTTGCCATTTGAAAATGCCTTTAGTTTTTTGTCATACTATGATCTGCTTTTTTTCTACAAAATAAATCAACTGAAGGAACATCTTCAGAGACTGGTGATTCCATAATTTTTGCCACTCTTTGTTCTCTGGGCCATGCTGCCTGGTGCACTTTGCTTGCTTTTACTTTGTTGGCAAAAGATTTAGGGCATCTGTAGAGATGGGTATTTTCACCACAAATATTGTACTTTCCTAGGAGCTTACCCTCGGCTTCCTTGAATAGTAAGCCTACATAATGATGCCTCCACATCCACAGGCAGCCAACATGCTGAGAGGCACCTTGTGGCTGTTAAAACCACTGAAATAATAAATACATTTAACTAAAATTGGAAAAGAAAACAAGGAATTTTTACATACCCCTGAATTGCAGGCATCTCTCCTTCAGCATAGGTGAAATATTGGAAACCTGAAGACAAGAACAACCAAATGAACCCAAGGGCAGGCTGGTTAAATGCCTACTACCTGAAGCTCAAACAACTGCTGTAAGAGTAAGGTTTAAGTCCTGAGCATTAGAAACCATGGACACAATGTCCAAGAGCTCAATATTTCCAAGTATTTTCATTATACAACTATCTTAGTCAAAACATTAAGAACCAATATTATACTAGCTCATACATCTATAATGCTTTAAAATATTTGATGAACAAATCAAACTATAAATCATAACCCTCAGCAGGTTGAGAGGCTACTAGTAAACCACATCATGGTGAGCTATAGCATAAGTGTATACATATAATCTACAGAATGCCATAACACAGTACAAACAACCATAAATCATCACTAAACCAGTAAATAAAACAATAACTGCAAATTTCAACTTAGAAAAGGAAAGAAGTGCATTATGAGCTGAATATTACTCACTGTTCCCCACCAAACATGTAGCATACTCTGCAGGGACATAAAGTCTATTAGTGGAACTGACACAAAACATTCTGCTTTTGCTGGTGGAAGGAGCCTGTTCCTGGTGATTGGTTTCACTGCACAGTTTTGGTATTTTGGTTTTGCAAGGTTAGGTGTTTTGATTTATGATTTGGGATATGCTTTGTCTTCCTGGTAAGCTTCAGGGGTTTTTGTTTTCTTGTGAATATTAGTGTTTGGACCATGTACTAGCATGTTTTAGTTTATATATTTTTTTGTTATTGAAAGCATTACTCACTCTCTCTCTCTCCTTCTTCTCCTGCCACAGTGGATCATCTGTCTCCATCTTGCCCTATCCCCTGCCTCCTCTACTGTTACACCAACCATCTCAATGTCCACTTTCACTACATCCATAAACCTTTTCTGAGGTCTTCCTCTTCTCCTTCTTCCCAGCAGCTCCATCTCCAACATTCTTTGTCCAATATATCCACTATTGTTCCTCAACACATGTCCAAAAAATCTCAACCTGGCCTCTCTGGCTTTATCACCAAACTGCTCCACCTTCACTGTCCCTCTGATCTGCTAATTTCTAACCTTGTCCATCCTGCCCTCTCATCCACCTTAATTCTCTGCACTTCCTGATCTACTATCCCACCACCGTTCCCCCTCCTCTCTCTCTCCTCATTCATTAGTTCTTCAAAGTACTCCTTCCATCTACTGAACACTCTCTGTTCACTCACTAGTACATTTCCCTCTCTATCCTTTATCAGCCTAACCTGCTGGTCATCCTTTCCATCTCTATCTCTCTGTTGGGCAAAATCATACAAGTCCTTTACTCCATCTTTACAGTCCAGCCTCATTTTACAGATAACCACCCTATCCTGCCTTCCTAAACTTTCCCCTGGCACCACTTTACAATCTCCAATCTCTTTTAGGTGCCATTTCCTGCTAAGGACCTGTGTGCACCTCCCTCCACTCTTGTATGTCACCCTGTGTTCTTCACTCTTCTGAAAATGTGTTTACAACAGCAATTTCCATTCTCTTCCATTCAAAATCTACAACCATCTGACCTTCTGCATGTCTATCTTTCACAACATACATACCCAGCACCTCTTCATCCCCCCTGTTCCCTTCACCAACATGTCCAATGAACTCTGTGCCAATAACCAGCCTCTCCTCTCTACGGACACATTCTACCACTTCATCCATCATACTCAAAAATTCCTCTTTCTCCTCTAAATGACAACCAAATTTTGGTGCATATGACAACATAAAAAATTACACCATCAACCTCCAACTTCAAGCTCATGACACTCTCTTTACATCCAGAACACTTTTCACAAACAGTTCCTTTAGGATTATCCCTACACAATTTCTCTCCCTATCTACAACATGATTCAATTTGAATCCACATCCAATGTTCCTGACCTTGCTTCCTTTCCATCTGGTCTCCTGAACACACAGAATATCTACCTTCCTTCTCTACATCATGTCTGCAAACTCTCTGCCTTTACCAGTCATTGTCCCTACATTCAGAGTTCCGACTCTAACCTCCACACTCCTGCCTTTCCTTCTCTCTCGCTGCCACCTAACCTGCCTTCCTCCTCTCCTCCTTGATGGTCTTTCAATTTCAACCGGCACCCTGCTGGTCAACTGCACCAGAGCCGGTCATTGTTAATTCGGGCTTCGACCAATCCGGTATGGCAGTCATATTCATGATCCACATTATAGTTTTAACTGGATGCCCTTCCTGATGCAAACCTTAACATTAATCCGGGCTTGGGGCCAGCACAAGAAGTGCACAAAGTACACCACTAACGGCTGTTTTTTCCTTTTTTCTTTCATTTGAATATCTTAAAATATATTTGACCTTGTCTCGTGTTCCCTTCTGATACCCAAAAAACATGGATCCTTAATTCCCTAATTGTTATTCCCAGGGTGGTGTAGTCTGGACTTAGGTTTAAAATTATTATTGGTATTACATTAATTTCATTACTTCAAGTACTAATTAGGTATCTCTTGCTTTAACCTTGCCACTTAAGCAATAAAGCTCATAAAACATACCAGAGAGACTTGTATGTTGGAAGAATATGTAAACATTAAATCAATTACGGTAGTTTTCAGAAATGTAAGGATCAAATCTAATAAGGTAAGATACTATTTGGTGAGGATGGAGAGAATCAAATCTCTGAATTACTTTCTCATAGTCTATCCTACTTCATCACCTAATAACACTGTATTAGCACACAGTTATTCATAAGTGTACTTGGTAATATAGCACCTTGGGCCAAAGAGCAATGGTTAACTTTATGGTCATGTCACTGAGGCCATATGTTTTGGACACTTGGGTTAAGAGAGGCATTGAGCTGTCCACTGATCACCTTTTGGTGGTGAGTCAGATCAGGTGTCAGGTAAAGGAGACCTGGAAGGCCCAAATGAGCAGTGAGGATCTTCTGGAAGATGCTCAGGCAACTCTGAAGATGAAGGATGTATACTGTCTAAGCTGTTTTTGTACCTCTGAAATTGGTAGAGGAGTTTGTTGGGTGCTGGAAGATACATTCTGAATAACTCCTAAACCCAAAGTACATGCCTCATATCTAGAGTTATGGTTGAATGATACAGACAATGTGGAGCCACAAAGGGCAAGAAAGGGGTCTAGAAAATATATGCAAATTATCAAGACCTCACTCTTCTCAGCCTGCTTGGGAAAGCTTATGTCAGGATCCTGGTAAAGAGGATTCATACGGATAGCTGAACCTCAGATGCTGCAGGAGTATTGCAGATACTGCCCAGGCCATGGAATAGTGAACCAGCAGTATACACACTTTCTCAGGTGATTGAGGGTGCATGGAAGTTTGCCACTTTAGTCTACATGAATTTTGTGGACTTGGAGAACACTTATGATCATGTTCCTCAGGTGCTCTGGAGGTACCAGGGTTGCTTATGTGGTTTGTGTGGTCCTTGTACTCACAGTGTGTGAGCTGTGTCTGAATTCTCAAAGTCTTTTTTCAAGAGTATTTCAGGATTCCCCAACAGTAGTTAGTGCAACTAGCTGGAGAAAGTGCTTGTCCTATCCTGTGCTTGCCCTATTTCCACAGTGATTAAATCCCTACCCCTCAAAGCACATGACTTTGAAATTGACCAAGCAGATAATAAGGTGATTATTAAGGTTATTGCACTGACACACAAAGTAACAAACTTTTTCCAATTTGCATTTGGTGATGTGTTCCATTTGATGTCAAATCAATATTGAGGGACAACTATGGTGGACATGAACATTGCTAGAAATCAAAACAGTGTTGTTTTGTATGCCCAACAGAGAGCACAAGTTCAAATACAAGTTTGAATAAAAAGTTAAAATGATGGACAAAATAAGCCCTCAACAGTCCATAATGAAAGCAACCTAATTAGTTGACTGGGAGAAAAATCATCATCCTCCATTGACAATGTGTCCAGAATGTCCAAAATGATCAAAAAACAACCATAGGCTGAGAGTTAAGCAAAAACTTCAGGAATAGGATGAGTACCTGGGGCTGTGTACTTTTCAGGTAACTTGCAACACATGCCAAGCATCAATCTAGATTGCGACTGAACAACTTGCCCTCCCTGAGCCCTCCTTGGGCCATGCACTTATTCCTGCTCCCTGAGCTTGTGCTCACTCTCTCTGGCTCTCTGTAAAGTCGGTCACACTTTTCTCCCTCTCCTCCCTTATCTCTCGTGCTTAGCTTAGCTCTTCAGTCTTATCTGCTACTATTTCACTTGGGAGACTCACTCAACACTGTTCTTCTAAACTAAAGTATGGATTTTATCACCTGGTCTCTCAACGCAATTGACACCATCTTCTCGACGAGAAGTCTGGGTTCGGGGGAACCTGAGTGTCCTGACAGGACATTTGTGCCTGGATACACGATAGACTCCTGGGAGAGGTGAAGGGTCATGTGCCTAGCAGCACTGTCAGTCAAGGATGTTGAAGATATTTTCGTAATTGGATTCATTGGAAATTGGATTCAAGTACTTTGCTGATTGGACTAAGCACTGCACTGACATATTGTCAAATTAGAGAAGTGAGGGCAGCTGTCAAAAGCCCCTTAAAGCTGCCTGAGATGATTGAGACTGTGGGCAGGGCTTTTGGGACTCAGACTGTGACTTTAAATCGCACCTTGGAGAACATCTCAGAGAGGCTGTTAGCTTAGCAACGGAGTATAGATCATTTGGGAGACCTTACAGAACCAGAAGATGAGTAGCTGCAAAATGGATACTACTCTCTCCCAACCAACAATGTTCTTGTTATCAGGTCTTCAGTTCCCCTATCAGCTCTGGCCTTGGCAGATGCTGGAAATCTCCCCCGGAGGATGACCCCTGCCCCCCCCTTCTCCCTACCACCTGTGGATTGTAGACTCTGGCTGGCTGCTCAAGGTTGTTTTTCCAGGAGTTTGTTGAGCTATTTGTTATCTTGTCTCCATGGTGACTGCTGGAGTTCAGCTTTGGCTCCTGGGCAGGGTGCTTTCTTCAGGAGGCCCCCAGGCTTTCACAGCTTATCTTCCTCTGTGGCAAGTAGTGTCTGCATATCGGCAGTGGATTAAGCTGGCAGCCGGGCGGGAACTGCTTGTTTGACTCTTACCTTCCCCACCTCCCCATTACTTTTGTCCCTCAGCATCCCGAATCCTGTCCCGATTTCCTAGTCTATGTTGATTTACATGTGCTTTAATTCCTTTTGATGTGTTTTATCTACCTAAATTATGCTCCTCTTGGAACATAGTCTGTGTGTGTTTTTTTTTTTTTTCTTCCATCTTACCTCATGTATACTGCTTCTGTTTTCTCAATACAAGATAGCGCTGCCGTCGCGACTGGTTTACAGTCATAATAAGCATTTCACTGCATGTTGTACTTGTGTGTGTGTGTGACAAATAAAATGAACCTTGATGCATACATATGCATACAGAACATAGGAAATAGAAAATGAGGTATAAGCAAACAATATTAGAAACATTATAACTGGTACTATAAATCCACAATAAATAAAGTCCACATGTAAATAAACTAGGCTACAACTATTTTTAAGTATCATATAATCATATCATATAATAAATGATAAGAGCTGCAGCATTTAAGATGGAATAAAAGCAAAAATAAATGAAGCCAACTTTAGTTGGCCTTGTGTCACCTTAAATGGTACATTAGTTTCATCCAGGCACTTGTAACTGCTTTACTGTTTAAGGTCTATCAATATTGTCAAACAATGTGATTGTGTGAATATAGCAGCAGCATTTATGGTGGAACTGAAATATCAAAGAACTAAACTTTGCACTTGGAAGTAACTAGAATATCAAGGAACTGTATTGGTGTTTTTTTTATGTTTTTAAACAATCCTGCAACTCCAGTCCACAACCTGTCTGCCCATGACCATGATTACAATTCTATTATTAGTTAATAACCCAGCCTCAAGAAGAACAATCACAAGTTTACCTGCAGTTAATGCTTGTGGAATCTTTTTTTCTGTAGGCCTCATTGTAGGCCATCAACACAAACTGTGAAGAAACGGATGAACTTCTGTCTACTTTAGTGGTCCTACTAGGTAGACATGTCTAATTGAATGGACTGAGTGGATACAGTGTTTAAACACTCCAACAGCATGGTTGTGTCTGATCCACTCATACCAGTGCAACACACACTAACACACCATATCATTAGAATTATGAGAATTACCCACCATTTAAATGACACCTGCTCACTGGAGTTGCTGCGGGGTCCTGAATATTCAAAAACAGAGTGAAAGTATGTTAACAAAGTAAACAGAGATGCATAAGGACTATAAAGATTTCCTGTATGGTAAGAGAAACAGATGGATAGTGAATTTAGAAACGAGGTGGTCACAATGTTATGGTTGATCAGTAGCATAGTTTTAAATGGCATTGTATTATATTTTAATAACATTATTTAAGTTCACTTATGCATATTTCAGAAGAATAAACAAGTGAACTGAGAACTTCTATTCAGATAAAACATTTAACCAACATTACTTATTAGCTGAATGATGGACAAGGGTACTTGGGGATAAGTGCTGGGCTCAAGGGCTTTCAGAAAAGCAAACTTCTGGTCTAAAATCATCTTTAAAAAGCTCACTAGATGGTCACAACAGATGTCCATATTTAAATCTATAAAAATATAAATTAATTTATTCTTTCTAAAACTAAACCTTAAATATTATTTATTCAAGCAACAAACTGTACATCACAAGTGCAGGAAATACAATTTGCTTGTTATAAAACAAATGACGATTTCAGACATTGTGTCATGGCATTAATTTGTCAGGGTGAAAACAGATTCATTCTTGAAGACCCTGGATGAAAAATGAGACCTGATAAAATAATTCTAAATGCTTTTGTGAACCATTTGTAGAAGAAAGAATAAACAATAGGATTCCAGGTTGAATCCATAAATCCAATCCAACCAATTGTGTCAAACAATACTGGAGGAACTGAATAAGCAATGAAAGGATCTGTGACATTACAGATGAAAAATGGTGTCCAAAGAGACAGGAATTCACCCAAAATCACAGCCAGAGTTTTTGTGGCTTTTCTCTCTTCTTTACTTATTGTTTGCCCACTTTTTTATATTTTGAGTCCTGTATGGACTTTGCTTGCTTTTGTGCAGAACTGAATATGTTTTATATACTGAGCATCATAATACCTGTCAGTGAGACACTCCAGCATATGGAGCTCATGATCACTGTGGCGAAGGGAATGACTTTATTCTGATACATCAGAGGGTGACACACAGCATAGTATCTGTCAATGGCTATAAAAGACAAATTCATAATGAAAGCAGTGCACAACATAATAACACTGCTATGTACTTTACAGAATAAAGTGCCAAAATACCAGCAAGTCTCTATAGAATGTAGCATGTTAGAATAGAATAGAAGAATAGAATAGAACTTTATTGATCCAATGGGAGGGTTCCTTCAGGGAAATTAAGTTTCCAGTAGCAGCATCAGTACAGTACCGAAAGTAGAAAGATAGATAAAAAAAAATAGTAAGAGTAAGAATCACTATACAAATACATAGAATATATAATATACAGACTATATTACAATATACAATATAGATAATAGTGATATGTTAGGAGGCATCCTAAAACCACCCAGCAACAAATCAGTAACAGCTAGTGACAGAATGAAATAATTAGTTGGCACGTGCAGCTGCTTAAAATGAACAATGGTTATGATGACAAAAAGGTTTCCCAGAACAGTTAAAATCACCACTGAGCTGAAAAACAAATACAGTGACCTCCTCAAAAGTACAGGATAAACAAACCTTGGACAAGATCTGTTTACAAAATCATAGCAAAAAGGAGTAATGTCCAATATCTGTGGCTGGCTTGAGTTCATTCTGAAGTTTAAGTAACATCGCAGGTGGTACTATATTTCTGTATGAGTATTATAAAAATTCCAGATTTTTAATTGATTGAAAATTCTTTCAGGGTGGTATCCATCTACTTCTGAATGTAATGCATGGCATGAATGTGTATTGCATGGCATGAATGTGAATTGTTAGAAATTTGGCTTAGGAATAGGGAGATTGGATGTTCAGTTTATGACTTGATTCACACTGCCCCAGCTTAGATGGTCCAATATCAAGACTGCATACTGTAGACAGTCATCGTTTAAGAACCCTCAGGTTTGTTGCAATTAATGGATAAATACAACTTGTTAGCATGATATTATCATGTCATTACTCCTTTTCTGCCGATCTGCAATGTACAGTGCTACCAAAAAACTTAGTTTTAGCAGCAGTTAAATCAGAGCAGAGAAAAATAATATAGATATCCTTGCAACTACACATGGAGCACTGAATATCAAAGAGAATGAAAGTATGTATTCAAGGTTCCCAAAAAAAGCAATATATATATATATATATATATATATATATATATATATATATATATATATATATATATAGGAATAGAAATAAACAGTATATAAAGATGTAAGAAAAGAGATGCAATTACTATAAATAACAAATAAAGCATCACATAAATGAGTCACAGTCGTAAGCAGTTTGGTACGAATATAGCAGTTTATGAGTAAGAGAAGAAAACAGCAGCATGGATAAACAGCAGCATGGATAAAGTGTCAAGTGTTCAATTCAGGTCCCATTAGAGATTGGAGTTCAAGAGTCTTACAGCTTCAGGGAAGAAGTTGTTTTTTAGTCTAATGGTTCTACACTCAATGCTCTGCAACCAACTGCTTGAGGGGAGCAGAGCAAAAAGTGTGTGTGCTGGGTGAGTGGGGTCTTTCATCATTCAGGTGGACTTCTTGCTGAATCTGGAGGTGTAAATGTCCATGGTGTTGGGGAGGCTGACTCCAACAATCCTCTGTGCAGCCTTCTCTACCCTGTGCAGAGCTTTCCTCTTCTGACCATTTGTTGGTCATCATTTATGTTCAAAACTTGTACTTAGCATGAATACTGTACTGTGTGGGTCCATAATTACATACCCATGATTAATATCTATAATCATATTCATGAAGATATATACCAAACGATCCAACTACATCTTTACTTTATGTATTTGTACCTATAAAACTTGCATTTACTAATACTTAGCTTTTAGATGTCCAACATATGTGTTTACTATTTCAATATACAGTATATTGTCAAATCTATGTTTTTTAAAACTCTCTCTCTCACATGCACGCACGCACACACACACACACACACACAATGGTACTTGAAAGTTTCTGAACCCTTTGAAGTTTCTATTTTTCTGAATAAAGTTGAAATAAGGAGGACCAAATCTAACTAATAAGAAAAAAAATGTTTCCAATATTGCATGTCTGTGAATAGCAAAGGATTGTGAACCTTTAGGATCAGCTGACAGTTTGAAAGTGAACTGAGAGTCATGGCATGTACAAAGAGACTTCTCAAGAGAAGAGTTAGGAATAGGTTACAAGATCATCACTAAGTCTGGACATGAATCGTGTTTGTTTATAAGTACATAAAAAGGTTACAGAATTCCCATGGGGAAACCCAGCCCGGATGTATTACGCATTCACCAATCAGAACATGCCAGACTGTAAAGCTGGCCCCTCAGATCACCTCACCGAAAACTCCAGGGCAGAAATTTGACTCAATGTCTTGACTGTCAACCCCAACAAACCTCTAACTGCCAGTAAGCCCCACAGCTTGTCCCTGGCATGCATGTTGAAGGACCAACCACACAACCAGCCAGCTCTCGCGGGGGAAGCCTGCTGGGAACTGGCTTTTCCAGGGTCATGAACAGGGTCAATGCTGCTCTCTAACCTCCACTTCCACTGTGTTTGACAGCCAGCTGCATGACAAGTCACAAGTAAGGCATGACATCTAATCCTTTGGGTGCCTATTGGGTCTAAAATGGGTGGTTTTAGTAATAACAAATTAATGTAGTCTGACTTAATTTGTTTCAAACAGACAGAATGTCTTGTGGTGTTGAGGAATTAATGAATCTATATAAAAATGTACAAAAATATAACGTACATAAGCATTCATAGCCTTTGCTCAAAACTTTGTTGAAGCACCTTTGGCAGCAATTACAGCCTCAAGACATTTTGAGTATGATGCTAAAAGCTTGGCGCACCTGGTTTTGGAAAGTTTATCCCATTCTTCTTTGCAGAACCTCTCAAGCTTAATTAAATGGGTGAGGAGTGTATGTGCACAGTCGTTTTAGATATCTCCAGAGATGTTCAATTGGGTCCAAGTCCGGGCTCTAGCTGGGCCACTTAAAGGACATTCACAGAGTTGTCATGAAGCCACACCTTTTGTTATCTTAGAATAGAATAGAATAGAATAAAACTTTATTAATCCCTTGGGAGGGTTCCTTCAGGGACATTAAGGTTACAGTAAGCAGAAAATAGGCAGAAAAAAATAATTTAGTAGAGGTAAGCAGCACTATATAAATATATAGAATATATAATATACAGACTATTTTACAATATACAATATAGACAATAGTGCATGAGAAAGAAAAGAGTCCTGTAGGAGGGTGTATTGCACCTTATTATTGCACTTGAAAACTGTTTATTGCACAGAGAGTCCAGTGTGTTGTGGTGGTTGCAAGTTGCTCTTAGCTGTTGACTGTTGGTTCAGTTCCTACTCATTCCCATCCTTAATCCTCTGGATGGTGTTGAAAGCACTTGAGAAGTCCAGAAACAGAATCCTCACTGTGACGTTCCCCTTATCTAGGTGTGAGTGGGCTCGGTGTAGCAGGTAGATGATTGCGTCTTCCACGCCAACACCTGCCCGGTACGCAAACTGCAGATCATCCTGGGCGTGTTGCACCTGGGGTCTAAGGAGACCGAGGAATAGCCGCTCTAGCGTCTTCATCAGATGGGAAGTGAGTGCCACAGGTCGGAAGTCATTCAGCTCACTTGGCCATTTCTTTTTCGGAACCGGAACAATGCACAATGTCTTCCAGAGGGTAGGCACTCTCCCCACCTGCAGGCTGAGGTTGAAGAGATGCTGAATTGGCTCACCCAGTTCTGCAGCGCAGGCCTTCAGCAGTCGAGGACATACTTTTGTCAGGCCCTGGTGCTTTCCTGGGGTGAAGCCTCCTCAGTTGACCTCTTACTTGGCCCGCAGTGAAGAGTGGAGTCTGTGTTGTGGTTGATGATGATGATGATGATGATGATGATGATGAGGAGGATGTTGTCGTAACTGCTGGAGGATTTGTTGACAGAAGAGGAAGAGATAGATGGGGGGTGCATGGGTTGGTTGAACCAGTTGAAGAAGTTGTTGAACACCAACTTCTGGTCTTGGTGTTGTGGCCTGTGATGGTTCTCACACCTTCCAAGACCCTCCTCATGCTGTTCTCCTCTAGCCTCTGTTCCACTTTCCTCCTGTAGTTATCCTTTGAAATCTTTCAGGCAACGTTTCACCTCTTGCTGTGCTGCTCTTATCGCCTCCCTGTCCCTGCTCTGGAAGGCGGCCTTCTTCCTGTTGAGGGCAGCCTTGACTTTCTGTGTTACCCATGGCTTTTTGTTGGGGTAACATCGTACCGTCTTGGTGGGGGAGACCACATCTGCACAGAAGCTGAGATAATCTGTCAGGCAGTGTGTCATCCCCTTGATGTCCTTATAGTGTGGGCTAAGCAGCACATCCCAGTCAGTGGGTTCATAGCAGTCCCTGAGAGTTTCTTCCATTTCTGGAGACCAACTCCTGATGGTTCTGGTGGTTGCAGGCTGTCTTTGGACCATGGGGGTGTACTTTGGCTGAAGGTGGACCAGGTTGTGGTCCGACTTCCCCAGTGGGGGGAGGGGTGTGACACTGTATGCCTCTTTCACATTAGCATACAGCAGATCGATTGTCCTGTTGTTTCTTGTAGGACAGTCCACACACTGGTGAAAGGTAGCCAAAGTAGAGTCCAAAGTAGCATGATTAAAGTCTCCAGAGATGATCATAAACGCCTCAGGGTATTGTGACTGCAACCTTGCCATAACAGAACATATCTGCTCACATGCAACGGCTGCGTCTGCTCTGGGGGTGATGTACACACAGACGGCGATCACGTGACTGAATTCACGGGGGACGTAGTAGGGTCGGAGGCTAACAGCTCCAGATCCGGACAACATAAGACCACCTTAACAGTGATATGGCCAGGGTTACACTAGCGACTGTTCATGTAGATGATCAGCCCCGCTCCTTTGCTCTTCCCGCAGGCTTTGGTTTCTCTGTCGGCTCTCACAGTAGTGAAGCCCCACAGGTCCACGTTGGCATCCGGTACGAGCTGGGTTAGCCATGTCTCTGTAAAGATTAACAAGCTGCTCTCTCTGTAGATCCACTGATTGTTGAGGGCAGACAGCTTGTCGATCTTGTTTGGCAGCGAGTTCACATTCCCCATGATGACAGAGGGAACGGACGGTTTGCAGCGCCGCCGGTTGTCCGTTAGCTTAGCCTTTAGCTTAGCACTGGCCTTGCAGCCCCGGGCTCTCCTCCGCAGCTCCTCCAGGATCGGATGTCGTATCCCGGCGTGTACCTCTATTCTCAGGGCCAGCAGCTCCTCTCTCGAATACGAGAGAAAACTGGCTCCTGGTTGCATCTTCGCGGTTGTAAATATCTATGGGATATATATCAGTACACACTATGTCTTCTTGAGAAGAGCAAGTGTGTGGAAAGGTGAGAAAGAAGTTAAAAAGTGCTAAAAAATAGGGAGCTACTGCTGGAGGCAGCCATCTTGCACAGCGCCTCACTAACATGTTATCCCATGATAACAGTCTTCACAAATAAACATTACTGTACTTGAAATGATGGAGAGCTAAGTCTTATAGTTTCAACACTAATTTTTCAGGATAGCCTTGTGTCTCATTTTTTATATTTATATATTTATATTTTTATGTTTGTATTTACTTAAAAAATGCTTACAAAAATGAGTAAATAAGTATAAAACACACACACATTCATCAGTTAAACCTTTTTGAAGTTGCAGTTATAATACAATTTTGTGATGCTTCAAGAGGGATAATCAAAGGTGGAATTGAGAGAAAATATGCTCTCTATCTAATACTATCTGACCAAATGGACATCTTAGTCCATTACCTCTATGCAGATTATTTTTCATCTGTCAACCTGAAGTGATCACTTGAGGTCTTTGTTTGTATGACCCTTTGCAGTCAACCATTTGGTGGTACGATCAACAAACTAAGGTGACAACCATCATCCCCCCGAAGAGTGTTGATGATCGCTTCCTTTGCTGAGAGTCAACCTCTCTCACCTTCATCCCCCACTTACCCCTCTTTCAACTCCTCTTCTTCCTCTTTCTTACCCCTCTTACCTTTCCCAATGTATATAATTTCCCCCTGAAATAGATTGGGTAGACTGACGAGGCAGAGTGGTAGTCTGAAAAGGCAAACTGGGATACAGACCAGACTTCTGAACAAATAAGTTATGTCCATGTATGCTTCTCTGTCAGCATGAATGTCACAGAATGAAATGGAGCAGAATGCTTATACTGAACACCAGTGGTCTTAAGGAAACTTGAAAACTCTTCTGAAACAAACTGTGGACTATTGTCACACACCAACACCTCAGGTAAGCCATAATGACTGAACATACCCCTCTGCACTTGGATAGTCTTAAAGTTGTTGAGTCCATGAAATAAACCATTTGAATGGGCATCCACTTTAAAGAACATGTGTTCTTGAAAAGGACCTGCAAAATCTACATGAATTTGCTGCCATGGTATTTCAAGACCCAGCCATGGATGTAGAGATGACAGGCTTTTGATTACATTGGCTTAAGGTACAGGTTTTAAATTTTTCTTCAATTTAAGAATCTTACCCCACATTAAAAAACTTGTAAGGCATTAAGCTCACCCTGCCTGGTTAGACATGGTGTCTGGTTACTAATAGAATCTTTTGTGTTCATCCGAACAACACCAGTTGATGATCTGAGAAAGGACAAGATCAGACATGGTTTCTTACAGATGCCTGCATTGCCTACTGGTAGTGCTTCCAAATGATGTATAAGACATCAACCTGACCCTGTTTTCTCTTTGTGTTGTACCGGATGTGATAACCTGGACAGTCCGTCAGCATTTCCATGATCAACAGCTTGTCTGTATTGAATTGTATAATTATGGGCTCAGAATGCCTGTAAGCGGGCAGTGGTCTTTGAGCAAAGTAAAATGGTGTCCATAGAGATATATATGAAACTTTCTGGCTTTGAGCATAATGTGGTTGTTCCTAACTCCCTAAAGTCCTGAATACAAATGCTATGGGTTTCTCCTTTCCCAACAACAGCGCATGAGAAATCACCACACCCACAATCAAGTGAGTATACTCTTGCTTTCAACTTTGACACATTCCATTGACAAAGTCCATCTCACATTTTTATGCAATAGTGCATTTAGCAGATGTAAAATTGTGGCCAAATTTGAAACAAATCTTGTACAACATTTCATTAGTCTTAAAAAGGAATGAAGCTGATTTATATTGTCTGCAGGAGGTGCCTCTTCAATGGCTTGAACCTTATCCAGGGACTTGTAAAGTCCTGCCGCATTAGTGGTGGGTCCCAGATACTCCATTGAAGTTTTGAAGAATTCACATTTCTCTTGCTGTACTCTCAGGTCAAATTCCTCAAGATGCTGCAATACTGCACTGAAGTTTTTCAGATGCTGGGCATCATCTGCATCAAGTGGATTGAAATGCATATGGCACCACACGAATATGGAGAAATTTAGGCAGTGGGTCTGGTTTCAATGTCAGCATAGCTTCAAAGCCAAAAACACCAGCATGTCTTTTGAGGAGAGTATGTAATATCTCCACATCAGCTTCATGCACACACCTTATTGTTTTAATTTCACTCCAGTTAAATCTTATTCTGAGGAGCCACTCGTGTCCAAAACATGGAGGTCCTTTACCCATGACTACATAGAGAGGGAGCCGAACTCTTTGTTTATTCAACTTAAGTTTCACTTGAATTACCCCCTCGTGGGTGATCATTTCCTGTGTGCACGTTTTAAGAATTAACCTTATGTATATGAGCTAATGTCTCTATAGTCCCTTGGAGATCTCTTGACTCTCCAAATGCCTTGATCTGCCCAAAGATGTGTGCCATTTTACTCTCTGTATTGTGCAGAGTAGTAGCAGCTTCTCCTCTGTGTTAGCCTGCACGGTCATCACTCATTCCTATGAAAGTGGTTCAATCTGTACTTGCCACCACTTCATATTATTTTTCCTGTTAAATGTACTGGGTTTCACAGTCACTAATGACAATCTGAATTACCACTATAAGTTGTTAATGATCTCTCACACAAGACAGAGAGACAGGATCCAGAGGCTGCATCCAGAAACCTGTAATACTCCTCCTCCTTTCCTACTGCTCCTCCTCCTACCCAGAAAAAGGTGGAAGAGTTGATGAGGGGATGGGAGCTGGAGGAATGGACAAAAGGAGTGGTAATTCGGGAAATGGGACAGGCTTCTTGGGACTAATCCTTTTCATATATGATGCTGATGACAAATGAACTGAGACAATAACAGTGAAAGTAACTAATGGTGAAGACACAGAAAGAGTCTCAGCAAAATAGCCACCTATAAAGGACCTTAAAAGGCTTTTCCCTCCATGCTGCTATGTCTCTGATGTGCCGCACCTGGGGCAAATGAACAACAGCAAGAGCATAAATACAGTGTCAGCCTACACAGGGGAAGGCCAAACTGAGGAGGGCTGAGGGCACCCAGACTTTGTACATGGGACATAAGAGGGAGAAACACATGACTGGGAACCCCCTCACAAAGACTGGCAAAGACCTGTAAGCAACCTTAGATATTTATATTGCCAATTCATATTGGTTTTGGTAAAGTAAAAGAGAATAAAAGCTTTCTTAGTTGCTCCCCTCTCATGTTTGTGTATATATCACACTGATCTCCTGGTGTGGTTCACAATTGGTGGAGAATGCATGCACTGCCCACAAGGGCCAGTATCATTGGCATAAATTGTAGCAGATAAGACATACGTGATGCGGGTGTGAGCAAGTTTGCAGACACCAAAATGTTTGCTTTTGTTTTCTTTGTTTTCCTTTTGATGTGTAACTCTCAGTTTTGGCCCGTTGCAAAAGGGAGGTAAAAAAGCTCTCCCCTGTCCCCTCATCATCCCTGGAGCTCAGTGGCTTATCAGTGGCTTTGCAAAGGAGCTGGGGCACTGTTGCCAGCTATCCAAGCTGGCCATTCAATTGCTTGTGGGGGCATCTCCCAGGAGCTGCTGGAATGGACTCTCAGTATGCTGTGGAACCCAGAAACTCATTCTCAAGTTGGACTGGTGTTAATGGTGCCCTGCAGGTCCTGGCAGTCATCGGTGCCAGTTCATTCACTATGTATGAACTGCTGAAAGATGCAATCCATGAGAGATCATGACTTCAGTGACTAACTACAGACAGAAAGTTATTCATCAAGCCTGCACTTTTTACTGCTTTGACCTCCTCCCAGCATGATACCTGATTTAATGCCTATTAACAAGCTCCTTCACAGTTGGATATTCATCTTGGGGAAACAAATCTGATACATACAGGAATGAGCTATAGCTTGCCAGTATTAAACACTGAACATAATGAATATTCTCTTGTATTCAACAGACCTATCTGTGTCCATCCTCATAATGTAATGAAATATTGACACACTATGACATGTGGTACTGCCATGCTACAACCTCTCTGAAACCATGTCTCAACATGTATAGTACTTTTGTGTTTGGGGGAAAAAACAATAAGCTTTCTGATTGTAGATAAAGAATCCCACCCTTTTAACAAAAAGGACCATACAGTTTGCTAGTTACTCTGACAGTGGTGGAGGCTGACTGTGCTAGTGGGGATCTGTATAAGCTCAGTAGACAGAACAAGCATTTTTGTGTGCATTATTGTGATTTTATCAGTGACCATTTGTTTTCAGTATTTTTTATCCAACAAAAACTAAAAAAATGTGTTATTCGAATGTCTTTTAAAAACTTTAATGAACTGTTGTGGAAAACCAGTGATGCCGAGACCTAACAATGAAAGATGAGACATTTAATAGCCTTTGAGTAACTTTATTGGAAGCTTGCTATAGCAGTGTTCTATAAGCAAGCCCCCACTGACACCAGTGAGGGTTCATCCTTTTATATCAGATGCGAAGCCTTATTGTGTCTTATTGGGTCTGCTTGAATATGATAAGTGACATGATTATCAGACATAAGGGTATGAAAGTAAACAGAGAAATAGATGCGTCATGAACATGTCATGTGTTTATGAAGGTGACAGAATGTTCATTTCTTTTGAGAGAACAGAACATAATTATAAAATAGAATAGAACTTTATTGATCCCTTGGGAGGGTTCTTACAGGGAAATTAAGGTTCCAGTAGCACAATCAGTACAGTAGACTACAGAAAGTAGAAAGATAAAAATAATTTAGTAAGGGGCACTATATAAATATACAGAATAAATAATATAGAGACTATATTACAATATACAATATAGATGCACTTTTGAAACTGTTTATTGCACAGAGGGTCAGTTGTGTTGTGGTGGTTGCAGGTTACTGTTAACTGTTTTGTTTGGTTACTACTATTCTTTTATCCTCCTGTCAGACAAGGCAAAAGGGCTCAAATGCTTAATAAAATTTGGTACAAAATATATGGATAAACTTTCACATGAACCAAAATGAAAACTCATTGATGCATTGGTGAAAATAGCATTATGCTAACAGAAGAACCATGATGACTGATGAAGGTAACTTATTGAAAGCCAATTAAATAGTTCATGCATCTCTGACCTGTTCATCATTATTCCTCATGCATTTAACTGCTCTCTGTTTGCTTCCATGTTGCAAAGTATTGCCTTTGTTTCAGCTGTGTGTGTTGTAGATTTCCTGTGTTAGACTTCTTTCTGTTTTCCTGTTGCTAGCTCTGTATTATCCCTTGTATTTTGTATTTCTCACTCTGAGTACTGGATTTCCATTTAATATGCTGCAGTGCTCAATTTATTCTTCTAATGCACTTCCCAGTTCTGATTATGCACACATAGCTTTCATTATTTCTCATCTTTCCGGATATCGACTGGAATTAACCTGCTCTCTTAGACACAAAAAGGAACATTTTATTATCTGTTATTATCTGTTTAGACCATATTATCTCCCAACTGAATTCTTGCATGTGTCATTATCATGATAGCTGCATATGTTCCCCCTTCTGCTAATGCTGATGAGGCTTGTGATGTACTGCACTCAGCTATGTGCAGGCTGCAAATAGAACCCACAGGACCTCCTCCTGATCTCTGGAGACTTCAATCATACTTCTCACAGTATGTAACCTGCAGCACTAGAGTCAATAACATACTGAACCTGTTTTATCCCAAATCTGCAGGTCTGTTTTAAAACAGTGTGGGAAGAACTATGTGATCCAAATGGGGAGGATATTGAGAGTTTCACTCACTGCATTATGGACTATGTCAACTTCTGTGTGGAAAAACACTGTCCCCATGTGTTTCTCCAACAAGCCATGGATAAGTCCTTATATAAAGGCTCTCCTAAAAGGGAAAAGGAGGGCCTTCAGACCATGTGACAAGAATAAGCTAAAAGCTGTGCAGAGAGAGCTGAGAAGGAAGGGGAAAAGAGCTATAGGGGGAAGCTGGAGGAGCAGAAAAATATTGAGTATGGAAAGGCCTCCAAACCATCTCTAGCCACAGGAACCCCATCTCTCAAGTGGTGGAGAACCAGAATTATTATTTCAATAGATTTCACCACTCACCACATGACTTTCCCCACTGCATAACTAATAAAGGATTATCTTACATTATCTCAAACCCCTCAAAGCCATGAAAGAGACTTCAAACGGGAAAATTAAACTGAATGAAATAATGGAAAAGACAATAGACTGAATATAGCTTATCAATACATGCACATACACAGGTAAATATAAAAACAAACAATAAATGGTAAAATAAGCATACAGTGAATAAACCTCCATTCAAACAACTATAGTAATTATAAGCCTTTAGTTATCAAAAATATAAAGTGACAAGTGACATGAGGATATACTTCTAAAACAGTAAGATAAACATGAAAAAAAGCAAAATAAATATCTATGCACCAAGAAACTGTGAATGAGAGGGGATACTAGTGATTAATATTGAGTCCTTCTAACATGAATTTGTCCTGCTCAAAACACAAGAGAATCAGATCTTTAACTAGAAGAAACATTGCGTAATAGCATGAGATTACTTGGAGTTTGAAAATACTAACTAGGTTAATTAAATGAAGATAAACATATAAGGACTCTGAACGGGAGCCTTGTGGATTGGGTGGCGGTCGAGGGCGGGGTCCTCGGCAGCCCGATCCCGGGACACAGCAGCTAGCTGTTGGGACGTGGAATGTCACCTTGCTGGGGGGGAAGGAGCCTAAGCTTGTGCAGGAGGTTGAGAGGTACTGGCTAGAGATAGTCGGGCTCACTTCCATGCACAGCTTGGGCTCTGGAACCCAACTCCTCGAGAAGGGTTGGACCCTCCACTACTCTGGAGTTGCCCAGGGTGAGAGACGTCGGGCTGGTGTGGGCTTGCTCATAGCTCCCCATCTCAGCCGTCTCGTGTTGGAGTTTACCCCAGTGAACAAGAGGGTCGCCTCTCTGCGCCTTCAGGTAGGAGAGAGGACTCTGACTATAGTTTGTGCCTACGGGCCGAATGGCAGTGCAGAGTACCAGACCTTCTTGGGGTCCTTGGGGGGGTACTGGAAAGTGCCCCAAGTGGGGACTCTGTTGTTCTGCTGGGGGACTTGAACGCCCACGTGGGCGACGACAGTGACACCTGGAGAGGGGTGATCAGGAGGAACGGCCTCCCTCTGTTGTTTGGACTTCTGCACCAGTTACAGATTGTCCATAACGAACACCATGTTCGAGCATAGGGGTGTCCATAAGTCCACATGGCACCAGGATGCCCTAGGCCGGAGATCAATGATAGACTTTGTTATTGTCTCATCTGATCTCCGACTCTATGTCTTGGACACTTGGACACTGGTGGTGAGTTGGATCCGCTGGCGGAGGGGCAGGCAGGAGAGACCTGGCAGGCCGAAACGTATCCTTCGGGTCTGCTGGGAATGTCTGGCTGAGCCCCTGTAAGGGAAACTTTCAACTCCCACCTCCGGGAGAACTTCTCACAGCTACCTGGGGAGCCTGGGGACATTGAGTCTGAGTGGACCAGATTCTCAGCCTCCATTGTTGACGCAGCTGTCCAGAGCTGTGAGCGTAAGGTTGCGGGTAGGCCTTGGAGAAGGATTATCGGTCAGCCCCGATGCGATTCTGGCAAACCGTCCAACACCTCAGAATGGGGAAGCAGTATCCTGCCGACACTGTTTACAGTGCGGGTGGGGAGCTGTTGACCTTGACCGGGGATATCGTTGGGCAGTGGAAGGAATACTTTGAGAATCTCCTCAACCCCACCGTCACGTCTTCCAATGTAAAAGGTGAGGCTGAGGACTCTGAGGAGGACCCGCCCATCACCCTGGCCGAAGTCACTGAGGTGGTCTGTAAGCTCCTCGGTAGTGGGGCCCCGGGGGTGGATGAGATCTGCCCGGAGTATCTCAAGTCTCTAGATGCTATTGGGCTGTCTTGGCTGACGCGCCTCTGTAGCATCGCGTGGCGGACTGGGACAGTGCCCCTGGAGTGGCAAACCGGAGTGGTGGTTCCCCTGTTTAAAAAGAGGGACCGGAGAGTCTGTTCCAACTATAGGGGGATCACTCTTCTCAGCCTCCCCAGGAAAGTCTACACCAGGGTACTGGAGAGACGAATTCGGCCGTTAGTCGAACCTCGGATTCAGGAGGAACAATGTGGTTTTCGTCCCGGCCGTGGAACACTGGACCAGCTCTACACCCTCCGGAGGGTGCTCAAGGGTTCATGGGAGTTTGCCCAACCAGTCCACATGTGTTTTGTGGATTTGGAGAAATGCATTCGACTGTGTCCCTCTGGGTATTCTTTGGGGGGTGCTCCGGGAATATGGGGTCCGAGGCCCTCTGTTAAGGGCTGTCAGGTCCTTGTATGACCAGAGCAGGAGCCTGGTTCGCATTGCCGGCAGTAAATCGGGCCTGTTCCTGGTGCATGTTGCACCCAGGCAGGGCTGCCCTTTGTCACTGGTTCTGTTCATGATCTTTATGGACAGAATTTCTAGACGCAGCCAGGGGCCGGAGGGGGTCCAGTTTGGGAACCACAGGATATCGTCTCTGCTTTTTGTGGATGATGTTGTCCTGATGGCTTCTTCAGGCCAGGACCTTCAGCAGGCACTGGAGCGGTTCAGCACCTCCAAATCTGAGGCCATGGTTCTCGACCGGAAGAGGGTGGCTTGCCGCTGCAGTCATGCGCTCGGTGTACCGGTCCGTTGGGGTGAAGAAGGAGCTGAGCCAAAAGGTTAAGCTCTCGATTTACTGGTCAATCTATGTTCCCACCCTCACCTATGGTCATGAACTGTGGGTAATGACCGAAAGGACAAGATCGCGGATACAAGCGACTGAAATGAGTTTCCTCCGCAGGGTGGCTGGGCGCTCCCTTAGAGATAGGGTGAGATCCTCGGCTACCTGGGAGAAGCTCGGAGTAGAGCCGCTGCTCCTCTATATCGAGAGAAACCAGTTGAGGTTGCTCGGACATCTGTTTCAGATGCCCCCTGGGCATCTCCCCGGGGAGGTATTCCAGGCACATCCCACTGGGAGGCGACCACGGGGTAGACCCAGGACACGCTGGAGGGACTATGTCTCTTGGCTGGCCTGGGAACGCCTCGGGGTCCCTCCTGGGGAGCTGGCTGAGGTGTCGGGGGAGAGGGAAGTCTGGGCATCCCTGCTTAGACTGCTGCCCCCATGACCCGGCCCCAGATAAGCGGAAGAAAATGGATGGATGGATGGATGGATGGACTCTGAATATGCTGGAGTGTGAAGCGTATAAAGCTTATAAAAACAAAACTAACAAGAAGTCTTCATAGAAATTGGAAACTGGAAAGGTGAAAGCAACAAAGAGACTCAGAACAAAGAAAATTGTACTGAAAAGAAACAGATCAAACTGAACTAAGACTCTAAAAACTAACAAACTAACTCAGCCAATCAGCTCGTCCAAACACCAAGCTCTTCAGAGTTGGTTCAGTCAAATGCACGGGCAGTGGCTAGGGTTAAGAATTGTTGGGATGAGATAGTTAAACTAATATAGTGATTAAACTTCAGGCTCTAAAGCTCAGACTGTGATAAAGGACTGATAAGCACAGTTATGTGCACATTTGATGAAGTAAACCTGAAACAGCCTGTATGAGCTTTGTTTATCCTAAAAACTGAACGAAGGACTGTGTGTGTACAGTCATATGAAAAGTTTGGGCACCTTTATTAATCTTAATCATTTTTATTTATAAATATTTGGGGGTTTGCAACAGCTATTTCAGTATGATATATCTAATAACTGATGGACACAGTAATATTTCAGGATTGAAATGAGGTTTATTGTACTAACAGAAAACAGAAGGACAATCCACAGACCACCTCCAAAGACCTGCAGCATCATCTTGCTGCAGATGGTGTCACTGTGCATCGGTCAACAATACAGCACACTTTGCACAAGGAGAAGCTGTATGGGTGAGTGATGCAAAAGAAGCCGTTTCTGCAAGCACGCCACAAACAGAGTTGCCTGAGGTATGCAAAAGCTTATTTGGACAAGCCAGCTTCATTTTGGAAGAAGGTCCTGTGGACTGATGAGAGATTGAGTTGTTTGGTCATACAAAAAGGCGTTATGCATGGTGGCAAAAAAACACAGCATTCCAAGAAAAACACTTGCTACCCACTGTAAAATTAGGTGGAGGTTCCATCATGCTTTGGGGCTGTGTGGCCAATGCTGGCACTGGGAATCTTGTTAAAGTTGAGGGTTGCATGGATTCCACTCAGTATCAGCAGATTCTTGAAAATAATGTTCAAGAATCAGTGACGAAGTTGAAGTTACGCCGGGGATGGATATTTCAGCAAGACAATGATCCAAAACACCGCTCCAAATCTACTCAGGCATTCATGCAGAGGAACAATTACATTGTTCTGGAATGGCCATCCCGGTCCCCAGACCTGAATATCATTGAACATCTGTGGGATGATTTGAAGCGGGCTGTCCATGCTCGGCGACCATCAAACTTAACTGAACTGGAATTGTTTTGTAAAGAGGAATGGTCAAAAATACCTTCATCCAGGATCCAGGAACTCATTAAAAGCTACAGGAAGCGAATAGAGGCTGTTATTTTTGCAAAAGGAGGCTCTACTAAATATTAAACTCAGTTTTCTGTTGAGGTGCCCATACTTTTGCACCTGTCAAATTTTGGTTTAATGCATATTGCACATTTTCTGTTCAATAAACCTCATTTAAATCCTGAAATATTACTGTGTCCATCAGTTATTAGATATATCAAACTGAAATAGCTGTTGCAAACAGCATATTTATAAATAAAAATGATTAAGATTAATAGGGGTGCCCAAACTTTTTCATATGACTGTATCATGTGGAGTGTATGTGTAGTATGTGGACTGTATGTGTAGAATATGGATTGTATGGAGACTGTATGTGTAGTATGTGGACAGTATGTGAAATGTATGTGTAGTATGTAGACTATCAGAATCGGAATTACTTTATTAATCCCAGAGGGAAATTCTTACAGCTGCACCCATCTATATAAAATATAAAAATATAATGATGAAAATAAAAAATAAAAATATTCAACAAAATTAACTCTTTGGAAATATAGACATGTTTAAACATCCAGAGTTATTGCACAGATAAGTGAAATTAATAAAATGCACAAGTGAAATGTGTGGTTTGTAGTGGTCACCCATTAAGAGAGGAGTTATAGATTTTAATTGGCCACAGGAAGAAATGACATGTGGTGCTCTGTAGTGCTTTTTGGTGGGATGAGTCTTGCCCTGTGTCTCATCACTGTTTGGTAGAGTGGGTGGGAAGGAGTCATTGTCATTGTATGTGTAGTATGTGGACTGTAGGTGGACTGTGTGTGTAGGTTGTGGAATGTGTGTGTGTAGTATGTGGACTGTATGTTCTCCTACTTGAAAGATGAGAGAGGTCTGTAATTTTTATCATGTAAATTTCAATTATGAGAGACAAAATGAAAAAAAAAAAAATCCAGGAAATCACATTATAGGGTTTTTTTAAAGAATTTATTTGTTAATTATGATGGAAAATAAGTATTTGGTCACCCGAAAACAAGCAAGACTTCTGGGTCTCACAGACCTGTAACTTTTCTTTAAGAAGCTCTTCTGTCCTTCACACATTACGTGTATCAATGGCACCTGTTTGACCTCGTTATCTGTATAAAGGACACCTGTCCACAGCCTCAAACAGTCAGACTCCAAACTCAAGCCAGTACATGTTGGGGCCTATCCGTAGTTTGCTAGAGAGCATATGGATGATCCAGAAGAGGACTGGGAGAATTTCATGTGGTCAGATGAAACCAATATAGAAATTTTTGGTAGAGTTTTTAGAATGATGAGTTGCAGCCCAAGAACACCATACCTACTGTGAAGCATGATGGTGGAAACATCATGCTTTGAGACTGTTTTTCTGCAAAAGGGGACAGGGCGATGTATTCTCCCAATCCTCTTCTGGCTCATCCATATGCTTTCTAGCAAACTATGGATAGGCCCGGACATGTACTGGCTTAACCAGAGGGACACTTCTGGCACTGTATTAAGGGAAGTAAGAACAGGGTCATGTATCATGAGATTTTAAGCCAAAAACCATGGTTTTAGCTCTTTTTATCTTCTTTTTTTCCATCTTTCCACACACTTGCTCTTCTCAAGACGGCATAGTGTGTACTGATATATATCCCATGGATATGTACAACCTCGAAGATGCAACCAGGAGCCAGTTTTCTCTCGTATTCGAGAGAGGAGTTGCTGGTCCTGAGAACAAAGGCACATGCCAGGATATGACACCCGTTCCCGGAGGAACTGCGGAGGAGAGCCCAGGGCTGCAAGGCCAGTGCTAAGCTCAAGGCTAAGCTAATAGACAACCGGCAGCATAGCAAACCATTCATTCCCTCTGTCATCATGGGGAATGTGAACTCGCTGCCAAACAAGATCGATGAGCTGTCTGCCCTCAAAAATCTGCGGATTTACAGAGAGAGCAGCTTGTTAATCTTTACAGAGCCATGGCTAACCCAACTCGTACCGGATGCTAATGTGAACATGCGGGGCTTCACTACCGTAAGCCTGCGGGAAGAGCAAAGGTGGGAGGCTGACCATCTACGTGAACAGTCGCTGGTGTAACCCTGGCCATATAACTGTTAAGAAGGTCTTATGTTTTCCGGATCTGGAGCTGTTAGCCGTTAGCCTCCGACCCTACTACATCCCCTGTGAATTCAGTCACGTGATCGCCGTCTGTGTATACATTGCCCCCAGAGCAGATGCAGCCACTGCATGTGAGCAGATATGTTCTATTATAGCAAGGTTGCAGACACAGATCCTCTCTGGAGACTTTAATCATGCTACTTTGGACTCTACTTTGGCTACTTTTCACCAGTGTGTGGACTGTCAAGAAACAACAAGACAATCGATCTGCTGTATGCAAATGTGAAAGAGACATACAGCATCACACTCCTCCCCCCACTTGGGAAGTTGGACCACAATCTGGTTCACCTCCAGCCAAAGTACACCCCCAAAGACAGCCTGCATCCACCAGAACCATCAGGAGGTGGTCTCCAGAAATTTTTGTGTTACCCCAACAACAAGCCATGGGTAATACAGAAAGTCAAGGCTGCCCTCAACAGGAAGAAGGCCGCCTTCCAGAGCAGGGACAGGGAGGTGATGAGAGCAGCACAGCAAGAGGTGAAACGCTGCCTGAAAGAAGCCAAAGACAATTACAGGAGGAAGGTGGAACGGAAGCTGGAGGAGAACAGCATGAGGAGGGTCTGGGAAGGTGTGAGAACCATCACAGGCCACAACACCAAGACCAGAGGTGTGGGGGCAACAGTGGAGAAGGTGAACGAGATGAACAACTTCTTCAACCGGTTCAACCAACCCATGCACCCCCCACCCTCTCTCTCTCTGCATCCACCTCTTCCTCTTCCCTCAACACATCCTCCACCAGTTACAACAACGTCCTCCTCAACATCATCAACCACAACACAGACTCCACTCTTCACAGCGGACCAGGTCAGAGGTCAACTGAGGAGGCTTCACCCCAGGAAAGCACCAGGGCCTGACAAAGTATGTCCTCGACTGCTGAAGGCCTGCGCTGCAGAACTGGGTGAGCCAATTCAGCGTCTCTTCAACGTCAGCCTGCAGGTGGGAAGAGTGCCTACCCTCTGGTAGACATTGTGCATTGTTCCAGTTTTGAAAAAGAACTGGCCAAGTGAACTGATTGACTTCCGACTGGTGGCACTCACTTTCCATCTGATGAAGACGCTAGAGCGGCTCTTCCTCTGTCTCCCTAGACCCCAAGTGCAACATGCCCAGAATGATCTGCAGTTCGCGTACCAGGCAGGTGTTGGTGTGGAAGATGCAATCATCTACCTGCTATACCGAGCCCACTCGCACCTAGATAAGGGGAATGGCACAGTGAGGCTCCTGATTCTGGACTTCTCAATTGCTTTCAACACCATCCAGCCCCTTATGCTTCAGGACAAACTGAACAGGATGCGAGTGGACACATGTCTGGTCACCTGGATATCCAGCTACCTCACAGACAGGCCACAGTATGTCAGGCTGAAGGACATCATGTCTGACACTGTGATCAGCAGCACTGGAGCACCCCAGAGCAAGGTGCTGGCCCCTCTTCTCTTCACCCTGTACACAGCAGACTTCTGCTACAACTCAGAGCTTTGTCACATTCAGAAGTTCGCTGATGACACAGCTATAGTTGGGTGGATCAGGGATGATAGTGAGGAGGAGTATCAGAGCCTGGTGAGTGACTTTGCAGCCTGGTGCCACAGGAGTCATCTGCAGCTCAACATCTCAAAGACCAAGGAGCTGGTTATTGACTTTGGGAGGTCCAGACCAAAGTCACAACCAGTTCTGATTGAAGGAGATGAGGTGGAGGCTGTGGACTCCTACAAGTACCTCAGGCTGTGGCTGGACAGCAAGTTGTACTGGTCATGCAACATCGACCACCTGTACAGAAAGGGGCAGAGCAGGCTGTACTTTCTGAGTAGACTACGGTCCTTCAACATTTGCAAGAAACTCCTGTGGATGTTCTATCAGTCTGTGGTGGCCAGTGTCCTGTTCTACACTGTGGTATGCTGGGGGGCAGCATATCCAAGAAGGACACACACAGGCTAGACAAGCTGATCAGGCAGGCTGGCTCTGTGGTTGGCACAAAGCTGGACTCTCTGGTGTCAGTGGCAGAGAAGAGGACTCTGAAGAAGCTACTGGACATTTTGGACAATGCCAGTCATCCTCTATACGCTGTCATCAGCCACCAGAGGAGCCTGTTCTGTGAGAGACTACTTCTTCCCAAGTGCAGGACCAATAGACTTAAAAACTCTTTTGTCCCGCACGCCATCAGACTGTACAACTCCTCTCTGGGGGGGAGGAGTAGTAACAGGAGAATAAAGGATTGAAATGAGTAGGTGCCGAACCAATGATCAACAGTTAACAGTAACCTGCAACCAGACCACTACAACACAACTAGACTCTATGTGCAATAACAGTTTTTTTCAAGTGCAATAATAATGTGCAATACCCCCTCCTACAGGACCCTCTTCTCATGCACTATTATCTATATTGTATATTGTAATATAGTCTCTATATTATATATTCTATATATTTATATAGTGTTTGTGTTTAGTGTGCCTCTTACTAAATTATTTTTTTATCTATCTATAATTTAGTTCTTCTTACTAAATTATTTTTTATCTATCTTTCTACTTCTGTACTGATGCTGAATCCCATGCTGCTACTGGAACCTTAATTTCCCTGACGGAACCCTCCCAAGAGATCAATAAAGTTCTATTCTATTCTATTCTATTCTATTCTATTCTATTCACACAGCTCGGGCAACAAAAGAGTGGCTCCATAAAAAGCATTACAAGGTGTTAAAAATTATAGACCTCTCTCATCTGTCTAAGTAGGAGAACTTGCACAATCCAAGGTTGACTAAATACTTTTTTGCCCCACTGTATGTAGACTGTGTGTCTAGTATGTGGACTGTTACAGTAGTATGTGGACTCTGTGTAGCTGAATATATTGGTGTAAATAAAGGATATAGACAGTGATCCTGGTAGTGGTACAGAGTTTATGATGCTTGTAGCTGTGTTTGCTTGAATGTTTCACTATTCTGCAGAGACTTTTACCCAACACTTAGATATTATTGTTAGATTTAAAATTATTTAGCATTATCCGAGATCCTTCAATTCATTCTGAAAATTCTGTTCCAACAGGAGGCAGGACAAGACAGGAGATGTGACTTGAACAGAAGACGGGACAGAGGGATTTTGAGACACAAAATATGAAACTGGAGACTGGATGTGGGGCATTTGGGGAACAGGAGACAAAGACAAGACTGAAGACAGAATAGGTGACTGGACCTGAGGAACATGGGGCTGGACAGAAGACACAAAAGATGGGACAGATGACTGGGGAATTTGAATATTAGGAACATGTGATCAGAGAGGATTAGGCAATAAAACTGACACAAATGCACAGACCAGGACTGACATACAGTGACAGGGACATGGATAATAAAAAATATGGGAAAAGGGACAGGAACAGACATGGGCAACAAAATGGGAACAGATGTAGGTACAAGAACTGGAATGAGACAAGTGTGAAAAAATGGGTATGGAAATAGACTGAGACAGGGACATTGAGACTGGTATGGACCCAGACTTGACTAAAGTCCCAATAATCTTTGGAGCCAGCCTGGGAAAAGTTCTGGAGGTCAACCTCCTGGATGACTCGGATTGGGTTGCAGACGTGGTTGCTTGGCTGCACCCACCTCAGAAACCACAGGAAGGGCAGACTCCATCCTCAAATCAGGAACATAAGTGGCAGACTCCACCCTCTGGACAGGATCACTGGCGGCAGACTCAGCCCTCTGGACAGGCTCACTGGCGGCAGACTTTGCTCTCAAATCAGGAACACGAGCAGTTGACTTCACCCTTGAATAAGGATCATGAGCAGCTGACTCTGCCCTCAAATCAGGATCATGAGTGGCTGACTCCACCCTCTGGCCAGGAACATGAGCAACTGACTCCACCCTTTGGACAGGAACACAAGCGACTGACTCTGCCCTCTGGACAGGAACATGAGCGGTTGACTCTGCCCTTTGAACATTAGCACCAGACGGAAACTCCATGACTTTGCATGACTTTCTAGAGGCTGTACCCACTTCCTTGGCAAACTCCATTGCCAAATACTTCAGAGTTGCCGCAGTGTTCAAGCCTAACACCCTCAGCGCCACAGGCTCAGCAGTCCTCCCATATGCAGCCTGCAGGGGTCTGGTAGCTGGCCCCACTGAAACTGTTGAGATATGGGGGCTGGGCTGAGCAGTCCTTTGGACACCTAGCTCAGGAACTGCCAGACATCTGCCATGTAGCCCCCATTATCAATGTCCCAGTATGCTTCTCTTGCCAAATCAGGCTTGAGAATCACAGGGCCAACTCTCAGCCCTCCCCAAAATTTTCCTCACCGATTAATGGATAGTCCTCTGGTAAGGGGGCAACCCGAGCACATTGTTTGTGGTGACAATCTCTACTGACACAAAGTTGTAAACAAAGAAAGACAGGAACAAACCGTGACAGAAACAAAAGGACTGACAAAGACAAGCTGAGACACAGAGTCTTAAACACAACATTAGACACACCTGGAACAAACTAATTATGAAGGGGCAGGGTTACAAATGAGCCCCAGATGAGAATGGGTGGAGCAAGGGAGGAGACAGGACCAAAACAAACACAAAGCATGTGCTAGGAGCACATGGGAAAACACAACAACTGAGAGAGAGGTGAACAGGACTAGAACACAACAGAGATATGACACTCTTACAGCCACAGAGGGAGAGTAAACATAAAACTTGGTTAAACAAATAGGTATGAATCTGGTTATGTGGTGAGAAACAAACCATCTAAATCAGACTAAAACAATGTGATTGTAGTCACATAGGTGAAGATGAAAGACCTGTAAACAGAACACAAATATTTTTTTTCTAAACTATAATTACTGTTCCGTTAAGGGGTATTTAACCATTAGGGGGTACCATTGTTCTATGGCAAAAGTCTGTATGAGGCCATCTGTTCAGCATTAGTGAACAGAAGGCATTAGTGTCATCTTCTGGTAAATTGTCACTGCTTGTAAATTGGATAATCGTGATGTTTCAATAGCTTTCCTTATTGAGCAAAGTGGGTCTGTGGTACTCCTTTTGTGCAGTGTGGAAACCCCTGGGAATCTTGACCAAAGTTAAAAAATTTATGATCAGATTTCATTCCATTCTTGATGTTTAAAGAAGCAGAAGTGAAGAGAGAGATACAGATACAGATCATTTGGAAATAGCTGAATAGATGACTTGAGTTCTGAAATTTGATCCACTAAACTTGATCAGCTTATTACATTAACCACATGTTTGCATCACCATATACATGGAAAATGACTGCCTCATGGTCAAGGTTTGAATGTAAAATCAGTCACTCATAACCACCATTCCAACACTCTTTTGGACACACTCCACTGTTACCTCAGGAAAACCAAGAAAACCCTGAACCTATGCAGGTAGATTGAACTTGATTGTTCCAGCTTGAGAGACAATGCAGACTACAAGAGGGGTTATGCTTGTACTGTGGAGCTCCAGCAGGATTGATCAAAAAAGAGAATACAGAAGAGGAAAGAACAGAAATTAGTCAAATTCAGTTTTCAATCTTAATTGTGTTGCCATTAAATGTTTTGACTGGGATTTGGAATTACTGTAAAATAATATAATATTATAAATATAATGTTAATAACTACTAATAGCAAAATGATTAACAAGAAGTATGAATTAGATTATAAAAATAATTAGGGGGCTAAACTGGTAGTTTTTATGAAATGTATAGTTTGATTGTTTTCTTCAGATATCTGTGACACAGATTAGATTTTGTTACAGATATATTCCACTTCTGTAGGACGGGTGTTAGACAGATTTTGGGCTGGATTTTACTTTATTTTTTTTGCCGCACCTGGCAACCCTGATCTTTAGTCATATGTGAGACTTACTTTGAGAGCTTACTTTGAGAGCTTTGACACAGAAAGTCAAAGCTGTCCTCAACAGGAAGAAAGCCATCTTCCAGAGCACGGACAGGGAGGTATTGAGAGCAGCACAGCAGGAGGTCAAACACTGTCTGAGGGAAGCCAAAGGCAGTTACAGGAAGAAGGTGGAATGGAAGATGGAGGAGAACAGCATGAGGGAGGTCTGTGAAGCTCATCACAGGCCACAACACCAAGACCACAGTTGTGTGTGGGGGGGCACTGGAGACAGTGAATGAAATGAACAACTTCTTCAACCTTCATCCATCTCTCCCTCTGCCCTCAACACATCCTCCACCAGGTACCACAGCAGCCTCACCCCCCCCCCATCCATTATAACACAGGCCTCATTCTTCACTGCAGACCAGATATCTGTAAAATATACCATCATAAAGTAATAATAACTAATTCATAGTTGATTATGACTAACATTTTTCCTTGTACCTCAGGATGGATATATGTTTGATTTTTTTGTAAAGGCACCAGTACTTCTCCAGAGGCCAGTCAGGTGAGAGGATTTTTACAGGCTAATTAAAATATTCAAATGAGTTTAATTTGATAAAAATGCTTGTTACTATAAGCAGGAAAGAGCAGGTTTGATGGAGATTAGTGATCAAGAAGAAAATATGTAAATATGTGAACTTGGCATTAGCAGGGCAGAAGGCATCAACTGGTCTGCACTGGGTGGAGCCTTGAGGTCAGGTAGGCTAGCAGCAAAATCCAGAGGCAGGTGGGCCTACAGTGATGTCCACGGATGGCATACTAAAGGTCTTTACTACCACTATGCCATCTACGCTAGGCTTGTCTGAATGATGCGTTTACAGTTATCTAAACATTTATATATATTTGAAATATTTTTATCTTGCTTCATGTGCTGTCTGTGTTTTTCATACCTTTTAAGCCTGTTTAGATTTCAAAGTACATTAAGCTACAAAAAATATTGTGGATAACTTTACATTGAGTCAAAATGTTGTGTAGATGGTCAATTCGATCTAAAATGATCAACTCATATTTTGGGATTAAAAACAACTTAACATGCTTTTTTAAGTAAATTCTTTGACTGGAACAAAAGTCTATTTCTTATTTTTCTATGAGTTGTTCGGTGTAAAATACCCATACAAGTATGGATATGGGTACCTGACCTTAATCAGGAATTCAGTACAAATAGGCCAATAGCCTTTAGAACTGAAAATAAGATTTTCAGACAAAAGGCAGGACGATGTTTAAATTCTTTTTTTACTTTTAACATGAAGCCTCCATATCTGGCGAGTTCAATGAATGTAAGTGATAATTTTCTTAGAATTTCACATCAGGCTAAAGTACATTCTTTAGTAAAGACTCAGAAATCTGCTTCAGAACTTTTGGACATCTCATCAGCAATAAACAGAGTAACAATGTATTTAAGTGACATACATTAGCTGATTGGTGGATAAAAAAATGATTTATCTTTATTTTTTAAGAATTACATTTGACATTTCTGTCATTGGCTTCTTTATTTCAATGTGAAAAAAGATTAATTCGTGAAGACCCTGTCTGAAATATGTGACCGGATAAAATAATCCTGAATGCTTTTCTAAACCACTTGTAGAAGAAAGCATACACAATCGGATTGAATGTTGAATTCATATAACCAATCCAAACAAGTGTGTCAATCAGTACTGGAGGAACTGAGTAACCAATAAAAGGATTGAGGATGTTACAGATAAAAAACGGCAACCAAAGTGAGAGGAAGACCCCTAAAATCACAGCCAGAGTTTTGGTGGCTTTTTTCTCCTCTTTGCTTAACATTGATTGTGAACTTTTACATTTTGAGTCCTGAATAGACTTCGCTTGCTTCTGTGCAACACAGAATATTTTCACATATATACTGAGCATCAAAACACCTGGCAAATAGAAGGAAAGAAAAGATGAGGCAGTGCTTGAGATGGCACTTTGTAACAACACACAAGCTCCTTCACACACAAAATTCTCATAGTAAAACTCTTCGATGCCCAGAATGTTGAGCTCCAGAAATATTATTCCAAACCCAACTATGATTGAGACACTCCAGCAGATAGAGATCATGATTACTGTAACAAAGGGGGTGATTTTACTCTGATAGAGCAGAGGGTAACATACAGCATAGTATCTGTCAATGGCTATAAAAGACAAGTTTAAAATGGACGCAGTGCATAGCATAATAGAAACACTGTTGTATATTTTGCAGAATAAAGTTCCAAAATACCAACAAGTCTCTACTGATTGTACTAGGCCGGGAGGCATCAAAAAGCCCCCCAGCGTTAGATCCGTCACAGCCAGAGACAGAACAAGGTAATTAGTTGGCATGTGCAACTGCTTGAAATGAATAATGGTCATGATGACAAACAGGTTTCCGAATACTGTTAAAATCACTACTAAGCCAAATATCAAGTAAAGTGGCACCCTCAAAAACAGAGGATAGGCAAGTTTTGGACAAGATCCATTTAAAAATTCATAGCAAAGAGTGATATCCGCTGTCTGAGCTTGGCTTGAGTTCATTCTCAAGTCTGAGGAGATATCTTCCTGTAATGCAAAGAAAGAAAGATATTACATTTTTATCACACTTATTGTTGCTACCTTGCTATTTATACTCTCCCACTATTGCACTCCCTCCCACTGGTAAAGCTCTGCCCTTTTAATCATGTGTTTACAATTATCTCACAATAGCACTCTTCCCTGCTCAGCATCACTGTGCTTTTGTGGTTGAAAAACATATATTGCTCCTTTGGAACTATAAGGTTTGCATCAGGATCAGGAGTAATTTTGAGATAGAGCTTAAACAGATAAAGGTTGTGCATTCCAAATAGTTTCATTTATGAAACATGACAATTACAGACACTATTAATGTATTCTAAATGTGCAATAACAAAATCCTATCAGATATGTAAATTAGTTTTATGAAACCTGGCCAAACTCAAATAGAACCACCTACACCTAAAAATTCACTTTCTGCATAAAATTGTGGTTCTATCTGACAAAATATAAAACGTAGAAACAATTTAAGACATACAAATTATTTACTCAAGCCTTCCTTTAAAAGATAAAATTAGAGTTGTAACATTGTACAAGTATCAAAAATAAATGTAATGTTGTAACCTGCACTGTGAGCATAAAGACAGTGTAGGTTTTGATTTATTTTCAGAAAGGTAGACATTTCTTTTTAAAATAAAAGATGGATCAATCAATGTTAAGACTCCGTGAATTCAAATACAAATATTTATTTTCATCTCAAGCTCAATATTTATAAAATGTAAGATAATAAAACTTTTTAAAGAATTGTGAGACAACAATGTTTCACACCATATGTTTCATAAAAGGTTAAAAAAAGGACACGTAATCGTACAAATTATAAAAGTAATACATTTAATTAAAATTAATAAATGTATTAAGTATTGTCAGGTCAATAATCAAAACAATACAACGAAAGATCTCAATTTAAACTAGCTATTAATATGAACATTTAATCTCAATCATTAAATAGTTCATTATTATATAACACTAGAAGGACTAAAGCTTTTTTCCTCAAAATCAAACAACCCACTCTCCTTCCTTATATTCATGGTTTTTCATACAGAGGTTACAATTCAAGAAACTTAAATACCTTTCTTCATTACTCTTTGTGCCTGGTAAGCTTTGAAGGTGCTACAGTCCCTATCAGTTCACATTGCTGCTGGAGGGTCAAGCTGCACTCTAAAACATTGAAAGCAGTTGCATTTCATCAGGATTGAAGGATTTCAATTTCTGATAGCAATTAGGAGTTAACATTTAATCTATTGTTTATGCAAATACCTCAAACACAGATTCTGAGTCCTATGTTTGACAGTTTATTTCTCAACCAAGAGCTAATACTGTCTATCCACTTATGGTATGGTGCAGTTCAGTGACTCCAGATGTCAATCATTGACATCCAATGTATTTTACAAACAAGGAACAACTGAAAACTTGGCAAAAGTGAGGGGCTGGCAAAGCTTCACAAAGGAGGAAACTCAGTATTTGGTGAGGTACATGGGTTCTAGACTTCAGGCAGTTATTGCTTGCAAAATATTCTCAACAAAGTATTAAAAATTAAAATTATATGGTAATAATAATTTATAGCCCCCAAAATGAGGAGGCTTTGTAGAAAAAAAGGTTACCATTCCTAAACATTTCACAGGATATTTTTGTATATTTATAGTTCTATACTAATAGAATCTAATTTCATTGTGGTAGAACACAGAGCCAAAATCATGAATATTGTGTCACTGTCACAATATTTACTAACCTAACTGTATGCCATCTGCTAAGATGGCGCCGCTGAGGTCGGCTGCCGTCACAACTGCTCCACTCACTCTTCGAAGCTTTTTACTCTTTTTCTATCTTCTCTAACCTCGCTCTTTCTACACAACGGCACAGATCAGAGGGACATCCGTGACTGCAACCTCCTCTACTGAATCATGGCTGAACCCAGTGGTACCGGACCACGCCATCCAGCCAGCCGAGTTCTTCTCAGTCTACCGCATGGACAGAACAATGGAATCGGGAGTGTGCACAACTGCTGGTGCGACTCTGCCAGCACTGTTACTCTTGCACACTCCTGCACACAGAGTCTGGAACTACTGGCACTAAAGTTGCGTCCCTTTTACCTCCCTCAGGATTTCACCTCCATAATAGTCTGCACGGTCTATATCGCACCTAACGCCAGCATAGAAACATCGCTGGGTGAACTTCACAAACTTCTCACCCAGTTTATTGTGGTCGGCGACTTCAACAACGCCAACCTGAGACGTGCAGCACCCGACCTCTACCAGCACATAAAATGCCCCACCACAGGCACCAGGACATTAGACCACTGCTACACTCTGTTTAAAGATGGCTACAGGGCCAAGTCTCATCCACCATTCAGAAAATCCAACTACGCTGCCATTTTTCTGACGCTGGAATATAAACAGGAACTCAAACGTGAGGCTCCGGCTCAGAGGGCGGTCCCACACTGGATGGACCAATTGGTGGAGGCCCTGCAGGACGGTCTGGATGACGCGGACTGGGACATGTTCCAGCACAGCTTTGATGGCGACTTCCATCTGTTTGCAGACTCAGTAGTGAGCTTTGTGGGGAAACTAGTGGATGACACAATCCCTAAGGTGACTGTTAAAAACTTAGCCATGGGTGGAAAAAACCAAGGAGGGACTGGCCAGCTGGAACATGGACCCCTACAAGTCTGCGTCCTATGAAATGTGCAGGGCAGTGAGACAGGCTAAACGACACTACAGGGAGAAACTGGAGACTCAGTTCACACAGAGTGACTCCAGATCCCTGTGGTGAGGACTACGGACAATCACGGACTATAAAAGCTTGTCCTCGAGCACAGTGAGAGCGGACGCGTCTCTGGCTAGTGAGTTCAACAACTTCTATGCTTGCTTTGGGGCTGTTGACAGCATGGCCAGTGGCGCATGCGCAGAACCAATCAGAGGAGCACCCCCGTTCATCATCACTGATAGAGATGTGAGGAAAGTGTTCAAGACAGTAAACGCCAGGAAGTCACCAGGACCCGACGGCCTATGTGGCCAGGTCCTGAGAGCTTGTGTAGATCAGCTCGCTCCTATCTTTACTATCATCTTCAACCTTTCTCTGTCACTGAGCACAGTCCCAATGTGCTTCAAGAGATCCGTGATTGTCCCTGTCCCAAAGAAACCACAGCCAGCCTGTCTCAATGACTCACATCAGTTGTGATGAAGTGCTTTGGAAAGCTTGTCAGAGACTTCATCACTTCATCACTACTGGACTCCCTGGACCCACTTCAGTTTGCATACCATCAGAACCGGTCTACAGACGATGCCATCACACATCTGCTCCACACCACACTGTCACATCTGGACACTGGAAGGAACAGTTGTCAGAATGCTGTTTTCTGACTATAGCTCAGCATTTAACACTATTATTCCTTCCAAACTCAATACCAAGCTGGTAGATCTGGGACTACACCCATCGCTGTGTGACTGGATCTCCAGCTTCCTTACCAACAGACCACAAACAGTGCGGGTGGGAAACCATGTCTCACCCACTGTCACTCTCGGCGCACCATGAGGACAACACTTCCAGATCTGCAGACTATTTATAACAAGCGGTGCTGGTCAAAAGTCATGAAGATCGTGAAGGACCTCAGTCATCCCAAAATTGCCTTTTCGCTTTGCTGATATCAGGAACGCAGTTCCACTCATTGAGATCCACCACAGAAAGGATGAGACGGAGCTTCTTCCCTCAGGCTATTCAAACTCTGAACCAGATCCAAGTTCATTCTTAGCCCAAATCCCACATCTCACACATTAAACTCTCATAAGTCATCAATGGACTCACCACCACTCTATTTATACATCATCATGTAGCAAAACATTGCACTTGGCACTTTATTCATGTCTCAGGGTTCCTACACAACTGGAACTATTCACACACCTACCTCATTTATTATTATTCCCTTCTTCATAATCAGTCCCAGAGTTTAGTTATTTAGAAGTCTTCTTATTTATTTATATTTATACTTGTAAAAAATATAAATAATAAAATAAAAAATATAAATATATATTTATATTTATACTTGGCCCCTCCTTGAACTGCCACCTTACCGTGGTGGAGGGGTTTGAGTGCCAGAATGATCCGAGGAGCTATGTTGCCCGGGGGTTAAATTTTCACCCCCTGTCAGGGTCTCCCATGGCAAACAGGTCCAAGGTGACTGGCCCGACCAAGAGCAGTTTGAAAACCCCAATGAAACATCAGAAAAAAGGCCCTGCAACGTCGCCCGGTAAGGCACAACCGGGGCCCCACCCTGGAGCCAGGCCTGGGGTTGGGGCTCGGGAGCGAGCGCCTGGTGGCCGGGTCTTTGCCCATGGGGCCCGGCCAGGCCCAGCCCGAAGAGGCAACGTGGGCCATTCCTCCTGTGGGCCCACCACCCACAGAGGAAACCATTGGGGTCGGGTGCCCTGTGGATTGGGTGGCAGTCGAGGGCGGGGTCCTCGGCGGCCCGATCCCTGGACACAGCGGCTAGCTGTTGGGACGTGGAACGTCACCTCGCTGGGGGGGAAGGAGAATGAGCTTGTGCGGGAGGTCGAGAGGTACCGGCTAGAGATAGTCGGGCTCAGTTCCACGCACAGCTTGGGCTCTGGAACCCAACTCCTCGAGAAGGGTTGGACCCTCCACTACTCTGGAGTTGCCCAGGGAGAGAGACGCCAGGCTGGTGTGGGCTTGCTTATAGCTCCCCATCTCAGCCGTCTCATGTTGGAGTTTACCCCAGTGAATGAGAGGGTCGCCTCTCTGCGCCTTCGGGTAGGAGTGAGGACTCTGACTGTAGTTTGTGCCTACGGGCTGAATGGCAGTGCAGAGTACCAGACCTTCTTGGGGTCCTTGGGGGGGGGTACTGGAAAGTGCCCCAACTGGGGACGCCGTTGTTCTGCTGGGGGACTTCAACTCCCACGTGGGCGACGACAGTGACAGCTGGAGAGGGGTGATTGGGAGGAACGGCCTCCCCGATCAGAACCCGAGCGGAGTTCTGTTGTTGGACTTCTGCACCAGTTACAGATTGTCCATAATGAACACCATGTTCGAGCATAGGGGCGTCCATAAGTGCACATGGCACCAGGACGCCCTAGGCCAGAGATCAATGATAGACTTTGTTATTGTCTCATCTGAGCTCCGGCCCTATGTCTTGGACACTCGGGTGAAGAGAGGGGCAGAGTTGTCAACCGATCACTACCTGGTGGTGAGTTGGATCCGCTGGCGGAGGGGCAGGCGGGAGAGACCTGGCAGGCCGAAACGTATCCTGCGCGTCTGCTGGGAACGTCTGGCTGAGCCCCCTGTCAGGGAAACTTTCAACTCCCATCTCCGGGAGAGCTTCTCACAGCTACCTGGGGAGGCAGGGGATATTGAGTCTGAGTGGACCAGGTTCTCAACCTCCATTGTTGACGCGGCCGTTTGGAGCTGCGGGCGTAAGGTCACTGGTGCCTGCCGTGGCGGCAATCCCCGAACCCGGTGGTGCACACCGGAAGTAAGGGATGCCGTCAAGCTGAAGAAGATGACCTATCGGGCCATGTTGGCATCTGGGTCTTCCGACGCAGCCGACAGGTACCGAGAGGCTAAGCGTGCTGCTGCTAGGGCGGTCAAGGAGGCAAAAACCAGGAGCTGGGAGGAGTTCGGGGAGGCCCTGGAGAAGGACTATCGGTCGGCCCCGAAGCGATTCTGGCAAACTGTCTCAGAAGGGGGAAGCAGTACCCTGCCGACACTGTTTACAGTGCGGGCGGGGAGCTGCTGATCTCGACCGGGGATATCGTTGGGTGGTGGAAGGAATACTTCGAGGATCTCCTTAACCCCACCATCACGTCTTCTAATGTAGAAGGTGAGGCTGAGGACTCTGAGGAGGACTCGCCCATCACCCGGGCTGAAGTCACTGAGGTCGTCTGTAAGCTCCTCAGTGGTGGGGCTCCGGGGGTGGATGAGATCACTCTTCTCAGCCTCCCCGGGAAAGTCTACGCCAGGGTACTGGAGAGACGAATTCGGCCGTTAGTCGAACCTCGGATTCAGGAGGAACAATGCGGTTTTCGTCCTGGCCGCGGAACACTGGACCAGCTCTATACCCTCCGGAGGGTGCTCGAGGGTTCATGGGAGTTTGCCCAACCAGTCCACATGTGTTTTGTGGATTTGGAGAAGGCATTCGACCGTGTCCCTCGGGGTATTCTGTGGGGGGTGCGCCGGGAATATGGGGTCCGGGGCCGTCTGTTAAGGGCTGTCAGGTCCTTGTACGACCGGAGCAGGAGCCTGGTGCGCATTGCCGGCAGTAAATCGGGCCTGTTCCCGGTGCATGTTGGACTCCGGCAGGGCTGCCCTTTGTCACCAGTTCTGTTCATAACCTTTATGGACAGAATTTCTAGGCGCAGCCAGGGGCCGGAGGGGGTCCAGTTTGGGAAACACAGGATATCATCTCTGCTTTTTGCGGATGATGTCCTGATTGCTTCTTCAGGCCAGTACCTTCAGCAGGCACTGGAGCGGTTCGTAGCTGAGTGTGAAGCGGCTGGGATGCGAATCAGCACCTCCAAATCTGAGGCCATGGTTCTCGACCGGAAAAGGGTGGCTTGCCCTCTCCAGATCGGTGGAGTTGTCCTGCCCCAAGTGGAGGAGTTCAAGTATTTCGGGGTCTTGTTCACGAGTGGGGGTGAGAGGGAGCGTGAGATTGACAGATGGATCGGTGCTTCCGCCGCAGTCATGCGGTCGGTGTACCGGTCCGTTGGGGTGAAGAAGGAGCTGAGCCGAAAGGCGAAGCTCTCGATTTACTGGTCAATCTACGTTCCCACCCTCACCTATGGCCATGAACTGTGGGTAATGACCGAAAGGACAAGATCGCGGATACAAGCGGCCGAAATGAGTTTCCTCCGCAGGGTGGCCGGGCACTCCCTTAGAGATAGGGTGAGATCCTCGGCTACCCGGGAGGGGCTCGGAGTAAAGCCACTGCTCCTCTATATCGAGAGGAACCAGTTGAGGTGGCTCGGGCATCTGTTTCGGATGCCCCCTGGGCGTCTCCCTGGGGGGGTGTTCCAGGCACGTCCTACCGGGAGGAGACCGCGGGGTAGACCCAGAACACGCTGGAGGGACTATGTCTCTCGGCTGGCCTGGGAACGCCTCGGGGTCCCTCCTGGGGAGCTGGCTAAGGTGTCGGGGGAGAGGGAAGTCTGGGCTTCCCTGCTTAGACTGCTGCCCCCGCGACCCGGCCCCGGATAAGCGGAAGAAGATGGATGGATGGATGGATGGATTTATACTTGGATTGCACATATTTATTCTGTTTATTCTGTTTATACTGGTTATTCTGTTTATCCTCTCCCCACCTTCTCCCCCCCCCCATTGATCTGTGGGTGCAGACAGTAAAAAAGCATTTCACTGCATGTTGTACTGTGTATACGAACAACAAATATGTCAGATTTCTCACAGTTTAATTTGAGAGTTAGCTTTCATCCATAATTTCATTTCTGAAATACAGTTCGTCAGATTAGAATGAAGTGCACTGGTAATGGATTCTGAGGCGATATAAAGCTGAACATCATCAGCATAGCAATGAAAATTGAGACCATGTCTACGTATGATGTCACCAAGAGGAAGCATGTAGAGAATGAACAAATGTGGACCAAGCACTGAACCCTGGGGAACGCCTTGGGACAAGCGGAGCAATGAAAGAGCTGCAATTGTTTATGTTCACAAACTGTTCCCGATTTGTGAGATATGACCTCAAACAAGAGAGAGCAGTACCAGTGATATTGAAAGAGGATTCAAGGCAAGAGAGAAGAATGGAATGGTTGATGGTATCAAAAGCTGCAGTAAAGTCAAGAAGAACGAGAATACTGATTTGTCCAGAATCTGAGGAAAGTAGAAGATCATTTGTGACTTTAAGAAGAGCTGATTCAGTGCTGTGCTGTGCACGAAAGGCTGACTGAAAAGATTCAAACAGATTATTGGCGACTAGATGGTGTTTAATCTGAGATGCAACTACATGTTCCAATATTTTTGACAGAAATGGGAGATTTGAAATGGGACGAAAGTTACTCATTGTGTCAACATCAAGTTCAGTTTTTTTGAGCATTGGAGTAACAACAGCCAATTTCAGTGTTTGAGGTACTAAACCAGAAATTAGAGAAGATTTGATTATCTCTGTTACAAGTGAAGAGATTACTGGAAAACATCCCTTTACTAGCTCAGACGGAGCAGGATCCAAGAGACAAGAGGAGGCTCGGATTCCTGACATAATCTCAGATAGTTCAATTTGAGACACAGGTGAAAACAAAGACAGGGGATGAGTAGCAAATACAGGTAGTGTAAGTGGAGGTACAGAGAGAACTGGGGAGACAGTCAGAGAATTGTAAATCATCTCAACTTTTGTTTGATAAAATGAAAGATATGAATTGCACTTGTCAACTGTGAAGCAATCAGAGGTGCTGTTAATAGGTTTAATAATTTTGTTAAATGTGGAAAAGAGAGTCTTAGGGTTTCTTGAGCCAGCTTGTATGAGGTCAGAGTAGTAGTTAGACCGAGCTGTCTTAAGAGCATCTTTATATTGTTGAAGACTATCAGCATACATTTGATGATGAACTGTTAAACCAGTTTTCTTGTAAAATCTTTCAAGCTGACGCTTCTGAGATTTCATTTTGTGCAGCTTAGGTGAATACCATGGTGCAGAATGACTAAATGAAACACATTTGCTTCTCAGAGGAGCCAGCTGATCAAGACAGGAAGAAAGCATATCATTATAATAATCCACAAGGTCAGACGAGTTACTAGACTTCACCGGAGGACAAGTAGACATCTCACTAGCAACAACATATGAGAAAGCTGAGGTGGAGGTATATTTGAGATTTCTGAAGAATATTTTACATTTAACTTTTGTAATGGGCAAAGGGACCTCAATATCCATGATGACTGCCAAATGATCAGAGACATCAAGGTCAAGGCTAGAAAGCTGATGAACTGTGATACCAGTAGAACAAACAAGGTCAATGGTATGGCCCTTATTATGTGTAGGGAATTTTACATGTTGCGTAAAATCAAAGCAATGTGGCAATTCTAAAAATTCCTTGGCAAACTTACAGTCAGCATCATCAATATGGATGATAAAATCACCCAGAAGCAGTATGGAAGATGAAACAGCAGTAAGCTGGGTGAGAAACTCAGAAAAGTCTGAAAAAAATGAAGAATTTGGCGGTCTGCAGTGACCAGAGGAGTAGACCCAGACAGCTTGTATATCACATGTTCAAAGGACGACACAGAAGGAATAGAAAGAGAATTTATTCTAAAATCAGCCTTATACACTGCAGCAACACCACCACCTCGCCCCTCCGTACAAGGCTTATCAATGTATGAATATCCTACTGGTGTTCTCTGGTTTAGTGCAAAGTAGTCCAGAGGTTTATGCCAAGTTTCAGTGAGGCAGAGAAAGTCAAGTTTACAGTCAGATATAAACTCACTTAATAGTCACTCAATTAACATAAAAGGTCTTGTTTTGAGTAATGCCATTTTAAGGTGGCATTGTTATGTGGTTGACTGTGATAATCTAGGGACAGAATAAAGATTAGATAAATTAACACTTGATTTTTTTTTTATAGTGCCGTAAGATTTGAATGCAATTTGACCAAATAGATGGAATGGAGTTTGGGGATGCACCATTATAAGTAAAGGTGTAGCCTAAGCGGCGTTTCAACAGTGTAGTGGCTCTCCTCAGCAGGCCACCAAACAGAGCGCAGGTAGAGTAGCGGTGTAGTGGCTCTCCTCAGCAGGCCTCCGTACAGAGCGCAGTTCCTCCAGTATTCCTTTTGTGGTAGAGGTAGATGCCTCTGAAACTGGGGTAGGGGCAGCTCACAAAGGAGTTGCACTCTGCCTAAACTTTTCACTGTACCATTTTTCTCTCATAAACTCAGCCCAGTCGAGCAGAATTAGGTGAGCAGGATTGTGAACTGTTAACCATAAAGCTTGCGGTAGAGGAATGGTGGCACTGGTTGGAGGGTACTGCACATCCTTTTGTGGTCCTTATAGACTACAAAACTCTCTAGGATTTGGTTCACAATCACATACCACCCCAGGAGTCATAACACCAAGGCAGATACCCTCTCACAGCTATACCAATCAGCCATGAAGGAAGATGTGGACCTTGAACCACCAACCATCCTGCCTAAGTCAGTCTGACTGTCATACCAATTAGGTGGGATATTGATGAAGCCATTGAGAACAACCAGCCCCATAGGTGGTTCCCAGTAGGACTTTGTATGTACCTGTAGCATTTCATGATCAGTTGCTCAAATGGGCCCATTCCACTCTGTCCTCAGGCCACCCGGGTGAAACTCGCAACCAACAACTCTAAAAAACATGTCACTGGGTGACATGCCTCCTGATCCTGTGGAGGTGGATGGATCCCCTGTCTGTGCCATATGGGAGTTACTGGATTCATGGAGGCAGGGTGGGGCACTGCAGTACCTGGTCAACTGGGAGGGCTATGGCCCTGAGAAAAAGAGTTGGGAACCAGTGGCGGGCATTCTGGATCCCAGGCTGGTGATGGATATCTATGCTTTGCATCTGGATAGACTAGCACTGCACCCCCGTGGTTGTTCATGGAGATCCCTGTCCAACTCCCACCCAGTGCGCCAAGAGCAGTACTCTGTGAGTCCTTGTTTGGTCAAGTCCTTTGGCATGGGGGATGGTAGGGGATGGTTGCAATGGTTGTTCCAGGATCCCTCAGTCCATCACCTGATGGATCATGTGACTGTAATTCATTCCAGATTACCAGAAAACTTATTACATTCGATTGGTCCAGATAGTACTCAAGCCTGTTCTCAATGTGGCCATGCACCTAGTTTTGCCATTGCAACCCTTAGAGTTTTTGTATGTTACTTTTCATTTGACAATCTGTGTATGACCTATTTTTGTCAACTGGTCTAGATTCTTGCCTGTTTTATCACCCCCTCTCTGGTTTGTCCTACTTTGTACACTTTTGCTTGTCTGCTTTTGACTTGGATTATTGCCTATCCTTATTAAAGCCTTATTTTGATGTGTTTGCTCACATCTGTCCAGCCTTGACACACTACTAAACCATATAGCCTTTGTCAGCTTCTAATTTAATTACATGACTTCAGTCTAAGTATTCCTAAGTGTGTGTGTCACTGTGATGAGAGGTGAGAGCAGGAGGTGGACATGAGCACAGGTAAAATGACAAACTAAAAATACAAAGTAAAATACACAGGAACTATAGGAACATGGGATGAAATGGGAGACTGCACATAAGCATCACTAGGCATGACAGAGAACTGGACATGAGATGTGAGAGGACTGGGCAAAGGAACAGGGACAAACACACTGATTGGGACAGACACAAACAGTGGCAGGGACTGGAACAACAAAACTAGAAATGGGAACAAGGAAGCGAACAGACACAGGTAACAAAATAGGAACAGACAGGGGTACAAATACAACAGCAGACAAAGGCCCAAGACTGGCTAATGGTTTTGGTACAGTTCATTGAGCCAGCTTGGGTGCAGTTCTGGAGGTTGACAAAAGAAATTATGTGCCAGCCGTGCACAATCACAGGGGCTGCAGCTGATTCTGAAGCAGGTGCATTGGCTGGCACTACAGACCTTGGACCACAGATGGCTGATAGTGCTGATGATCCTGGAGCAGAGGCTGCAGGCACCTCAGATTCTGGCATAGACATAGGAGCACAGGTAGCTGGCACTGCCAGACACTGGAGTATAGGAGTCTCGGACTGCTACCGACACAGGAATGTGAATGGCTGGGAAGGAATCATGAATGGTGGGATTGATGGGTGCATTTGTGAGGAAGTCCATAATGTCACACAAACCAGAACCCCCATGCACTGCACCCCAGTTAACCCCACCTCTCCTACTCCAAGGCTGGAGGCTAGCTGTAACCACACATAACAGTAATAAAAAGCAATAACACAGTGAAAATTTGACAAGACTGAAAACACAACAGAACCAATGTGCTGGAAATAACAAGACAGAAGTGTGATAATATGTACATACATGTGTGTGAGTATGCATATATACAATGTGGGTTTAAAAATATTTTTTTCTATTTAAATTGATCTATACATCTGTATATTTTGAACACTTTGGAGTCAGGACTTCCACCAACAGGAAAGAAACAATTAAATAACTTTATCCTAAAACTAAATATACATACCCTCAGAAACCATCAACAGTCTACTTATTTATTTGTATAAAAGTTGAAACAAAATATATATTTAGATTTACAAAAACAGAAATTAGTGAACCTCCAAGATAATTGTACTCCTTAGACTAATGTTTGAATTGGTCAGGTCACCACTGCTTTAACATTAAATATGAGTGTACAAATTGGGCAAGTAAATTGTAAATTACTGTAAAGTAAAAAGTAAATCAGTGTAAGATTAGATTAGATTAAAATCAACTTTGACATTGTGCAGAGTTCACATACAAAGCCAATGAAATGTAGTTAGTATTATTTACATAAAGTGCAGTCATATCCATGCAGGTGGTGTAATGAGTAAGGTAGGAATAAATAAAATACTTATAAACTATATCCCCAATTCCAATGAAGCTGGGATGTTGTATTAAACATATGTTGATTTGCAAATCTTTTTCAACTTCTGTTCAATTGAATACACTAAGAATATGTTGTCACACAAGACCAGGTAAGGATCCAAATGCAGGTTTATTTCAACAGGATGATGCAGGCAAACAAAGGCAGGCAAGGGATATCCAAAAATCAAGGTCACAATACAAAGCAGAGGTCAAATCACCAAAAGAGCAGACAGATACAAGAATGCTTCAAATTGCTAGGAAACCAAGACAAGACGTTGCACCTGGTGAGCACCTGGTGAGGCATCTATTTATATGGAGTAGACAGGAAATGACTAATAGGTAACAGGAAGTGACTAATAGTGACTCCTGAGGCGCGGAGGGGCAATGCCTGGGTCAATGGTAACGTCACCCCCCCCCCTTGATGGTCGGCCCCAGCCGACCCAATGACTCTGTGCCGAGGACAACCCCGGGGATGAGGAGCGGGCCGATCAGGGTGCACACGATGGAAATCATTGATCAATGAGGGATCGAGGATATCACAGGCAGGGACCCATGATCTCTCCTCAGGCCCGTAACCCTCCCAGTCCACCAAGTAGAGCATCTGGCATCCTCGACGCTTGGAGTCCAACAAGGCCCGGACACTGTAAGCTGGGGCCCCATTGATGTCCAGTGGTGGGGGAGGTTCTGCTAGCGACCCAGGGTTCTGAGAGGAAGAGGAGAGAGGCTTAAGTAGGGAGACATGGAACATGGGGGCAATGCGATATTGTGCAGGAAGTTCAAGGTGGTAAGAGACAGGAGAGATCTGTTGCATAATTTTAAATGGACCTATAAAACGTGGACTTAGCTTCTTAGAAGGTAGTCTGAGCTTTAGGTTGCTAGTTGATGACCAAACCCTCTGGCCAACTTCGAAGTGTGGAGCCTCACTTCTCCTTCGATCAGCTTGTATCTTCATTCTGCGGACAGCCCGCTGCAATTGGACGTGGGCCTCCTCCCAGGTTTGTTGGCTCCTGTTCTTCCAGTCGTTGACTGCAGGAACATGGCTGGGTTCAGAGTCTATGGGTAAAAAAGGGGGTTGAAACCCTAAAACACTTTGGAAGGGGATGAGACCAGTGGAAGAACTGACCAGGGAGTTTTGAGCGTATTCTGCCCAGGGAACAAAAGAGCTCCAATCGTGTTGGTTGCGGTGGCAGTAGGCACATAAAAAACTTCTGATTTCTTGAATTAGTCTTTCTACCTGACCATTGGAGAAAGCTCTCCAGACTTGTGAGGTGAACTGTGGGCCTCTGTCAAACACTGTCTTTGGGCAATCCGTAAAAGCGAAACATGTTCTCAAATAATGTCTGAGCCATCTCTCAGGCTGTGGGTAGTTTGTGAAGGGGCACTAATCTGCATGACTTGGAGAACCTGTCAATGATGACCAGGATAGTGGTGAAGCAATTAGAGGGTGGTAAATCAGTGATGAAATCAATGCCTAGGCGTGACCATGGACGTCTGGGGATTTCAAGGGGAACCAATAAACCAGTGGGAGGTGATCTGGGTGACTTTCACTGAGCACATACCTCACAATCCCTTACGAATTGAACAATGTCCTTCAGGGAGTCAGACCACCAGTACTTGCGGTGCACTATTTCTGCTGTGCGCTGGATGCCTGGGTGTCCTGTACTAGGGGTGGAATCCACCATATGAAGTATACGATTACGCATAGCAGCTGGTACATATATCTTACCCACAGGACATTCTCTGGGGGTCGGGTCATGGGTCTGCTCAACCAGGATCTCACTGTCGATATCCCACACCACTGGCGCTACTACACAAGAAGGGGGAAGAATGGGTTCAGAGTCATTGTGACATCAATCTTGTGAAGTGGAGTACATTCTAGACAGTGCATCAGCTTTTCCGTTATTGGATCTGGGACAGTATGTGACTCAAAAAATTTAATCTATTAAAAAACAGCGACCATTGAGCTTGCCTGGAGTTGAGCCTTTTAGCAGACCTTACATACTCTAGGTTGCGGTGATCGGTGAAGATCAAAAAGGGATGTCTGGTACCCTCCAACCAGTGTCTCCACTCCTCCAAGGCATACTTCATGGCCAGAAGCTCTCAGTTTCCAATGTCATAGTTTCTCTCAGCAGGGTTCAGTTTCTGTGAAAAATATGCACATGGACGTAGCTTGGGGGGTGTTCCAGGTCTTTGGGACAGCATTGCTCCAACTCCTGTGTCGGAGGCATCCACCTCAACTTCAAAAGGTAAGTCAGGGTTGGGGTGTAGAATGGGAGCAGTGGTAAACCTGTCCTTTAATACTTTAAAGGCCTTCTCAGCAGCTGTAGACCAGGTCAGAACCTTGCTACCTCCCTTGAGCAGAGACGTGAGAGGAGCAGCAATGGAACTAAAGCCTCTAATGAAACATCGGTAGAAGTTGGAAAACCCCAATAATCGTTGTAGGTCCTTGACAGTTTTGGGTCGGGGCCAGTTGACCACAGCGTTAACCTTGTCACTATTCATGCTGACTCCCCCTGGACGTATAGTGTAACCTAGAAAGGCCAGTTCTTGGACATGAAACTCACATTTCTCAGCCTTGACATATAGCAGATTATCCAGGAGGAGTTTAATCACAGCCTGGACCTGGCAGACATGTTTTTCAAAGGAGGGGGAGTAGACGAGGATATCATCCATGAACACGATGACCCATTTATCAATCATGTCATGAAACACTTCATTAACAAAGGCCTGGAAGACAGAAGGAGAGCAGGCAAGTCCATACAGCATAACTAAGTATTCATAGTGCCCTCTAGTGATCACAAATGCCATCTTCTATTCATCGCCTTCTTTGATTCTGATCAGGTTGTAAGCGCTTCTAAGGTCAAGCTTGGTGAACCATTGTGCATGGCTCAGTTTTTCAAGTGCCGATGGCACCAAAGGTAGGGGATAGGGATTCTTAACTGAGATGGAATTTAGACCCCAGTAATCAATACACGGGCAAAGATCCTTCTTTTCTACAAAAAAGAAGCCGGCTGCACAAGGTGAAGTTGAGGGCCTTATATGACCCATAGCTAAGGCTTCATCTATGTATTTTTCTAAGGCCTGGGTCTCTGGTTCAGATAGGGGGTATACCCGACTGCGAGGGGGTGTGGTGTTGGAAAGGAGATCTATGGAGCAGTCCCAGGGTCTGTGGGGAGGCAAATGTGTAGCACGTTCCTTGATAAACACCTCCCTGAGATCGTGATAGCAGTTGGGGATGGCGATATTCTCCATATTAGGGCTCTCAATAGTCGTGGCAAAACAGGGCAAGGCCATGCAATGTTTCTGACAACCGTCACTCCATTTAAGAATCTCTTCCTCTTTCCAAGAGATAAGAGGATCATGCAGAGCTAACCAACTGTAACCTAAAATTATAGGATGATCAGGTGACTGAATAATGAAAAAAGTCAGGTTCTCTTGGTGGAACAGGCCAACTTGTAGTGATATTTCAATACTCTGTTTGGAAACTGTTCCTGTGCCCAAAGGATGTCCATCAAGAGCCTTAATCTTGAGCTGTGTTTCCATGGGTAGTAGTGAGATCTGCATTTGGTTAGCCAATCCTTCATCCATAAAATTCCCTGCAGCTCCCGAATCTACAAGGGCTAAAACAGAGAACTTGTTTGAGTGCAGGGTAATTTGTACAGGAATATTCATCTGTTTCTGAATATCAGCAAAAGGAGAGGCACTGGGGCGGGTTGGACAGGAGGAGCACATATGACCAGCCAGGCCACAGTATAGACACAGACCCTCTCTGCGTCTTCTCTGCTTTTCTTCAGGGGTGAGGTGGGCTCTTCCCAGTTGCATGGGCTCCGGTTCACTGAGGGGGGCGGGGGCTAGGGAGAGTGGAGAGCAGTCTGAGCTCCCTAGTGAGCCTCCATTTGCTGTTCAGAAGGCTATCCAAAGAAATGGCAGCATCAATCAGCTGATCAAGAGTCAGTGCCTGTCCTCTGAAAACCAGTTCAGCCTGCAGATCATTACGTAAACCCCTCTGAAACATAGTCCTTAGTGCTGAATCGCTCCAACCGCTGCCTGCAGCGAGAGTGCGGAAGTTGAGGGCATAACTCGCCGCAGAACGGGTGCCCTGTTTTAGTTCACAAATTTGTGAACCCATCTCTTTTCCGGCAGCCAGGTGGTCAAACACAGCTTTAAACTGAGATAAAAACAAGGTCTCGGACAGCAAAATCTCGCTGTTGGTGGACCATAGGGCTGTAGCCCATTCCTTAGCTCTCCCCATTAACAGAGACATTACAAAATGTATCTTGTCCATCGGGTTACGAAACTGAACAGCGTTGCGATTGACGTAGAGTGTGCATTGCATTAAAAAACTCTTACATGTCCCAGGAGAGCCATCATAGCGTTCAGGAACAGCGATAAAAACGTGAGCGGAGGAAGGATTAGTTGGCTGGTCCATTTCAGATGCCTGTTCCAGTTCAACAACAGCAGGTTCAGCAGGAGGGTTTGCACGCTGCACTAACCCCTGAATCAGCTGGAACACTTCCTCCAGCTTCTGCTCCTGGGCAGCCATACGTTGCTCAATACCTGCTGGATCCATGGTTAGGCGACGTCTTATGTCACACAAGACCAGGTAAGGATTCAAATGCAGGTTTATTTCAACAGGATGATGCAGGCAAAGGATATCTGAAAATCAAGGTCAAAATACAAAGCAGAGGTCAAATCACCAAAAGAGCAGACAGATACAAGAATGCTTGAAATTGCTAGGAAACCAAGACAAGATGTCGCACCTGAGTCCTGGTGAGGCATCTATTTATATGGAGTAGACAGGAAATGACTAATAGGTAACAGGAAGTGACTAATAGTGAGGAGAGAGCGACCTCCTGAGGTGCGGAGGGGCAATGCCTGGGTCAATGGTAACATATGTAATGTTCAAATGGATCAACTTTGTTTTTTGTAAATATTAATTTTGAATTTGATACCTGCAACATGTTTTTAAAATGTTGGCACATATTTACCACTGTGTTACCTTTCCTTTTAACACTCAATAGGTGGGAACTGAGGACACTAATTGTTGAAGTTTTGTAGGTAGAATTCTTTCCCATCTGCTTGATATACAACTTCAGTTCCTCAACAATCCATTATCCATTATCCATTATCATTATCGTATTTTGTGCTTCATAATGTACCACACATTTTCAATGGGAGATAGGTCTGGACTGCAGGCAGGCCATTCAAGTCCCCACATTCTTTTACTACAAAATCACACTATTATTGTATTATTAACATGTACAGAATGTGGATTGGCATCATCTTACTGATATAAACAGGTCCCTGAAATGATGTTGCTTGGATGGCAGCATATGTTACTCCAAAAAATGTACTTCTCAGCATTAATAGTGCCTTCATATATGTGCAAGTTACACAAGCCATGGGCACTAACACACCCCATATCACCAGAGATGCTGGATTTTGAACTTTGCACTGATAACAATCAGTCTAAATGTGGATTTTTTTTTTAGACCATAGGACACTTTCCACTTTGTCAGTCCATCTCAGATGAGCTCAGGCCCAGAGAAGCTGGCCGCTTTTCTGGGTGTTGTTGATATATGGCTTTCACTTTGCATTGTTTTATCTTGCACTTGTAGATAGACCAATGAACTGTGAATGAATGGTTTCTGAAGTGTTCCTGAGCACTTGTGGTAATACAGAATGGGCCATTACAGAATGATATTGGTTTTTAATGCAATGCTGTCTGAGAAATCGAAGGTCACAGACATTCAATTTTGTTTTTTGGCCTTGTCAAATGTGCCAGAATGATCCTAGGAGCTATGTTGCCCGGGTTTTTTTTTTACCTCCTATCAGGGTCTCCCATGGCAAACAGGTCCAAGGTGCTCTTGGACCCAAGAGCAGTTCAAAAACTCCAATAAAAATCAAGGTGCAGGAGGTTGAGAGGTACTGGCTAGAGATAGTCGGGCTCACTTCCACGCACATCTTGGGGTCTGGAACCCAACTCCTTGAGAAGGGTTGGACCTTCCACTACTCTGGAGTCGGGTTGGTGTGGGCTTGCTTATAGATCCCCAGCTCAGCTGTCTCGTGTTGGAGTTTACCCCAGTGAATGAGAGGGTCACCTCTCTGCGCCTTCGGGTAGGAGAGAGGACTCTGACTGTACTTTGTGCCTACGAGCCAAATGGCAGTGCGGAGATCCACACCCTCTTGGGGTCCCTGGGGGGTACTGGAAAATGCCCCAACTGGGGACTCTGTTGTTCTGCTGGGGGACTTCAAAGCCCACGTGGGCGATGAAAGTGACACTTGGGATTGGGAGGAACGGCCTCCCCGATCAGAACCCGAGCAGAGTTCTGTTGTTGGACTTCTGTACCAGTTACAGATTGTCCATAATGAACACCATGTTCGAGCATAGGGGTTTCCATAAGTGCACATGGGAGTTCATGGGAGTTTGCCCAACCAGTCCACAAGTGTTTTGTTGATTTGGAGAAGGCATTTGACCGTGTCCCTCAGGGTATTCTGTGGGGGGTGCTCTGGGAATAGGGGTCCGGGGCCCTCTTTTAAGGGCTGACAGGTCTTTGTACGACTGGAGCAGGAGCTTGGTTTGCATTGCCGGCAGTAAATCAGGCCTGTTCCCGGTGCATGTTGAACTCTGGCAAGGTTGCCCTTTGTCACCGGTTCTGTTCATAATCTTTATGGACAGAATTTCTAGGTGTAGCCAGGGGCCGGAGGGAGTCCAGTTTGGGAACCACAGGATATCAGGGAGGGAGTGTGAGATTGACAGACGGATCGGTGCTAAGAAGGTAGATTAACCGGTCAGTCTTTAGGGATGAGATCCTCTGTCACCCGGGAGGAGCTCAGAGTAGAGCCGCTGCTCCTCTACATCAAGAGGAACCAGCTGAGGTGGCTTGGGCATCTTTTTTGGATGCCCCATGGACGTCTCCCCAGGGAGGTGTTTCAGGCACGTCCCACTGGGAGGAGACCGCAGGGTAGACCCAGGAAACGCTGGAGGGACCATGTCTCTCGGCTGGCCTGGGAACGCCTCGGGGTCCCTCATGGGGAGCTGGCTGAGGTGTCGGGGGAGAGGGAGGTCTTGGCATCCCTGCTTAGACTGCTGCCCCTGTGACCCAGCAGAAGTTGAGAAGACGGAAGGACGGATGGCCTTGCCAAAAACTTGTAGAGATTTTTCTAGATTCTCAGAATCTTTTGAAGATATTATGGACTGTAGATCACTAAAAATCCCTGAAATCCTTGAAATTTCACATTTAGAGATGTTGTTCTTAAAATGTTGGCCTATTTGCTAATGCTGTTGTTCAGAAACTTGTGAACTTCACCCCATGTCTCTTGGCTCTTGGCTCTCGGCGAAGGCGGTCACACTTTCTTCCCTCTCCTCACACTTATCTCTCCTGCTTTGCTCTTCAGTCTTGTCTGCTACTATCTCACTTGGGAGACTCGCTCAATGCTGTTCTTCTAAACCAAAGTATGGATTTGATCAACTGGTCTCTCAACGCAATTGACACCATCTTCTCGAAGAGAAGTCAGGGTTCGGGGGAACCTGCATGTCCTGATGGGACATTTGCAGCTGGATATACAATGAACTCCTGGGAGAGGTGGAGGGTCATGTTCCTGGCGGCGCTGTCAGTTGAGGATGTTAAGGATATTTATATATTTGGATTTTTGATGGTGAGTACTCTGCTGATTGGACTGGGCACTGCACTGGCATATCAGAAAATTATAGAAGTGTGGGCAGCTATCAGAGGCCCCTTTAAGCTGCTTGAGATGTTTGACACTCTGGGCAAGGCTGTCGGGACTCAGACTGTGACTTTACATCGCACATTGGAGAACATCCCGGACAAACTGTCAGCTTTGCAAAGGAGTATTGATCGGCTCCCCCTTATCAGCTCTGACCTTGGCAGATGCTGGAAATCTCCCCCGGAGGACAATGTTCTGGGATGCTCCCTCCCTTCTCCTACCTACTGCTGATTGCAGTCTCTGGCTGGCTACTCAAGGCTGTTTTTAGGAGTTGTTGAACTTTGTTATCTAAGAACTGAGACATTGTCATGACAACTGCTGGACTTCAGGTTGGGCTTCCGGGCAAGGCGCCATCTGCAGGAGGAAAAATGTCTTCGCAGCTCTTCTTCCCTCCCTGGATGAGCAAGGACTGCAAATGTGCGCTAGATAAGGCTGGCTACCGAGCGGGACTTGCTTTTTGTATCCCATACCCCCCCCAAGTCTGTGTTGATTATGTGTGCTTAAGTGCTTGGATGTACCTAAATCATGTTCCTCTTGGAACATAGTCTGGGTGTGTTTTTTTCTTCCTTCCTTACCTCATGTATACTGCTTTTGTTTTTCTCAATGAATTTCCCTTTCCTTCAGGATTGTAAGGGATCAATAATCTAATAATAATCTAATCCATGCTTGTGAATGACTGACCCTTTTGGGGATGCACACTTTATACCCAGTAAGGATACTCACCTGTTTCCAATTAACCTGTTCACTTGTGGATTGTTCCAAAGAGGTGTTTATTGAGCATTCCTCAACTTTCCAAATCTTTTTTTGCCCCTGTCCCAGCCTGTAGAAAAGTGTTTTGCAGGCATCACATTAAAAATGAGTGAATATTTGCAAAAATATGTTTGAACACTAAATATCTTTTCTTTGTAGTGTATTCATGAATATAGGTTGAAAAGGTTTTTATTTATGTTTTACACAATGGCCCCACTTCACAGGAATTGGGGTTGTAGAAAACTACCTGAAAAAATATAGATCTCAATAAACCATTCAGTTCATTCAGAATTAAACAACCTACTATTAGACTTCCAACTTTGATGCAGTGAACATAAAATCATCATCATCATCTCTCTCTCTCTCTCTCTCTCTCTCTCTCTCTCTCTCTCTCTCTCTCTCTCAAGTAATGTACGCTGAGTAGTCACTGTTTTGAGAAGCCAAGTTACACAAACAGTTAAAACTCAGTTTTAATTTTGCAGGTTACCAATATTGATTCATGTTTCAGACTCTATGAAGAGCCAGGGATGAACAGCACTTGAGTAAACTGAGTAAACTGTGGTTGTATAATGAGTATGCATACTATAACAAAGAGCAAGTTAAGGACATCTGCTTACAAATGTTACCTAATTTTCCAAATGCCAAAATTTTGCCACATCACCCTGACCATGGCAGACACCCGTCTGTCCCCAATGTTCTCTTTTTTGATAAGTATGATCACTATAGTTAAATATTTCTGTGTCTTAGTTTATCAAAATAGTTACTATGCTCAGTTACTAATGCTTAATTTATTTCAGATGTTTGTAAGTACAGATATCGGTTGTGTGCATTCTTGGCACATTTTATGTGGGATTTATATTGTTCATGTTGAAATCACAATCATATCAGAATAATATAAGAAATATATTGTGATATGCATTTTGGCCATACCTTCTCATCTAATCAGCACTACTGAAACACAGGAACAACTGTGTTAACCAATGTAAAGTTGTTTATTGATTGTTTAACCTGGGCATGTTGTTTAAACTGCAAGCTTAAAATCCACTTCAGTGATGCATTCATCAAAGTGAGAATCAAACTGAGTAACAAAGATGCACTCACAATTCTGAAGTTACTCACCAACTATAATTCCATTTCACCTTAAGTAGTGTAGCTATATTTCACATTGTTCATCTAAATATCATCTTGTATCCTTGGGCAGTCCACAACAGAATTATCTAAATTTCTATATTCAATTTGCTTACAGACAAAACTAGTGAATTTTTAGCTTTTTTATGAAAAACTATTTGAATTGTCAGTCACACATATACAAGAATCAAATAAAGGATACCTTTTAAACCATGCCTGCTATCATTGCTAACAGAACCCTAGACCATAGTTTTTACTAATTAGGTTTCAATATGTTTCTGGAATAAATTTGGATGAAAAAGTGACTGTCTAAGAATTCTTCCATTCAGAAAATACATGGATTATGTGCAGAGCTGGAGCTGTTGCCAGGGCCAAAATGCAATTCCCCACCATAGAGAACATCTGTGGTTAGAATACCTGTTATTTAATTCCTGTCAGTTCACTACAATTTTAAGCCTGAGTTACTTAGTTGTAAGTAAGGTGCATAAAAATACCGGCAAAGCTCAAAAGGTGTAAGAGCTTCCTACATCAGTAGTGACACAGAAACAGTATACAGTTTCTTTATTGTATATACCTGTATACCTCTGGATGAACTCCAATGTGCAGCAAGCCCCATCCTGGTACTGAAGGTTGGATTAAAAAAACAGCTAAAATTCACTTGCTTCCACCTGAATTACATCCCAGTTTAAATGCCAGAGGAGATTTCCAGTGCATGTTTACTCCTGTATCCTCATGTACATTCTCAACCTGTTAAGAGTAGATACTGATAGGCTCGGTCCTCATATAAGTCTATGGCAGTGCCAGCTGCACCATTTCCAAAGTCAGTGGTGGTGTCACTTGCCAAACCTGCCCCAAAGTCTAGATCAGTGTCAGCTGTGTCAGCTTCAAAGTCTACAACAGTTCCAGCTGCTCCTGCTCCAAAATCTGAGACATCAGCTGCCTGTGCTATAGTGTCTATGGGGAAGTCTGCTGCCTATACTCCAAAGTCTACTGCAGTGTCATCTGCTGCATCTGTCCCTGTGCGGTGGAGACAAAAGACACAAGTAGAGACTTGACAGAATACTGGACCTGGGGAACTTGGGGAACATGAGACAGGGCTGGAAAAAAATTAGACAGGACAGGGGACTCAAACTAGGGAACAAGAGACATGACATGGGACTGTACTTGGGATGTGACAGGACTTGGATGTGACAGTACCAGGTGTGAGTAACTATGTCCATGTATTTAAGTTCATTTGTTTCAGTCAGGCCTTGTGAGTCTATGTGTTTGCTCTGCATTTGTTTTTTACCTAATCAAGTCAAATCAAATCAACATTTTTTTTACAGAAGTTGTCTCATGCCGCTTTACAGAAATCAAGAAATAAAAAGGTTAACATCACAGGAACAAAGGATAAGAGATAGATCCCCTAGTGAGCAAGGAAAAACTCACTCAAAGTAAGAAGCCTTGGGAGGCTCACAGGGGGAGGACCCATCATCCTCTGGTCTAACTACTTATACACAGTAAGGGGACACTGGACCCCTACACCTCTGTTCTGTTAATACTCAAGTATACTGCAACAATTTTAGTTTGCTGGTAGACATAATAGTAACAGTAGATTTTTACATAGTTGGTGATGATGGGTGAGCAGCTAGCCAATGGCAGGGTGGGAAACTAGTCCAGATCCAGTAGCCAGAAGGTGGAAAGCCAATGTAAAGATGTATCAGGGGAGCTTGGGGTCCTTCTCAGATGGGGCAGAAGAGCTTGAGGTTAGGACCTAATTAGTTCAGACCGGTGGGTCATCATTAACACAGAAAAGGTAGAGAAATAAATTGGTTTGTTGTTTAAAGAGAATAGAGTATGTAAACATCACCAGAGTGTGGCAAGTGACTATGGCAGATCTGACTATAACAGCCTCACTAAGGAGAGAACCAGAAGATAACATAAGCATGGGAGCATCCTGAAACACTGGTGTCTAACCACTCCACCGTCACAAATCTGAGTAATTGCATGAAGGAGTCAGACGGCAGCACCAACATCCCAGTTTACCATAAATCCCTATGTCCATGAACCCCTGGATCTGCAGCCTGTAACTAATCTAAGACATTAATGACCAAATGCTACACTGAACAAGTAAGATTTCAGCCTAGACTTGAAGATTGAGACTGTGTCTGAGTCCCAAACATTATCTGGAAGGTTATTCCAGAGCTGGGGTGCTTTGTGAGAAAAGCCTCTTCCCCCCTGCTGAAGCTGCCAAAACTAATAGGAAGCCAGCACCCTGTGATCTGAGTGATTGTGATGGTTCATACAGGTAAATTAAATAAGTATTTAGTAATAATGTATTCAGGAGCAAGCTTGTATAGGGCTTTATATGTAATTAAAAGAATTTTATAATCAATACGGAATTTGACTGGAAGCCAGTGCAGTGCTAATAGTATTGGACTGATGTGGTCAAATTTTCTAGTAGTTGCAGTTATTACCAGAGATATCATATGTATAATTATACATTCAGTAGTGATCTTAAACAGCACATATTTTAAATATCATTTGATTTCTGCATGTTAATGTTGTCTGACTGACTATCCAAATAGCTGAGCTGCTAAGTGGATACACCAGCTGCTTATTTGGATCAGTAAGATGCTAACTATCTCAGCAAAAAAAAAAATTAGAACATTACACATATTACACAGTTAACATTATACATATGGCTACTTCAATGAAACTGTTGTGGGACAGTTTTAGTATCTGAGCACTAGCAGCTAAAAAGCAAAAGGATTCCCTTTCCTTTGTTCATTTTTTTAATATATTCCATTCCAAATTGCTGGCAGGACATTTGTAAAACTTGTAACCCACAAACATGCCAGTGACACAATGTTCTTTTGAAACTGTATATTGTGCTGTAAGCAATAAGCTACTAAAACAAGTTAAGTTCAAGAACATAACAGAGACTTTCCAACCAAATTCCAGCTAACAAAAATTAACATTACTAGTGTTTATTTAGTATTTAGGTATGCTGTCATTAGCCAGAAAAACAAATGTTAAAATGGGAGTGTGTACCCAAATGTAGAGGAAATTGAAGAAAAACAACTGAACAACAACCAAAAGAAACTGACAGGATACCATATGTGATGTTCTTTGAATCCTATATCTACTGGATGGCATGCTCCACAGTATCCAGTTAAATTAGCAGTGCTATTTCTAGAAACTGAGAAAGTGGAACTAATTAAATTAAACATGTTTTTGGTGAATGAAAGTACACCAAATTACTGAAACATCCCACAAAATTGCCTAGGGCCGCAAGGCTAAAAAGGCATTTACCTCATTTACCTTACTGAAAGCTGGTGACAAGGTGGTGCTAGCTCCTTATCACTGATGGTAGAAGAAGGGTTTAAACTACAGATGCCGCACTCTGAGCAAACAAGAAAAAGAGCACCAGTCATGATTAATTGTTGTCATATTTCCAAGTGGTTGGCACAATGGCACTGCAGGTAGTGCATGTCACACAGCTCCTGGGGTTGTAAGTTTGATCCTGACTCAGGTAACTGTCTGTGAGGAGTTTGATGTGTTCACCTTGTGTCTTCATGGGTTTCCTCCAGGTATTCTGGTTTTCTCATGCCTCCATAAAATGCACATGGTAGGTGAATTGACCATGCTTAATTACCCCTTAGGTGTGTGTCTGTGGTACCCTGCTGGCGCCCTGTCCAGGGGGTATTCCTGTCTTGCACCTGATGACTCCAAGTGGGCTCTGGATTGACTGTGACCCTATTCAGGAAGAAGCAGCTAAGATAGTGACTGACTATGTATTTGTAAGAAATGCACTGTCCCTGCAGGAAACTTGTGCATGCTTTTATAACCTCAAGGTTAGATTATTGCAATGCACTCTTATCAAGATGTTCCAGCAGAAAATACACTTCAGTTAGTTCAAAATCCTGCAGCCAGGGTCCTAACTTGGCCAAACCTAAAATTTGACCATATAAGTCCAATCTTATTATCACCTAACTGGCTTCCAGTCAAATTCCATATTTATCATAAAATTCTCTTACTTGCATATAAATCTCCTGAGTATCTGAAAGATCTAATTTCCCATTACCTCATAATCAGCCCTCACAATTACTCAGGTCACAGGACTCGTCTGCTCTGGAATAAACTTCCAGATAATGTTTGGTACTCAAATCCAGCAAAGACAGCAAATCCAGGGGTTCAGGGACATTATGGTAAACTGGCATTTTGGTGCTGTCATTAAACCACTTGATCGCGTGATCACTCAGATTTGTGGTTGTGTTATGGTTGGATGCCAGTGTTTCAAGATGCTCCCATGTTTGTTTCTTCCTGTTCTCTACTTTTATCTGTCACTGGTCACACTATGGTAATGTGGAACATTTTTGGGTCTTCCTAAATCTAAACACCAAAGTAATCATATCTGTCTACCATTCCCAAGTTAATGAGAGCCAACTGGTCCAGGCTAACAGAAGGCTTCCCTGCCCCCCCTTCAGAGACTGACATCAAGATCCCCTGCCACCCCTTCAGAGACTGACCTCAGACATCTGAGTTGGACCTCAAGCTCCCCTGCCACTCCTTCACACTATTTTTAATGCTGCTTTGATAAATATTACAATAATGTTTATTTTGTGGTATATTATTTGTGATGTGTTTTTTGTTACTTTTTTGGTCTGGAGTAGAGTATATGTCAGCAATGGTCCTACAGTTATTGTACAGTTTATTATTTGATTACTTCAAGGACTTTTAGCTCAAGACTCTATAAAAAATGTTCAGGATTTCAGTCATATTTATGTGTGCATACTTTTCAGAAATTGACATGGTTAATTTTTTATTTGGCGGCTTAAATATAATTTCAACATTCTGGAGAATTATATCATATTTATAATCAAATATTTGTGTCTGATAGTGTAATAAAAGAAAGTGAGATTTTTATTAAGAAACTTGCCAAAGCTGCCCATTAAAAATAGAGCTCCAAATATATCCTTCTGTATATTGACAGACCTAAAATTCAATATAAAATATGGCATACTTTTATTGCACATTTGTACACATAACCTTTGTAGCACTAACAGAAATTAAAATTATAAAATTGTTGTTTTCTAAATTAACAAGGCATGTGTACATTTTAAAATTTGGATCAAAATACCTCTGACCATGCTTCTACCATAAATTTGTAGAACTTGTAAAACTGATTTGTAAAATGTCAGATTTAGTACATTTAATGCATATCTTCATTCTCTCTCTCTGTCTCTCTCTCTCTCTCTCTCTCTCTCTCTCTCTCTCTATATATACTCTATATATATATATATATATATATATATATATATATATATATATATATATATATATATACATTTTATTATGGCCTTTATGTTTTCAGAGTGAAAACAGATTTATTCTTGAAGACCCTGATTGAAATATCTTACCTGTCAAAATCATATTGAATGCTTTTCTAAACCACTTGTAGAACAAAGCATACACAATAGGATTACAAGTTGAATTCATGAGTCCAATCCAAGCAAGTGTATCAAAAAACATTGGAGGAATTGAGTAACCAGTAAAAGGATTGAGGATGTTACAGATAAAAAATGGCATCCAAAGTGACAGAAATACACCTAAAATTACAGCCAGAGTTTTGGTGGCTTTTCTCTCCTCCTTGCTTAACATTGATTTCATATTGTTTTTACATTTTGAGTCCTGAATAGATTTTGCTTGCTTTTGTGCAACATGGAATATTTTCATATATATACTGAGCATCACAACACCTGGGATGTAGAAGGAAAGAACAGAGGAAGCAGTGCTTGAGGCTGTGCTTTGAAACAACACACAGCCTCCTACACAGGCAATATTTTCATAATAAAATTCTTCAATGCCCAGAATGTTGAGCTCCAGAAATATTATTCCAAACCCTGTTACAGCTGAGACACTCCAGCAGATTACAATCATAATTACTGTGACAAAGGATGTGATTTTACTGTGATACAGCAGGGGGTGACACACAGCATAGTATCTGTCAATGGATATGAAAGACAGATTTAAAATTGAAGCAGTGCAAAACATGATACCACTACTGTTGTATATTTTACAGAACAAAGTGCCCAAATACCAGCATGTCTCTACAGATTGTACCATACAAGGGGGCATATAAACAGCACCAAGCAGCAAATCAGTCACAGCCAGGGACAGAACAAGGTAGTTAGTCGGCATGTGCAGCTGCTTGAAATGAAGTATGGCTATGATGACAAACAGGTTTCCCAATACTGTTAAAATCACCACTGAGCTGAAGAATAAATATAGAGGCACCCGCAAAAACAGAGGATAGACAATCTTTGGACAAGATCTGTTTAACAATTCATAGCATAGAGTAAGGTCCACTGTGTCAGCTTGGCTTGAGTTCATTTTGAAATCCAGCTGTCCAGTTTTTTCCTATAAAGCAACCATTAAGTTTATAAGAGAGTATTGAAAGTACATTTTCTTCTAATCTAATATTATGTTTCATATTGAATCACAATAAAATATAGGAATGTTTAATATGATTCAGTTCCTTAGTCAAAACTTACCTTCATTTCCAGACTAGCCAAAGCTGCACAATGGTTCAGATTTATACTTTCCCAACACTGCATGAAAAAGATTGCCCCTTTTAATCACATGTTCATAGTCATCCCAGGATAATACTCCTGACTGAAAAACATTACTATTTTTATATTTCTTAAGGGTGTGATTTTCATTACTAAGAAATAAATATTTCAATAAGCTTTTTATTTATGTAATGTTAGAAAAACTGTATTTGAATGTATGTTAAATCTGAATTGTATGTGATGTCTCTGCACAAAATACTCTGTTAGTGAAGTGAAATGAGAAAAAAAGTATTATATTTAAATATTAAATATTAAATTAAATATTAAAGTATATATTTGGAAATAAAAAAACTGGCAAGTGCATATATATTAATTCCTTTTGCTATTAAGCCCCTAAATTGTTTTAGTGTAACCAATCTTCAGAAGTCACATGGTTAGTGAAATGAAGTCCACCTGTTTGCAGTCTAAGTGTCACATGATATGTCAATATACAGTATACACACCTTTTCTAAAAGACCCCAGATGCTGCAAAACCATTAAGCAAGTGGCACCACTAACCAAACAATTAAGACGAAGTAGTTCTCCAAACAAGTCAGAGGCAAATTTGTTGAGAAGTACAATTCAGAGTTTGGTTACAAAAAATATTCAAATCTCTGATGATTCCCTTGAGCACCATCAAATGCACCATAATAAAATGGAAAGAACAGGGTAAAACAACAAACTTGCAAAGACAGGACCACCCACCTAATCTCTCAGACAACGCAAGGATGGCATTAACCTGTATCTGTCCATACAAGCACAATAAACAATACACTCCACAGAGCTGGGCTTTATAGAAGAGTTGCTAAAAAAAGCTTTTACTTAGTAAGGTTTGTTTTAGGCAAAAGGCATTTGACAGCTTGCCCAAATGTATGGAGGAAGGTACTCTGGTGAGATGAGACTAAAATGTAACTTTGTATCCACCAAAGAAAACATTATGTCTAGAACAAACCCAACACATTTCATCACCCCAAGAACATCCCCACAGTCAAGCATGGTGATGGCAGCATCATACTTTGAGTTTTTCAGCAGCAGGGACTGGGATACAGGTCCAAGTCAAGGGAAAGATGGATTGTGCTAAATACTGGGATATTCCTGAGCAAAACCTGTTTCAGTCTGTTAGTGATTTTAGCCTGGGACAGAGGTTCACCTTCCAACAGGACAATGACCAAATGCATACTGCTAAAGCAACATTTGCTTTAACGTTTAACATTTGCGAAGACCATCTATCTTGAAGGAGCCGTGGCAATTTTGCCTTGAGGAATGGGCAAAAATCCCATCAGCAAGCTGTGGCAAGCTTATAAAGACAAAGAGACTTGCAGCTGTAATTGCCACAAAAGGGTTCTACAAAGTACTGACTTTAGGAAGGTGAAGTTTTCAGTTATTTTGTCCTATTTGTTGTTTGCTTCATGATAAAAGAACAATCAGATGTTCAAAGATGTAGGCTTGTTCTGTAAATAAAATGATGCAAACCCTCAAATAATCATATAATAAAATATTTATTATTATTTTAAAGAACTTCAAAATAATCTGTCAGGTGTGTATAATCATGTCAAGTTATTTAAGTTATCTGTTTGTCTGTCCTCATCAGTCCATTGTTGTTGTAGTTGTGTTGTGTAGTTCTATGATCATGTCGGTGGTCGTTATATCTACATGCATTTGCTTCCATATCTAATTCCCAGAGTTTATGTCTGTCTGTTTGGTATCCCGTTTTCTGTATCATTAAATTTGAAACCCCTGCAAGTACGTTCATAATTTCATAATGACATCCATACTTGAGATATAAAACAACAAAATACTATTATTTCTATATGATTAACCTCTGAAACATAATTATGTGGAACTGAACTCAAGTTCCTACATTGTTATTTACTCACTAACAATGGTCTAACACAAAATAAAAAAAAAATCAAAGCACATTTATCCCTGTAGTAAATAGCAGGTCAATCAATAAATGAAAAATATATGTGCATGAATTACTGTACTTTCTTTCAATATTCATAAAACATGAATTTGCCAGTTGAGGTCAAACAATTATATACAATCTTTATGGACAAGAACAGAAATCCAATATTGGTATTTCTATTTTATATTTTAGCTGTTGTTTTTCTGGGGAAAATCAAGTTACAGTATAAACCATTCATAGAAAAGGCCTCAGCTGGCACATATAAGGAACTCCCCAGATACACTGAGGGAGACGGGGGAGAGACTTATGGGGAGGAGGTCATGGAGAATGAACACTGGATGCAAGAGGGAGGAAACACAGGGCTAAGTAGCTCCACATTATTAGGCAAGTGCTTCTACCAGCCCAGGAGGCTTAGTCTTTATTTTGTCACTACACATTGGTGTTGGTTTTTTACGTGTAAATAAAGCCTTTTCAGTCACTCCACTCCATGTTGATTTATCAAATAATAATAATGATCAATAAAATTTAATAAAATATAAAAGTTATCCATCATATGAGATTATTGGCTTAGATCATTTACACAATATGATATATATGATGCACTCATAAAAATAAAGGTGCCATAAAGTAATAAATTTAGCTTAGTGTTATTTGGACTGGGATTATAGATGTGCGTTCATTGCTCCTGTCTTCCTGCACCTTGAGTATTGGACAAGACCTCTCTGTCTCTCTGTACATGCAGTCTGCCTAAACCACTTAATTACAGTTACATTAGCCAGGGACAAGAATTCAGGCCGGGAATCAAGAACCAGGAACCAGGTGTCAGGGCTGGACAGAGTGGAGCAGACGCAGATATAAAAATACCAATTTAATGGTAAAGGAGTATGCAAACCAGAAAGGGGGTCAAATAGGCAAGGATCAAAAACCAGAAATTCAGAGTACAGGGCGAGGCAAGTGCAGAGTCAAAAAACAGAAAATAGGTCAAACACAAACAGACTGATACTAGAAACAAGGAGAATGTGAATTAGGTGGCCAGGCAAAGCTAAACAGAGAGTTCAGACACTGCCAGGCCTAAATACATTCCAGTCCAAGTGTGAGCAATCAGTACTCTGGCAATGGCAATTGTCTGAGTGTCATGTGATCAGTTAGGTGACTTACTGCGGGATCTTGGGAAATGGAGTCCTGAGAGGGAGAGGGGTGCATGACACCAGGCCACACACATATTTACAGCTACTGTATTTGCATGAATAAGTGTTTATTTTGGATCTTATATGCATGCTTGTGTAAGGTTATACAAATTACCCTTCATAAGTCTTACCTGTTCCAGATTTGTGTGTATAAATAATAATCACACAATACTTTAAATATTAGTATATGTAAAGTTACCAGTATTTTTTACTTTATTCTGGTCATATATGCAACTTAAAAAACATTGAAGTAATAGCATTGCTTTACATTTATGATTACAGAAGACAAAAGTGCTTTGAAACATTAAACTATAATAAATGACATTTATTACTTGCCAATCTGAGTGAATGTGCTACCTTAGAAAGTTAGCAGGCGGCGCAGTAATTCACTACTTTCTGCCATCTTGTCTATGATGTCATCTATGCCCAGTCCCATCAAAATCTCTTTTTCTGTTGACATCAAAAGAAAAGTTTCAATGTGTTCCTGATTCAGTGAGGTCCTCAGACGATTCTTCACAAATTTTAGGGTTGAAAATGTTCTTTCACAGGCAACTTGTGTAACAGAGAGTGTGAGGAGAAACTTGTACGCCATACCAGTAACATGATATGCATCGGTCAGCAAGTTGTACTGAGACAAGATGAGATAACAGCATATTGGGCAGTTTTTACATGCAGAACAACTTCTGCTCATCAGCTCCATGCTTTCAGGACTCTCTAATTCTTGCACTTGCACATCAGTGACTTCCCTGATACTATATTCATCCAAACAGGACATCTTCAGTTTTTCCCAATGTGCTGTAAAGTTTGTCAGTTCTGCTTGTAAGGCCTCAGCTGTGGCGAACTCATTGAATTTTAAAAGACATTTGCTTAGCTCCATCATAGCTGTTTCAGGAAGACCTTTTTTCTGTATTTCTGTGAAATTCTTTGGGTCCATGCAAGCAAAGTCTGAGCACAATAAAGCATTTGCTGCATAACGATGGTGCACACTGTTTACAACAGTGTCCAAAATTACATTGTGGACCTTGTTCTTGTACTCCATCTCAACATCTGTAATGGGTTCATCTTCTGCCAGCTCACCTGGTCTTGTTTTCTTCTTTTTTACTCTTTTCTGAGGAAGAGCAGTTTGAATTTCAACACTACATTCTTGCTGCTCGTGCAGAATACCATTGGCCCATTCCACAAAATGATCTGCTGCTTTCTTCACACTATCAAAGTCCTTGGCATTTGCATTTACATTTACATTTGCAGGATTTAGCAGACGCCCTTATCCAGAGCGACTTACAAAAGTGCTTTGCTGTTTACTTAGAACATCCTTAGCTAGTAGACAAGGTTGGAATCTAGAGATTCCACACGTTTAGACCGTGTTGAAACAAAAGTCTTTATGGAGTTAAGTACTCCTGAAACAGATGAGTCTTCAGTCTGCATTTGAAGACAGTGAGGGACTCAGCTGTTCGAACTCCCAGGGGAAGTTCGTTCCACCATTTTGGTGCCAGAACAGAAAAGAGTCTGGATGCATGTTTACCTTGCATTCTGAGGGATGGTGGGTCAAGCCAAGCTGTACTTAAAGCTCGAAGGGCTCTTGGTGCAGCTTGAGTTTTGACCATTGCCATCATGTATGGAGGGGCTGGTCCATTTTTGGCTTTGTAGGTCAGCATCAAGGTTTTGAATCTGATGCAGGCCGCTACAGGGAGCCAATGAAGGGAACGCAGCAGAGGAGTTACATGACTGAATTTAGGAACATTGAAGACGAGCCGCGCTGCTGCATTCTGGATAAGTTGCAATGGTCTGATGGTCCGCATAGGAAGGCCAACCAATAGGGAGTTGCAGTAGTCTAGTCTTGAGATGACAAGAGACTGAACAAGCACCTGAGTGGCCTCTCTAGACAGAAAAGGTCGAATTCTCCTAATGTTGTAAAGGAGAAATCTGCAGGACCGAGTCAGGTTTGCAACATGAGCTGAGAATGATAACTGGTCATCCACTACTACACCAAGACTGCTGTGTTTTCTGTCCGCACTGATGTCCTCCCATAACTTAATGCGCTTGTAGGACTCTTGAATGAATACTGCCATGTCATTGAGCAAGGAAAATAGAGATGCACTTGCCACTACAGTGGCAGTGGTGTCTGTCAAAACTAGATTCAGAATGTGTGCATAGCACCATATGTGGACTGTGTTAGGGGATTCGCTTGATAACAATGCAGAGAAACCTTTGTACTGCCCCTGCATGTTTGCAGCACCATCTGTAGAATGACCAACCCATTGCTTAAAGTCAATATCAGCCTTTTCCAGAGCTTGTTTTAGAATTTCCACAAAGTATTTTCCAGTCAATGATTCACAGTCTATAACAGTGACAAGTCTCTCATGGATAACATCAGTGACATAGCGCAACACTACTGCACACTGGTCTTTGGATGTTAAATCTTGGGTTGTATCCATTTGAATTGACAACATTCCTGCTTTCCTCACATCATCAGCAATAGTCTGCTGCATGAGAACTTTAATAACCTCACTTTGTTCAGTATTGTTTTAGACAGCAGAGTTACAAGGGAACCTCTTCCTTTACTTTCTGTCTTGTGCAATGACTTGCTCTTTGCAATGCAATCCTTCATATGTTCTTGTAGGCAAATATCATATTTGCTAAGTAACAAAACAATCTCAAGAAAATTGCCATGGTCCAAACTCAAGTCTTCCAGACTATATGCAGCTTCATGTGTATCTCCTCTGTAGCTCAACCCACGTATCCCACTTTACTTTAATGACACTGATGACACGTTCTAAAATCTGCCTTTTCTTTCTGACTCTGTGAGCTGAGATTTGTTTGTCACCTAATAGGCTGCAGATATCTGCTCTGTTAACTCTGAGGAAATATGCTTCTGCACTGTCTCTGTCTTTGTCTCTGTCTTTGTTTGTTCATGCTCCTTTGTTCTCTGATGTACATGTTTCCATGCCTGCATGCCTCCATTAACAAACGCACTGTCACTGAATGATTTTGCAAATGCAAGATATACTGAACAGAAAAGGGAGTGATTTTCTTCATTGTATGTTAGCCACCTTCTGTTTATTCCATCCTTTGAAGAGAATACTTTTGGAATGGGTCGTTTGGGATTTTGTTGTGGGTGATACTTAAAAAATAAGCTGAAATCTTTGGCCTGAGGCCGAGCAAAATAGTTGAATGTGTTTTTTGCTATTTCCGTGCCTTCTTCTGCTGTACTTGTTTTCAGATTTGAATCTCCCTCCTCTACATCCGCATTTACTGTACAACATAAAATATATATTTGCAATAAGTGCTGAAATGACTGTTTTATGTTTATTTGACATGTTTATTCTGTCTGTAAGGTAAACCTAATTTAAGCTGTACCTGAAGTTCTCCCTGTATTTGCAGGTGTTTCATTCTCTGCTTCCCTTTCTATAACAGCAGATGAACTTACTCCATCTGTGCATAGAAAAAAATAAAACAAAACCCTATAAATGATCAATTTATATGTTGCTGTGCAAATGTCTCAGCTAACTAAGCTTTTTCAAAACCATTCATCTACCAACATGTTTTTGTGAAAACATCTAATTACAGTAGAAGTAAATAAACTTAGTAACACATTTCTTAATATAATATAGTATATGATAGCTTGTGAGTTTGTTTAAAGAAACAAAGTTTGGTTCCAGTGTCTCCTGGATGTTCCTGATGTGTTCACTCCATCACCAGCATGTGATACTGGAATGATTAAATAAATTAATGATCTTTCAAAATCAGATATTATGAATACATTATACAATCAAATATGAAATTCAAAGACATACATATAATCTCTACTTACTATTTTAAAAAATAATTATATTACATTTGTAACAAACTCAAACAAAAACCTTCTGATGGGTGCCTTAATGTCTGCACAGTACTGTATCACTTTAGCACTTTATAGGAAATGTAGCAATGTGTGCAATTTACATGACATAGAACTAGTTTTGAAAAGGATATTTTGTTGCATTTACAGTAAATCAGATCCATACTTTTTTCATATAACATAAAAAATCCAAAGAGCAGGTGTTCCTCAGCCTAAAAAACACTTTTTTCATCCAAAATAAGTCTTCAAAAAGTAACTGAACATACTGAAGAAAACAGGACTTCTGGTATTATTTGTGTGTTTAAATAAATAAGAGCTAATGTTTAGCATGAATGCTACATTAAATAATACTGAGACCGAATCCTAACAATTCAGTAATTTTTACATATATATCTGCTTCTTCTATTAGTGTTTTCTTCTTCTGCAACCTTTCTCTCTCTGCACCACCTTTTCTCTTTTTACCCATTTTTACTCTGACTTCACTGCTAGCACTGAGAGAGTAATTAGCAGGGTTGCCACATCCCCTGAACAGATACTCTAATTAAGCGCTTTAGAGAAAAATCTGGGAAAATGAACTTTAGCCCAGAAATCTCTGTAAAAGATTAAATTATTAAAGGTAATGTAAATAAAATATTTTATGTATTTGTATTGATACATGATACTGTTGTATACAGATTAGATTGTTTTTCTTTATTGGACATGGCAACTTTAGCCATGTTCTTAGTTCAGACTGAGTGTGTATGTTTAATTAGTTTAATGGTGGAGCTTGACTTTACTGCATTAAATACAGATCAGAACATATGAGAGCTGCTGAACCAGAGGAACAAACATGTATAACTGTACACCCTGGAGTAAAACTTTCAAACTCTTGCAACCTACTCCCGTTCTCTCTGTGCTAACTCTGTGTGTGTGTGTGTGTGTGTGTGTGTGGTCTCGCGTCTCCGCCTCCCTCATAAAGTACAGAATATGATTGGCTGATTGTGGCACTGCTTGTGATACCACGCAATTCGTCAGCTAGTATCTTGAGGGTGTACCGTACCATATAGTACCATAAACACAAGAGAAGCAGCGCCGAATAAAAATAGAAACACTCCGTCTAAAATAAAGACAGACAGTCCAGGTCATCTGACAGTCAGGCGGCAGGCCACCGGAAAATCTCCCAATTCTCCCAACGGCCAGTCCGGGCCTGACATTAGCTGACTGCTGAATTAGTCCATTTGAAATTACATAAAATTAAATGTCTGGCTTAATGTCTGCATGCTTAAAAGGTGTTGTAAGGTGACCAACAGATGTTAACCATATTTATACATCATAATTGTAGCTGAAGCAAATCAAATCAAACAAACATTTATTTGTATAGTGCTTTTTACAACTGATGTCATAGAGCACCTTTACAGAAATCAAATGACCTGCAAATGTCTTAAAATAAAAAGATTAAGTTCAGCATAAGGATAAATGTTTAAATTTGTCATTTACAGTGATTTTATGTATGTCTTGATCTGTATAAATTGCAATTTTTAGTGTTGAAACAGATTCATTTTTGAAGACCCCGGCTGAAATATTTGACCTGATAAAATTATCTTAAATGCTTTTCTAAACCACTTGTAGAAGAAAGCATACACAATAGGGTTACAGGTTGAATTCATAAGTCCAATCCAAGAAAACATATCAATCAGTACTGGAGGAACTGAGTAACCAATAAAAGGATTGATAACAAAACATACAAAAAATGGTGTCCAAAGTATCAGGAACACCCCCAGAATCACAGCCAGAGTTTTGGTGGCTTTTCTCTCCTCTTTGTTTAACATTGATTTCATACTGTTTTTACATTTTGAGTCCTGAATAGACTTTGCTTGCTTTTGTGCAACACTGAATATTTTCATATATATACTGAGCATCACAAGACCTGGGAAATAAAAGGAAAGAAATGAGGAAATTGTGCTTGTGGCTGCATTTTCAAACAACACACAACTCCCCTCACATGCAATGTTCTCATAGTAGATCTCTTCAATGGCCAGAATGTTGTGGTCCAAAAAAATTGCTCCAAATCCAGCTAAAGTGGAGATACTCCAGCAGATGGAGATCATGATCACTGTGCTAAATGGGGTGATTTTATTGTGATACAGCAGGGGATGACAGACAGCATAGTATCTGTCAATAGATATGAAAGACAAATTTAAAATGGAAGCAGTACACAAAGTGATGTCAACACTGCTGTGTATTTTACAGAAAAAAGTGCCCAAATACCAGCAAGTCTCTACCGAGCGTATCATGTAAGGAGGCATCAAAATGCCCCCCAGCAGCAGATCAGTAGCAGCCAGAGACAGAACAAGATAATTAGTTGGCATGTGGAGCTGTTTGAAATGAAGAATAGTTATGATGACAAACAGGTTTCCAAATACTGTTAAAATCACCACTGAGGAGAGGAACAAATAAAGTGGCACCCTTAAAAACAGAGGATAAACAATCTTTGAACAAGATCCATTTAAAAATTCATAGCAGAGAGGACCGATGTCCACAATCTGAACTTGGCTTGTGTTCATTCTGAAATCCCAAATTTTCTTGTAATGCAACCTGTAAATATAAATGCCATGAATGCAGTTAAGAGTACACATTATTATAATCAAATGAAAATACATGGTGAGCTGAAATGGCAACAATGGCATAGAAAATTCTATGTATCTAATGCCATTCATAGATATTTTAGGCAGATAAGCTATCTTAAAAGAGCCCTACATCAGATCTTACCTCTAACTTCCACAGTAGATAAAGCCACAGAGTGCTCCAGATTTATACTCTTGCAACACTGCAAGTGATGATGCCCTGCCTTTTTGACAATATCCTCATAGTTTTCCCAAGGTAATACTCCTGACTGGAAAACCTAATTTTTATTAACATGGAGAAATAATTTAGAACCCTATGTTTCAGGCTGGCTTGGCATTAGATAGAAAGTGTATAAGGTATATATACAAGTTTGGCACTCCACTGACCACCCAGATTATTATTATGACAGTTCCAGTTACCGTGTTTATGAAGCCAGATAGCCAGGAAAAAGCTGTGTACATGTGGAATATAGTTCCTCCGGCCTCTGGCTGCGCCTAGAAATTTTGTCCATAAAGATTATGAACAGAACCAGTGACAAAGGGCAGCCCTGCTGGTGTCCAACATGCACCGGGAACAGGCCTGATTTACTGCCGGCAATGCGAACCAAGCTCCTGCTCCGGTCATACAAAGACCTGACAGCCCTTAACAGAGGGCCCTGGACCCCGTATTCCCAGAGCACCCCCCAAAGAATACCCCGAGGGACATGGTTGAATGCCTTCACCAAAATCCACAAAACACATGTGGACTGGATGGGCAAACTCCCATGAACCCTTGAGCACCCTCTGGAGGGTGTAGAGCTGGTCCAGTGTTCCACAGCCAGGATGAAAACTGAATTGTTCCTCCTGAATCCAAGGTTCGACTAAAGGCTGAATTCGTCTCTCCAGTACCCTGGCATAGACTTTCCCAGGGAGGTTGAGAAGAGTGATCACCCTTATAGTTGGAACACACTCTCTGGTCCCCCTTTTCAAATAGGGGAACCACCACCCTGGTCTGCCACTCCAGGGGCACTGTCCCCCTGTCCCCTTCAGCCACGCGATGCTGCAGAGGCATGTCAGCCAAAACAGCCCAACAGCATCTAGAGACTTGAGATAATCCGGGCAGATCTCATCCACCCCCGGGGCCCCACCACCGAGGAGCTTACAGACCACCTCAGTGACTTCGGCCAGGGTGATGGGCGAGTCCACCTCAGAGTCCTCAGCCTCACCTTCTACATTGGAAGACATGACGGTGGGGTTGAGGAGATCCTCAAAGTATTCCTTCCACCGCCCAAAGATATCCCCCATCAAGGTCAACAGCTCCCCACCCGCACTGTAAACAGTGTCGGCAGGGTACTGCTTCCCCCTTCTGAGGTGCCGGATGGTTTGCCAAAATTGCTTCGGGGCCGGCTGATAGTCCATCTCTAAGGCCTCCCCAAACTCCTCTCAGCTCCTGGTTTTTGCCTCCTTGACCACCCAAGCAGCAGCACAATTAGCCTCCTGGTACCTATCGGCTGCGTCGGAAGAAATTTGGTCTTCTTCTTCAGCTTGACGGCATCCCTTACTTCTGGTGTCCACCACCGGGTTTGGGGATTGCCGCCACGGCAGTCACTGACGACTTTACGCCCACAGCTCCAGATGGCCGCGTCGACGATGGAGACTGAGAACCTGGTCCACTCGAAATCAATGTCCCCAGCCTCCCCAGGTAGCTGTGAGAAGCTCTCCCGGAGGTGGGAGTTGAAAGCTTCCCTGACAGGGGGCTCAGAAATACCCTTGACCAAAAGTTATATAACTAGGTGTAAGACCAAAACATACAGAAAAGGTCAACCAGTCTACTGCTCCATCAAGGGCAGTTCCTAACAACATTAGGAAAATCTGGCCTACCGTTGCACATATAAGCTCTATGAATTACTTTGAACTGCATAGGATTTCAATGAACACAGGAGGAAAAAGACTTGACCTGCTTCCAAGTCATCTCACCAATTGTGGTTTTAATGCGGACACTGAAGTCAGACTCCCATTTCACTTTCCACTTTTCTCATGAATGAACAAATTCCCTCCCCATAGATAGATACAAAAACCCCAAACTACAGACCAACAGATCAAGAATGTGCTATTATGAATATTAAGGATTTTGTATATAATTGTTTCAATATTATGCAGAAACATATATGAACAATACAGTACCAGTGAAGACTCATTGAGCATGTCCTCTTATATACATGTATAGTATCTGAACAAAATGTTATATTCACAAGATATGAATAATGCCTGTGCAAAAGTACATAAATAGAAGAGTAATAACATCCAGCTATTGAGTCTGTCTGTTATGTACAAGTGTAGATCAAGAAAATGTAGTGCAATGATTGGATAGGGGTAATAATGTCCAGCCAAAGTTAGTGAGCCAGTTCTGTTAGTAGCTCAGTATCTGATAACGTCCTTTCACAGTAGAGAGGGGTTTTACAGTGTGATTGCTGTTGGTACAAACAACCTCCTATACTGCTACTTGCTACAGCACAGCTGAATGTGTCTTTTGATGAAAGTGCTCTGCTATCTGACCAATAAATCATGAAGGGGTGAAGTGTGGAGTGATCAGTTTGTGTGTCCTTTTTTCCACCACCACCTGAAAAATCTCCACATACCTTTCAAGAACAGAGCCAGCCTTCTTCATCAATTTGTTGCTCTTCTTTGCATCTCCAGATTTGATGCAGCCTCCCCAATGTGTCATCCAGCTCAACATTATGACCAATGATAATAACAGACCTGATTGTGGTCCTTTTCCTTCTGAAGTCCACCACAATGTCCTTAGTTTTGTTCTTGTATTGTTCTTTGCACTCCACTCCGCTGACAAGCTCTTTATTTGACTTCCTGTCCATCCTTAATGCAACCAACCACCAAATTTCTGAAGGTGGCAGAGGTCCAACCTGCACTATTCTGTGGTGTAAAGGGTGAAGAGGAAGGGGTATAGGAGTATAGTTCCCTGAGGTGCTCCAGTGTTGCAGACCAGACGATCTGACCCGGTGGTTCCCAACTGCCCATATTGGGGCCTATGAGACAGTTTATCATGGGGCCTATGAGACAGGTTATCATGGACTTATCCACATGCATTCTATCCATCTTCTCCCCAAGCGTGAGAGTTTGAATGATGATAAATGCATTCAAGAAGTTCAAGAAAGTAATTCTCAATGTGGTGTTGTTCTGGTCCATGTGGGAGTGTACCTTTTGCTATTGATAAGCAAACTGCTGGGGGTCCAGAAAGGGGCTGAGATGTAGGGTCCAGTCAGGATGCCTTCCACAGTGCAGGCACTTGCTCTCGCTTCAGATTCAGGTTAAAGAGACATTGAAGAATCCCAATCAGCTGAGAGGCAGAGACCCTCAGTACACTTGAGCTGATTCCATCGGGTCCAGACGCCCCATCCAGTTCCAGCTGTCTCTTCATCTGGTTGGTTGTCACCTTTAGAGGTCAGTGAGCATCTTTGGATAATGGCTGTGAATGGAAGAGGGTATGAATAGGAGTGTGGTGTGGTGGTGAGGGAGTAAGGCAACAGCTAATGGAGTACTTACGGGAGTACTTACAGAGTAAGGCAACAGCTACGGGAGGTAGCTGACATGCTGAACCTGAACACATTCAGCTCATTGGCAAAACTGTCCAAACTGTGTCCAAACTGCCCATCACCCAGGTTTCTTCTGTAGGCCTTCCTTACGCTCTCTCAGTCTCATCTTCAGCTCCTTCTGCACAGACCTTAGGAGAACCTTGTTCTTAAAACTGAAGACCTGTTTTTTTTTTGTTTTGTTTGTTCAATAGCTCCATATACTCCTTATGCTTTAAAGAGAATGACCCACCATCCACATACCTGCTCTGTAGTGGTCCTGTTGGGTCATGACCATTGAAGAATTAAAAAGAGGCTAACAAAGTATGCAGATAAACAGATGGACTACAGTCTGTGTTTTATTTTTCTGTTTCTTATTAAAATATAATACAGCTTAGCTCACAGCTAGTTTAATTATTCATTAGTATGATAATGAAAAAAATGACACCTGTAGAACAGAGTAGTATTGTTAGAGTTATAGTGTCCAGCTCTGAGTGAGCTTGCACACTGGGGGGTTATGTTTATATGGTTCCTGTGTTGTGCTATACAAGTAAATTTTACATGAGTTGATTTGATTGTGACCTTGGGGAAGGAAATGTGCGTTCATGTTTTGAACTCAGCAGTACTGACAGAAAAAGAGAAGTCACACAGTTAATGACTACCCCCAACCTTGAGTATGTTAGTTAACTCAAACCCTCACAGTGTACCACAATAAGACATTCCCCACCATCCGTTTTCATAGCTGTAATTAGCTGCGACTGCTATTTGTTGTGCTCTTATTACTTGGGTTACCAACTTTCTAAAATGGAAATAAGAAACCTGAGGGTGGGGTCAGGTGGTCCTTCCTCAGAAAATGAGAAAATGCTTAATATTTGTCTGATCTAATGATCTCTGGAACTTTTGCCTGCTGGCTTACATAGCATTTCCCTCTGGTCTCTGATTCTCTGCTTGCATTCTTGATTATATGGATTAATGAGGCTATTTACCATCTTGAATATCTAAAATGTGTGTAATATCAGACATGTTTCACGGGTCATTTATTTTCAGTGTGAAAACAGATTAATTCTTGAAGACCTTGGCTGAAATATTTGACCTGATAAAACCATTTTAAATGCATTTCTAAACCACTTATAGAAGAAAGCATACACAATAGGGTTACATGTTGAATTCATAAGTCCAATCCAAGCGAGCATATCAATCAGTACTGGAGGAAATGAGTAACTGATAAAAGGATTGATAACATAACAGACAAAAAACGGTGTCCAAAGTGACAGGAATACACCCAAAATTACAACCAGAGTTTTGGTGGCTTTTTTCTCTTCTTTGCTTAACATTGATTTTAGATTATTTTTACATTTTGAGTCCTGAATAGACTTTGCATGCTTTCTTGCAACATGAAATATCTTTAAATAAATACTGAGCATTACAACACCTGGAAAATAAAAGGACAGCAAAGAGGTTGAAGTACTTGATGCTGCACTTTGAAACATCACACAACCTCCTTTGCATGCAATATTATTATAGTAAAACTCTTCAATGCCCAGAATGTTGAGCTCCAGAAATATTGTTCCAAATCCAGCTACAATGGAAACACTCCAACTGATGGAAATCATGATTACTGTTGTAAAGTGTGTGATTTTACTGTGATACAGCAGGGGGTGACACACAGCAAAATATCTGTCAATGGATATTAAAGACAAATTTATAATGGAAGCTGTACACAACATGATAACAACACTACTATGTATTTTACAGTAAAAGGTCCCTAAATACCAGCAGGTCTCCACAGATTGTACCATACAGGGAGGCATATAAAGGCCACCCAGCAGCAGATCAGTTACAGCCAGAGACAGAACAAGGAAGTTAGTCGGCATATGCAGCTGCTTGAAATGAAAAATAGTTATAATAACAAAAAGGTTTCCAAACACTGTTAAAATTACCACTGAGCCAAAGAATAAGTAAAGTGTCACCCTTAAAATCAGTGGATAGACAACCTTTGGACAAGATCCATTTAAAAATTCATAGCAAAGAGGAGTGACATCCACTATATGAGCTTGACTTGAGTTCATTGCTTGAGTCCAGTTGAGGCAATGTTATTTTGTCTTTTTTCTTGCATTGAACCTGCAAATATATAACAATAAATATATATTTAAATAAATTATATATATATAAAATTTGTTTAATGTTAAAAGGCCCCTACATTAGATTTTACCTCTAATTTCCACAGTGGATAAGGACACACAAGGTCCAAATTTATACTCTACCATTGTGTTTGATAAAACACCACCCATTCAACCATACCCTCATAGTGATCCCATGGCAATACTGACTTCCCATGGCAATCCTCTTCCTTGAGATCTGATTCTTTTTCCCCATAACTACAAAGGAAGTACTTTAATTTTTAGTGTGAAGACCAGGTAGTTCAGAGTGTTTTTGTACTTTATATTCCTTTTTTTGTTTTTGTTTTGTTTAGTACAATAGTCCTATAGTTTTGTTCTGTAGTCCAAACACTTGGGTCCAGTGGACCATTAATAGTGTTGTGTAACTAATCTAGCAACAATCTGCATGTTGTTGATGCTTATTCATTTAAATCAGCTCTTTATTAGTTAATGGCAGTTTTTTTTCACCCATTATTTAACTCGCCACACCAGAGACAAAACACTTGACCTATTTTATTTAAACATAAATGTAGCATATAACCGCTGTGTTTCCTGAGCTGGCAGGCTGGAAGAAGGCTCCCCGCAAGTGGTGTGCGAGGAGCCGGAAGTGTGGCAAGAGAGCCTGAGTCCGCGCTAAGCTAATGGCTAACAGCAGCCGACTGGCCATACCATCATTTCTGCTCTCCAACGTCTACTCCCTGGAGAATAAACTACAAACTACATGAGAATTCAGTGGATAACCCAGCACGAGTTCAGAGATTGCTGTGTGTTCATTTTCATGGAGACGTGGTTAACTCCGGACATTCCGGACTCTGCCATTCAGCTGGACAGCCTGGTCTCCTTCCGTGTGGACCGTGACGTGGACCTATCTGGTAAGACCCGCGGAGGTGGCCTGTGTGTCTATATCAACGCAAAGCTGGTCTCCAGCTACTGCTCACCGCTGGTGGAGTTTGCTGTCATCAGAGCCAGACCATTCCATCTGCCCAGGGAACTGAACACTGTGTACATCATAGCAGTGTACATAGTGCTAATGCTAATGCTTACGCGCTCTGTGAACTACACAGTTCTGTCAGTAAACTCCAGAACTCTCACCCCGATGGACTATCATTATTGCTGGAGACTTTAGCCACAGCAACCTGAAGTCTCTGCTGCCCAGCTTTAATCAATATGTGGACTTTCCAACCCGTGGGGCTAACGTGCTGGATATTGTTTACACAAACATTCCTGGTGCATACAGAGTAGAGCCCCAACTCCACTATGGCTACTCAGACCACATCTGTTATGCTCATCCCTGCATACAGACCTCTCATTAGACGTGCCAAATCAGTACAGAAGCAAGTGATAACCTGGCCTCCAGGAGCCATCTCTGCTCTTCAGGACTGTTTTGAGCACACTGACTGGGACATGTTCAGAGAAGCTGCTACATCTGATGACTCCATCAACCTGGAGGAGTACATAGAATCAGTGACTGGCTATATCAGCAAGTGCATTGATGATGTTACTGTCTCCAAAATCATCACAACACGCCCCAACCAGAAGGCGTGGATGACTGCAGAGGTACGTGAGCTGCTGAGAAACTGGGACAAGGCCTTCTAATCAGGGGACAAGGCAGGCCTCAGAACAGCTAGAGCCAAGTTCACCCAGGGCATCAGAGAGGCAAAGCACACCTACACAGAGAGGATCCACAAACACTTCCAGGACACTGCTGACACGTGGTGCATGTGGCAGGGCATCCAGACCATCACCAACTACAGGCCCCCTTCACCTGCTTGTAATAGTGATACCTCCCTTCCAGATGTGCTGAACTCCTTCTACGCAAGGTTCAAAGCACAGAACTGCACGGCAGCAAGGAAGACCACACCTCCTCCAAATGACCAGGTACTGCGCCTGTCCTCAGCTGATGTGTGGAAAACTCTACTCAGAGTGAACCCATGGAAAGCCCCTGGACCAGATAGTATACCTGGCAGAGTGCTCAGATGATGTGCAGAACAGCTCACAGATGTCCTAACGGACATCTTCAACATTTTTCTGGGCACTGCCATCATGCAAATGTGCTTCAAGATGTCCACCATTGTTCCTGTGCCAAAGAAATCCCAAGTATCCTGCCTCAATGACTACCGTCCCATTGCACTTACTCCCATCATTATGAAGTGCTTTGAGAGGCTGGTCATGAGGCACATCAAAAACCAGCTCCTCTCCTCACTGGACCCACTGCAGTTTGCGTATCGTCCAAATCAATCAACAGACAATGCCATCTCAACTGCACTCCACCTGACTCTCACCCACCTGAACAATAAAGACTGCTATGTTCGAATGCTGTTCATTGACTTCAGTTCAGCATTCAACACCATCATCCCTCAGCACCTGATCAGAAATCTGAGCTTGCTGGGCCTGAATTCCTCCCTCTGCAATTGGGTCCTGGATTTCCTGACTGAGAGACCTCAATCAGTTAGGATTGGAAACTACACCTCCAGCACCACCATACTGAGCACCGGTTCCCCCCCGGGCTGTGTGCTCAGTCCACTGCTCTTCACTCTGCTGACTCATGACTGTACTGCAAAGCCCAGCTCAAATCACTGTATCAAGTTTGCTGATGACACAACTGTGGTTGGCCTTATCAGCTAGAACGACGAGTCAGCATACAGAGAGGAGGTGCAGTGGCTAATGGACTGGTGCAGAACCAACAACTTATCTCTAAACATTGACAAAACCAAAGAGATGGTTGTTGACTTCAGAAGAGCAACAGGTAATCACCTCCGGAGACTGAGGAGAGCACATCTTCCACCACCCATCCTCACCATGTTCTACAGAGGGACTATAGAGAGCATCTTGAGTACCTGCATTACAGTCTGGTTTGGGAACTGCACCATCATGGATCGCAAGACCCTACAGTGGATAGTGAGGACAGCCGAGAAGATCATTGGAGTTTCTCTACCCTCCATCATCGACATCTACACCACTCGCTGCATCCGCAAAGCCACCAGCATTGTGGAAGACCCCACCCACCCCTCACACAGTCTCTTGACCCTGTTGCCTTCTGGCAGAAGATACCGGAGTGTCCGAGCCTCTACCACCAGGCTCTGCAACAGCTTTGTCCACCAGGCAGTCAGACTCCTCAACACGCTGAGACAGAGCTGAACCCCCCACCACTCCTCACACCCACATTCACACAAGGACTGAACTGGAACTGAAACGTGAACCCCACACCACTCTTCACACCCACACAAAGACCATACCAAATACAAAGACTGGACTGTACCCACCCAGCACTCTACACACACACTCAGCACACAGAGACTGGATCATCCCCATCCTTATCAGCAATATTTGTTGCTCACCCAGAACCATAAACCTTCTACCTCAGTAACTGTTGTTATCATCCACATCTATATGTTAAAGTATGTTACATATCTCTTGCACCTTATTCTCACCACAGACATTTCACCTCATTGTACCACTCAGTACTGTACTGTCCTGTCCTTTCCTGTCCCTGTTTGCTGTATTTATTGTATTTATTGTAGTGTTTGCACTTTATGTTCTCATACTGTATTGCTGCTCCATGTTGCACCTTGGTTCAAGAGGAAAGCCTTAAATTAACCTGACAACAATATCATCAAGGTACAGAAGTAAAGGCTGGCATTGCTGGTCACCAAACATCCTCTGTATGTGCATGAGTACAATGAAATGTACTGGAGGCATTACATAGCCCAAATGACAAAGTTCCACTCAAAAAGGCCAAGAGGAGTACAGAAAGCCATGTTGGGTTTATCCCCCTCAGTCCAAGATAGAAAACAAATGAGCCCCAGTCAAGACATCCAAACTCTCTTCAATTCAAGGTAGAGGGAAAGCATCTTTTCTAATTTTACCATTCAGCGGCCAAATAGTCTACAGACACATGCTTTCATCCATCTTAACCAGAACAATGGGGGATGTATATGAGCTACTAATCTCCCGTATGATCTGGGCCTCAAGCAACTGATTAATGAGTGCTTTCACTACCTACTATTCTAAGGGGGAACCCAGGATATCATCCAATAGAGGGATCCAATAGAGGCACAAGTTTTACACTGGATGCCCTTCCTCACCCTCACCATTTATCCAGGCTTGGGACTGGCACCAGCAGTGCACAAAGTACACCCCTAATGGCTGGTTTCTATGTGTTTATCCCTCTAAAGTATTAAAAATAAAGGCCACACCCCTCGATTCTGGCTTCAGAGTCCTCACAGTGGGGTGAATGGGTGACATCTCAGCAGAATAGTCAATAAGCTAAAGCTCAGGCCAAAGCTAACCCACCGCTCCCCACCTATTCACATGTGAAACAGCTCAGCAAACTCAGCAAAGCACCTGAGGAGCCTGTTCAATGAATTCTGGCCATAGGAGATTCTATTGTCCTACACGAGAAATTAGTCCTCTAATTAATGGGCATCTTTTTATTTAATTTATTTAGCCTTTATTTAACCAGGTCGATCCCCTTGAGACACAATGATCTCTTTTTCAAGGGAAGCCTGGCCAAGACAGCAGCCTAAAACATCAGTTGCAACATTTAATAACAAGCTAGCAAACAGGAAATATTCAAGTATAGTCATCCATGTAGGGGCCAAAGATATCTATCTGTGGCAGAATGAAGTGACTAAGATAAAATTAAAGAGGTGATAAAACTGGGTAGGAGTGGTCTCCACTACACGTGAGAAGGCGCTGCCTTACTATTGTGCAGCATAGCCCATAGTCTGTTTGTTAGTTGGCAGAGTACCATTAACAGCTTCTGACAAACCAGAACTGGGACCAGGCCATAGACAGGCTAAAGTGATCATCTGCTTGCTGCTTTTAGGTCTTTAAAACCTAATGAATGTCCAGCCATCATATTAAAATTCTAAAAATAACACCTCAATCCTAAAGTTGGGTTTACTCAATATTAGATCACTCAATTCAAAGGCAATTCAAAGGCAATTCATAGACCAGATGCATACCTAGCATTAAATGAAGCCACCCCTGAAGATAATAATTATGTGAACACCCTGAGACTATCATGCACAGGAAGTGGAATCTGTATAATCTATCATAACAAGAAACAATCCCAGAGTGTTCTTCAGTATGATCTTGAAACTTACTTTTACTTTTTAATTACTTTCACTAGTAATACCTTTATGGACATTTTCAATCATAAATTAGAAAATTTTAAACAGAAAATTCAACCCATAATGAGCCCAAACAGTTTCTCATCTAGTGTGGTTGATACAGTGTCATGTATGAGTCCTGTTTGCCTTTGTCTTTCTGTCTCATTTTTGTTGTTGTTTATTTTTCATTTTCTTCTAAGGACATGTGTGTTATGGGGCACCCTACACCTGAGCAGCCTTGGTTCAAGCCTTGTTTGGAGCAGGTCTGCTTTATTGGCGTTTGAGTCCAGAATAAATATTGAATTCACTGTCCCAACCCAGGTGGGTTTTCCAAATTACTTTCCACCTGGGTTGGGACAGTGAACTCAATATTTATTCTGGACTCAAATGCCAATAAAGCAGACCTGCTCCAAACAAGGCTTGAACCAAGGTCGCTCAGGTGTAGGGTGGCACTTATTAAACACTTTCAGTTCAGATAGAGCAGTGGTATGAGTGGTAGGGTTTATAAAGTGAGGTGCTTGGTGAACATTGAGTGAAGGAAGGGTTAATCAACAGATCGCTGGTTGAATAATGCACCAGTGATCTGAAATGAAAGCATAAATGAATTTCATTGATCAAAAAATAAGTAAATATATCAAAAAATTATTTTGTCACATGCTGGGTTTGAATGCCCGCTGGCGCACACACACTGTACTCTGCATGTGAGTGCTTTAGCCAGATGAGCTAACCTGATGCCTAAGCAACAAAGCATGTGGTAGGGTTGAAGAGCAGTGAGTAAAGAGGGGGGAACTTAGAACTGCTTCTCAAACGAGAAGCAAAACTGAAAATAAAAGGAGACCTTTTCTTCTTGTCTTTCTTTTTTTTGAGAGAGAGAGAGAGACACTCCTGCTTGTTGAGAAGGGAAGGCAGATCAGCTCATCCTCATTTGGAAGAGGAGGATGAGGGAAATAAAGAGACTCTTATGAAAAGTTAGAAAAACTCCTCACTTTGAAGGAGGGCCAGATCAGCAAGGAAATACCAGAATTACTGGCAGCAACTGGGAAAGCATTCACCAAGCGACCGCATGGAGGGTAACACTGGTCTCTTATATAACCCAAGCACACCTGATCGCACTTGTGCTGATTACTGGTTGCTGGCCGCCCCCTGGTGGCTGGACGGCGGCGTTGCAGCCGGCTCATTACAATGTGTTGTGTTTTTGTTTTGGTCCTGTCTCCATTGCTCCACCCATTCCCAGCTGTGTCTAATTTGAACCCTGCCCATTCATTTCCCAGCTCCAGGTGTCTGTAATGTTGTCCCTCTTTTTAAGACTCTTTGTTTCAGTGAGTCAGGGAACCTTTTGTGACGCTGTTGTTGTGGTAAGTGCTGGTGGTTTCAGAGTAGATATTGAAGAAAAGTTTGAAACCTTTCATCCATTTCCACAGTCAGAATTACAGAAAATTAAAAATGTTTACTCCACAAATTCTGCCACATGCTCTCTGGATCCAATCCCATCAAACTTGCTTAAGAAGTGCTGCCAGCTTTAATCAAACCCCTCTTAGCAATAGTAAACTCATCTCTTAGTTTAGGTCACATAGTTAAAGCTTTTTAAAGTAGCAGTTATTAAACCACTGATCAAGAAAGCAAATCAGAGTGTACTATCCAATTACAAACCTATTACTAGTGCCATTTATATTTAAGATTTTAGAAAAAGCTGTGGCCCAACAACTGTGCAGATACCTACACAAGAATCACAGATGTGAAAAATTCCAATCTAGATTCAGGACTCATCATATCACTGAGACTGCCCTAGTTAGGACTACAAATGATCATCTTGTCCCTGCTTATGCTGCTAGACATAAGTGAAGCATTTGATACACTATTCTCCTAGAAAGATCAGAAAATGGTCAGAATCACAGGGACAGCCCTTTAATGGTTCAGATCTTAACTGATCAGTTTCAATTTGTAAAGTTAAATGGCATATCTTCCAATCTCCCTGAAATGAGATATGGGATCCCATAAGGCTATGATTTAGGACCATCACCCCCCGGCATAGTAATAAACAGACATGGCTTTAACATGCACTGTTAAGCAGATGATATTCAACTCTACATATCAGCCAAACCTAATGGTAAACCTTGATTAAAGAAAATGGAGGACTGTATAAAACATGTAAATTTGTGGATGTTCCATATCTTCCTCCTTCTAAATAGTGAAAAATAGAGGTCCTCCTTTTGGGTCCTAAAATTGCAAGAAATAAATTATCAGACCATGTTAAATGTGACTGATTTCTATTGTACCTGGCTCAGTAGCAAAAACTTTGGCGTCATAATTAATTCAGATTTATCGTTTGACCGACACATAGGCAATATGACTAGGACAGCTTTTCTTCATCATGCCCTATCCTTGCACAATGCTGAAAAACTAGTGCATGCTTTTATCACCTTAATGTTAGATATTGCAATGCACTGTTGTTAGGTTGTTGAAACAGGAACCTAAATAGACTTCTGCTGGTTCAAAAGGCTGCAAACAGGGTCCTAACTATGTAGTAGTAAGTAGGAGGATGGGTCCCACCCTTGTGAGGCTGGTTTCTTCCTCCAGGTCAAAGGAACGTTTTCTTGCAACTGTGGCCCTTTGGCTTGCTCACCAGGGGGGTTATATCTTATTCTTTGTTCATGTTTTGTTAACCTTTTTATTTTTATTTCTGTAAAGCTGCTCTGTGAAGTCAGCTGTGAAAAGCTATACAAATAATTTTTTGATTGATTGCCTGAGCTTGAGCTTGAGATGCTAGCTACAGACCTAACAATTTTTCATCCACTGGCCGATCTCTCCATCTTTGAGTGGAATAACATCTTGTAGTTTTATAGGAAGTCGGGCTAGCACAACTGGAATAAAAACTGGATAGGCTTTCACTTATTCACAAGGGTATCTGCGGTGTAGAACCTATGGTATTGTTCTTTCAATATTCTGGCATCACCAGATAGATGAATCAGCACTAAATAGCTTTAGCAAAGAAGGAGCACCAAGTAACATGATGAAGACTTGTATAGAATAGAATAGAACTTTATTGATCCCTTGGGAGGGTTCCTTCAGGGAAATTAAGTATGTCTTATGTCTTTTTAATTGAACATCTAGCATTTACAAATTGTCAAACTGTTGTAGTGTGAAACAATAATAATGATATTATGAGATATAATAATAATAATAATAATAATAATAATAATAATAATGAGATACAATGAAATGAATAACAAGACAACAAACATGCAGCTCACTAGTTTGTTTTAGGAAAAACATTGCACTTATGTAAGTGACATACATGTGACTTTTAACAATTTAACCTGGTGCTGCACAGACCCATCACTGCCTGGCTTGGTACACTGTATGGTGGTTCATTTTATTGTTTTTGTCCAACTTTGCTTCTAGAAGTTTAAATATAAGTAAAAGTAAATTAAAAGTAAATATAAGTTGTTAATGACACTGTGATGAGAGCTGTAAATAAAAATCTCTTTCAGGCATGGAGTGAACAGCCAATGGTGGATATTATTCCCGAGATACTTGGCTTGGGCATCGTATGCCCATCCATCTTGCCAGGAGATACTTGGTTCCTTTTTGGCAGTGTACTCCTGCCTATAGTGAAGCCTCAAAAAAATCAAGAGGCTCTTAGTGAGACTTTTGACAACCAAGATCCATGTCATCATGGACTGGTCAAAATCCACCTCCATTGGTTTGGTTTACATCCCCAATATAGGCATAGAGGTCCAGTTCCTATTGGCAGGTGTACCCTTGCACCTTTTTTGTGCACTGCCCTACACCAGTGAATCAAAACTATGACATCAGTGACTGGAAGTGAAGCTGACATTACAAGATCAAAGGCATTGGCCAGACAGTGCCAAACAAGTCCTGGTTTGAATGTACTAACATTTTAAACTGGACTTGAAACAATGACGCTCCATGTGGAATCCCTCCTGTATGTAGAACAGTTGAATTCTTAGCTTAATGGCCATCAGACATTGCTATCCATAATTCACTGTACATTTTCAATAAGCTATACTAGTTATATATTGCTACACTATATTTTTTTCAGATTTTTATAATGTGTCACTTAAAATATATTATCCTATACATATCAAATAAATTGAGCATATTTTGGTAATTTGTCATGTTTTAAAGTACTGTTTAATTACAATATTTAATTACAATACTTAATATTATGAGTTTTATCTTATTTACTAATATTTAACTGTGCGAAAACAGATTAATTCTTGAAGACCGTGGCAAAAATATTTCACCTGACAAAATTATTGTAAACGCTTTTCTAAACCACTTGTAGAAGAAAGCATAGACAATGGGGTTGCAGGTTGAATTCATAAGTCCAATCCAAGCAAACATATCAATCATTACTGGAGGAACTGAGTAACTAATAAAAGGATTGATGACATTGCAGATAAAATATGGAGTCCAAAGTGATAAGAATACCCCCAAAATTACTGCTAGAGTTTTGGTGGCTTTTCTCTCCTCTTTGCTTAACATTGAATTCATTTTAGTTTTACATTTTGAGTCCTGAATAGATTTTGCTTGCTTTTGTGCAACATGGAAAATTTTCATATATACAATGACCATCACAACACCTGGGATGTAGAAGGAAAGAACAGAGGAAGCAGTGCTTGAGACTGCACTTTGAAACAACACACAGCCTCCCACACAGGCAATATTTTCATAATAATACTCTTCTATGCCCAGAATGTTGAGCTCCAGAAATATTATTCCAAAACCAGTTACAGCTGAGACGCTCCAGCACATGACAATCATGGTTACTGTGGCAAAGGATGTGATTTTTCTGTGATATAGCAGGGGATGACACACAGCATAATATCTGTCAATGGATATGAAAGACAAGTTTATAATGGAAGCAGTACACAACATGATAGCAACACTGTGGTGTATTTTACAGAACAAAGGACCCAAATACCAGCAAGTCTCTACAGAGCGTAGCATGCTAGGAGGCATCAAAAAGCCCCCCAGCAGCAGATCAGTCACAGCTAGAGACAGAACAAGGAAGTTAGTCGGCATGTGCAGCTGCTTAAAATGAACAACAGTTATGATGACAAACAGGTTTCCAAACACTGTTAAAATCACAACTGATCCAAAGAAAAAATAAAGTGGCACCCTTATAAACAAAGGGTAGACTACTTTTGGACAAGATCCATTTAAATATTCATAGCAAAAAGGAGTGATGTCCACTATCTCAGTGTGGCTTGAGTTCATTCTGTTGAACAGGTGTTTTTTTTCTGTAATGCCACCTGGAAATATATAAACAAATAAATGAATAAATAAATAAACTGTAAATGTAAGTTGAATCTCTTTAACAGGCTGCTTATCTTTATAATGTTTTTTTGTTTTGTTTTTCATAAATAGAATAGTCTATTAGATCTTACCTTTAAAGTGCTTAGGACATAAAGCCATACAGTGCTCCTTTATAGTCTTTCACCCCAGTGTATGTTAAGCCGCCACCCTTTCAGTCATGTGTTAATATCCCATGTTGATAATCTCGCCTGCAAACATTACTATCCATAAATACATTTACTATCCTCACACTTTCTTTTTGCACTACCCTACACCAGCGCAGCAAAACTAGGACATCAGTGACTTTGAAGTGAACCTGGCTTTGCAGGAATGGAGGCATTTTCCAGATTGAGCCAAACACCAATTTCTGGTCTGGACAGGTCACAAGAACTTGGTCTACATTCATCATACTGTGTGTCAACCCCATATGTGATCATTTTTAATTGAACTTTGAACCAGGATTCCACATTCATGTTGAATACTTCTAGTACACAGAACAGTTTAAGGTCCAGTGTAAGGTAAACCCAGTTTTTGTAATCATATGTTCCTCATATACTGCTTATCTGCCTATGAAACCATTCCTCAGCTTGTTGTCTGATGGGCAGGTATCCTATACCTGTGGCAATCATTTCCAGTGCACAGCCCACCAGTTGATAACTAATGAAACTTGATATTTATGGCCTGAACCACTGGTTCAAAATAGCAACTCTTCATTAAAACATCTGTCCCAAATATAGCTAACAAAAATGACACAGTAAAGACACACTGCTATCATCAGACGATACTAGATGAGCTTAGTTCAAAAATGTAGAAATGGTTGTCCTTCTGGAAGGTTCTCTTCTATCCACAATGAAATATTGGAGCTCTGTCAGAGTGACCTTTGGCACTAAGGCAATTCTACAACAATCATTTAGTGTGCCTGGGCAGCCAGCTCTAGAAAGAGTCTTGATGGTACTAAACTTCTTCCATTTATGGATGATGGATGCCACTGTGCTCAATGGGACCTTCAATGCAACAGAAATTGTTCTGTATAGAATATTTCTTCCCCAGATCTGTGTCTTGATGCAATCCTTGATACAATTTTTTGCATTTACTGAGGAGCCGTGTCACCATTAATTCTTCGTTAAAAAACCTTCTACATCTCATTTGCTAACTGAATGAAATGAAGTGAAGTATAAACTAATCAATAGTTAAGTGCTTCCCCTGGGTTTTGAACCAGCATTGTTGTGTTGATGACCTAATACTATGTCACTATACCATGGCAGTTGTTTGTGTAGAGCAGGGGTCGGCAACCTTTAACACCCAAAGAGGCATTTCGGCCCAGTTTCCACAGAAAATAAAGCACTGGGAGCCGTAGATACTTTTTCAGATCTAAAATTAAGAGAACTCTGTATAAATTGCTTTTTCTTACCTTTACACTTAGTGTAAACAACTATAGCATGCTGTGCATGAAATGCATGAAGTGCTACACAAAAAATAAAATTTTATTAATGTAATGAACACATTTTGAACATTTTGATTATTGAAAAAAAATATACATTTTTTTTATTCAAATCAATTAAAAAGCTGAACTCAAATTATCCATCCATCCTTATGTCACCTTTGGGCTTTCGGGGAGTGCAGTGGAGCAATCAAATAAATATACTGGGAAAAAAGGACTATGTCACTACACAATGAAAAATAAATATTTGCAAAATATCTGCAAAAATATTAATGGGACTTCTGCTCCTGAACCTCTGCACAGAGCATCTGCTGATCAAGCTGTACAAAGTCACTTTCACCTTTACAAGACTGTAAGCTATGTCTGTGAGCGGTGTTTTTAACGCAGTTCTTGATGAAGAGCAGCCGCTCACATACATATGTGGATCCAGATCTAGCTCCAGCTCCAGCTTCAGCTCCAGATCCAGATCCAGATCCAGATCCAGCTCCAGATCAGGTTGACTTACACGTACTGCATTTTGGTGGGTAAACCAACTTCCACATGTGTGATGCTTATTTTGAATTATATTTTGTAAAATAATAAAGTATTATTTTAATGTTTGAAGATCACAATAATCTCCAAGTTTAGAACAAGAACCAACATAGATAAAATACACTTCAATTAAATACTTGTGATTTATTTTGCCAAATCACACAGAGCCACAGTATAAGGATCAAAGATCTGTGGGTTGCTAACCCCTGGTATAGACAAACAAAGGGTGGAAACTAAAACCCACTGCTAAGGAGTGCAAAATGACATCATTCAAAACAAATGAAAGACTGCCTGGGGAAAGAACAGGCTGACCCGAGGAAAATGTGGAAAAACTAATAAAATGAACTTCTCCTGTTCAGCTGCTCCAGGTTTTGATTGACCCTCTCTGTCTGGCCATTAGACTGGGGTAAAACCCAGATGACAGGCTTGCTTCCACCCCCAGCAGGCTGGATAAGGCCCCCCAGAACCAGCTTGCAAACTGGGGCCCTCTGTCTGCATGCCCCCCAGTGGTGGATCCAGTCCCTAAGGGACCTGGACACATACAACCAGTTTCAGAGGCCACCAGCCAGGTCCAGTTCCATGCCTTTAGCCTGTTTCAGTCTCCAGCCCCCATTGGAGGGGTTCAGTATTCTGGAACTATGGCCACGGGTGCCTCAGTTGAGGGAGTAGGCCTGGCATGAAAGGATATTTGGCTTTTGACATTTGACCAGGAATGGGTGATTAGCCCCCTCTAACCTCCAAAGCCAGCTTAACCGCCAGCAGCTCACTATCACTCATATCATAGTTCCATTCAGCTGGAGTGACATGATGAGAGTAGTAGGCACAGGGGTTTAGTTCTGTCCAGGGCCTGAGCGCTGGGATAATACCACCCCCACGCCTACCTCAGATTCGTCCACCTCAACCAAGAAAGGGAGCTCTGGATCAGGCAGCCAGAGAGCCAGGGCCATTGACAGTAGGTGCCTCAGCTTGTCAAATGCTTCTTGGGCCTCTGTTGACAAAGTGAACTTCCCCAATGTTTTCCTTATCAGAGTAGTCAACTGCATGGCCACAGAACTGAAATTGTGAACAAAATATCTGAAGAAGTTGGCAAAGCCCAAGAAGCAATGAACTCTCCATGTCCCTGATGGGGTCCATGTGCAGACTGTTATGGTAAACAATAAATCAGAAAAAGGAAATGGAATTGAGATTTCTCCAGCTTAAAGAACAGGCAATTCTCCATGAGCAGCTGAAGAACCCACCAGATGTGTTTGTCTACTTTGCTGCTGTAAATCAGTAAAACAGGGGGGCTTTCATCATACTAAATGTAGACATTTTGTGTAGACAAAAAAAAGAGGCTTAGAACATGTGGAAACTGAGAACAAATGGAAACTGAAAACAAATGAAAATTAAACCCACTGCTAATAAGTGCAAAATGGCAGCATTCAAAACATGAAATATTGCCTGGAGGAAGAACAGGTGGGACCCTGTATCATCCCTTAATCACACACATGGTGCTCCCAATGCCAGGGGGAGAGAACAAGCACATGCTTCCTCTGAGACATGTGGTGTGTCTACCTACTGCCTCTTTTCGAGCTGCCACCATTTGCATTTTTGCCAGCCATCATGCTTGGAGGAGAGTGCAGGATCCCCGGTTCTGACACAATGGCCAGTATCGCACTGAGTATGTGATGTAACTCCCAGATACAGTGCTCTGCCTCCCCCTAGCAGTCTGAGGAGGCCTTGCTCTGAAGCCAACCCTTACAGTTTTAAAACAATTGATCTCTCAATTGTTACTTAGATTAAATCAGTTTTTTCATGCAGACTTAGGATATAAAGTAGCATTACTTGCCCATCATGGACTACTGTCTCCCCCTGAGGATGGGAGTGTGGACCACTAGTGGACTTCAGTGGTGGTTGCTGGCCCACAGGTTGAAAAACCCTGGATTATAATTCTGAATGTATAACTGATTTTACAGTGTAGGATGGGATACTATTGGGTTACACTGAGGTAGACTGGCATGGAAATGTACTCACTGTAGCTTTAATTCTTGAATGTTTTGTGAGGAAAGCTTACTACTAGTTGTAACTATTATATATTTATTTAGAATACTTAGTCATCAATTCAGGACAGGAACAAATCACTTCATTAATCAAGATTAATACAGATTCTTGTCATTTCACATTTTGATGTTCTTGTAATGTCCCAAAGTGCCCAAAGTCTGAACATTTTAAGTTATCTGTATCATGGCAAAATAAAAATTTTTAACATCACCTTTTGGAACCAAAATAATGTAGTAAGTTAATAACAAATAATGAACTATTACTGTCCATAAAAATCACCACTCAAAGAACAGGTCTTTCCAATAAAAACTAGGTTTAATTTGCACAATGTAAATGTTTTTCAGATATTTTTTATTAAACTTAATGTAAACTAAAAGGAAGAACACTTTGGTCCAAGCTTCTATTGTACATTTAATGAATCTAGGACTAAACTAAATCTATTCATTCAGTATATTTAAGTGCAAACCTAAATATCTGTTTTTGTCACAAGTTTAATTATATTTATATTTACATTTTTAGTAGGAAAACAGATTAAGTCTTGAAGAGCCTTGCTGAAATATTTTACCAGACAAAATCATCATGAATGCTTTTCTAAACCACTTGTAGAAGAAAGCATACACAATAGGATTAAAAGTTGAATTCATAAGTCCAATCCAAGCAAGCATATCAATCAATACTGAAGGAATTGCATAACTGATAAAAGGATTGAGGATGTTACAGATAAAAAATGGTGTCCAAAGTGACAGAAATACACCCAAAATTACAGCCAGAGTTTTGGTGGCTTTTCTCTCCTCTTTGCTTAACGTTGAATTCATTTTGGTTTTACATTTTGAGTTCTGAATAGATTTTGCTTGCTTTTGTGCAACACTGAAAATTTTCATATATATGCTGAGCATCACAACACCTGGGATGTAGAAGGAAAGAACAGAGGAAGCAGTGCTTGAGGCTGCACTTTGAAACAACACACAGCCTCCTTCACATGCAACATTCTGATAATAAAATTCTTCAATGCCCAGAATGTTGAGCTCCAGAAATATTATTCCAAACCCGGCAGCAGATGAGACACTCCAGCAGATGACAATCATGGCTACTGTGGCAAAGGGGGTGATTTTATTGTGATATAGCAGTGGGTGACACACAGCATAATATCTGTCAATGGATATGAAAGACAAGTTTATGATTGAAGCAGTGCACAACATGATGGCAACACTGCTGTGTATTTTACAGAATAAAGGACCCAAATACCAACAAGTCTCTACAGATTGTACCATACAAGAAGGCATATAAACGGCACCCAGCAGCAGATCGGTCAAAGCCAGAGATAAAACTAGGTAGTTAGTGGGCATGTGCAGCTGCTTAAAATGAATAATGGTTATGATGACAAACAGGTTTCCGAATACTGTTAAAATCACTACTGAACCAAAGAAAAAATAAAGTGGCACCCTTAAAAACAATGGGTAGACTACTTTTGGACAAGATCCATTTAAATATTCATAGCAAAAAGGAGTGATGTCCACTATCTCAGTGTGGCTTGAGTTCATTCTGTTGAACAGGTGTTTTTTTTCTGTAATGCCACCTGGAAATATATAAACAAATAAATGAATAAATAAATAAACTGTAAATGTAAGTTGTTTTTCTGTAATGCAAATATATATAAAATGTATTTAATGCTATGTTACATATATTTTTATATTAAAATGAATTTTTATTTTGTAAAAGGAGCTATCTGTCAGAACTTACCTTTTGCTTGCTAGATAAAGCCATGCAGTGGTCTTTTATAGTCTTTTATCAGGGCATTACTTAAACCATCCCTCATTTAGTCATGTGTTAACATCCCATGGCAATAATATACTGGAAACATTAACCCTCCTGTTGTGTTCGGGTCAAATCTGACCGATTTACAACATAAAACAGTCATTGATATTGTGTTTTACATCTGATTTCCTCAAGGCCTTATGATATCCTCCACACTATGCACTTGAACATATGAAAGAGATGATCACCCTTTTCATTAAATTTTGAGTGTTTTAATCAACTTTGTTACACCTGTGGTGTTCGCGGTCAAAAGTGACCGCCATAGGAAATGAATGGGTATTTAGACTATGTTCATCCATCAGACAGAAAACATCCCAATACACACCACCCTAACTCACTCTCACTCACTCACTCACTCACTCACTCACTCACTCACTCACTCACTCACTCACTCACTCACTCACTCACTCACTCACACACACACACACACACACACACACACACACACACACACACACACACATTATTGACTGAACTATGTCTTTTGTGGGTATACATCTCTTTCCCGCGTTTTTGTGCCTATCCCCCACGTGAACCACATCTTTCAGACTAATCAAAGTATCATCTTGCCTTGGACTCCTTACTCTCAGTACAATGTGTAGACGACTGACCAAGCAGTTATCTGTCAAAGAGGTTCTGGTCCAGGTTTTTGGACATGATGAAGAGGGCACTGAAATTGAACCAGAGATAGAGGAGGATGTCTCAGAAGTGGAAGACAACACAGATCTTGATCACTTGATCTAGACTTTGAGGACACTGACCAGTCAACAGATGGAGAGTAAGAGGCATCTGAAGAACAGGTACCTGAGGAGACATTCCAGTCCAAGGGAGGACACTTGCTCTGGTCTTCATCCCCCCAGGGCAGAGGAAGTAGAGCAAGAGTGGAAAACATCATAAAGATGATGCCAGGGCCAACATGGTATGCTACATCTTGTGTGGATGATATCAAGTCCAGCCTCCGATTCTTTTTACCAGAGTCCACTGAGGAAATTATACGTGTTGTGGACAGCCATCAACCCAACCTAGAATCACAGGAAGAGTTTCAAGAGGAGACTTTTCCTAGCAGAGCTTGGAAATGCTTTGGTGACTCCTCTTATTCAATGGCTGCAGCACACTCCCTGCACACCAGCCTCTGCCAGTCTGGTTAGGAGTGTGCAAGCCCCAGCCCCAGCCGCTGTCCTGGCTGCTCTCCCCCAACAATGAGATGGGCAGAAAAGGATGTTGTGAGCTCTGTGCCCATAGAGACAACAAAACAAGCCTGAGATACTTCAGATATGATGTCTATGTTTGCAAGGCCCACTCTGACCTGAGTGTCACATGCCACTCGTGCATGAATTCACATGCACCCACACACACACACACACACACACACACACACACACACGCGACTTTATGTTGAGTATAATCTTTGGTTTTCAATTTATTTTATGCATTGCATGTTCGATTTGTACTATATTTTCAGTGCTTATTTGAATTTTCACTGCAGTTATTTTATGTCTAATTCTATAAATTCACATTAAACATGACTTTGAGACATTGTTCACAGCTAAAGAATGTTGAATAATAATTTGGTGGAGAAAAATGTTTTTGTTTAAGAACAGTTAAAACAGACCAGTCAATTTTGACCGGGAACACTAAAGTAAGGGGTGGGAGGTTAACACAACCAGAGGGTTAATAATGAAAAATAAATTGCTTAAATGATGATTTATGCTTATATATTATATTATATTTTTGATCATACTTTATAATTTTCATCTTCTTGTTTCTGTGGGGGTTTACTTTTATTGGTGGTTGATTTGTTATTTGGAGGACATATAAGACCATAGCCCATAAGATCTTTGGTCCTTCTATGTAGATTAAAAAAATATTGTTATTAATCCTTGATTTATGTTCAGCCTCTTTCAGGTTGTTCCTTTAAAACTCCCAAAACACATGAGATCATCATATTCACCCAGAATCTGGCATACCATTGCTTGGTGAGATTGTACCATAATTTTTAACTGTGCTAAGCCATACATCATCCTATTGAAGTTAAAGCACTGGTGGTTCCTGTTTTTTGTTTTGTTTTGTTTACTTATTACTTAGTTAAACTCCTAAGCTAGAATAGACCAAGCAATTGTGTACTGTTTGTAATTGTTTAACTAAAAGGTTTACTTTTTTGTAGGAGGTGAAATGAAAGATACTACAATTGTACTGGTGTATATTTGTGTAATTGTGTAAACTTGTGTTAATATTTTAGCTTTTTTCCCTTCCTAATTTCCAAATATGACCCATAGAAGAGTTAAACTAGGTCCAAACAATATATATTGTGGTGAGAAGCAGTTTAAATTATATTCAAATGAAATATTTTAACCAAGAAATACTAATGAATAAAAACAAAAGCAGTACTTTTATCAATCCAAATGTCAGAAACACTTTAAATCACTGTTCTCTTAAAACTGTTTTCCCCCAGAAGCTTATTTGTGTAATAACTATTTCTTTAACTTCTCCATAAATTTTTAAGTGAAATAGGTCATTATGAAAAACATCCAAAGCATAATTTGTCCCAGTTTTTTTTTGGAAAATCATGTCCATGTTTTCTGTTAATAAGTCACAGATTCATTTGTGAAAGAAACAAAACATACTAAGATATAGGTCTTCATAGTTGCCTTTGCTCATGCTTCTACAGTAAACCAAAATTCATTATTCATAAAACTGGTTTAGTTTTCATTTTGAAAACAAATTAATTCTTGAAGACCCTGATTGAAATATTTTACCTGATAAAACCATCTTGAATGCTTTTCTAAACCACTTATAGAAGAAAGCATACACAATAGGGTTACAAGTTGAATTCAAATATCCAATCCAAACAAGTGTATCAAACAATACTGGAGGAATAGAGTAACCAATAAAAGGATCAATGACATTGCAGATAAAAAACGGTGTCCAAAGTGAAAGAAACACACCCAAAATCACAGCCAGAGTTTTGGTGGCTTTTCTCTCTTCTTTGCTTAACATTGATTTTATATTGTTTTTACATTTTGAGTCCTGAATAAACTTTGCTTGCTTTTGTGCAACACAGAATATTTTCATATATATACTGAGTATGACAACACCTGGGAAATAGAATGAAAGCAAAGAGGAAGCAGTGCTCGAGGCTGCACTTTGAAACACCACACAGCCTCCTTCACATGCAATATTATCATGATAAAACTCTTCAATGCCCAGAATGTTGAGCTCCAGAAATATTATTCCAAACCCAACTGCAGCTGAAACACTCCAGCAGATGGAGATCATGATTATTGTGACAAAAGGGGTGATTTTACTGTGATACAGCAGAGGGTGACAAACAGCATAGTATCTGTCAATAGATATGAAACACAAATTTAAAATGGAAGCAGTGGACAAAGCAATGTCAACACTGCTGTGCATTTTACAAAATAAAGGCCCCAAATACCAACAATTCTCAACAGAGCGTAGCATGCTAGGAGGCATCACAAAACCACCCAGCAGCAAATCAGTAAGAGCCAGAGACAGAATGAGATAATTAGTTGGCATGTGTAGCTGCTTGAAATGGACAATGCTTATGATGACAAATAGGTTTCCCAATACTGTTAAAATCACCACAGAGCTAAAAAGCAAGTAAAGTGGCACCCTTAAAAACAATGGATAGGCAAACTTTGGACAAGATCCATTTAAAAATTCGTAGCACAGCTCCACTGTTTGAGTGTAGCCTGAGTTCATTTCGAAGTCGAACTGTTGAGATATTTTGTTCCTGTTAAAAAGTTAGAAAAGTTATATTGACAGTTATTATCAGTAACAAGCATTACATGCATTTGTGTTTTTTTATGAATAAACAAAAGAAATAGAAGACAGATTCTAAAATGTTAATTAATTCCACATTTTATCAATAAAAAGTAGTTTCCTTTATATAATACCATGATTTTCTCATTTTCATCTCACATAAAAAAGTTAGAAATGCAGATTCAAACCTATTGATACAGTTAAAAGAATGTCATTGTTAATGTAACTGTATATTTGTGTTGCAATTAAATAGTACAGACAAATACAAACACACTTGTTCTTTTAAGATTAAAAAATGCATAAAATGTTTGGTATTCAGCAGTTTGTCCAACAACCTTATCCAACAATTCAGCAATAGGCATGAAATGGATATAATTTTTTCTCTTGTTAAGTGACTTACCCCAAGTCATCGGCCAAATATACTGTGCAGAGGCAACTTTTTATAACCTCAATCAAAACTCACACCCCTATATGTTGAATGTCATTTACAATCTCTCAGGACCTAGTGGTCATTAAGACCTGGAAATGGTCATTATTCCTAACTTATTAACCTTGTCCGTCTTTTCTTCCTGTGGGACAAAAGCCACAGAGCACAAAACACGACAGTGTCACAGCAAAGAAAAAAACACAACTGGCAATTTCTTCTATATTAGAACATATTATACATATATACTATTATATATTTCATACAATACATGTAACGCATGCATACTGCTTAGGTAATAATGATAACAAGATAGCAAACACAGCATCCAAAATACAACTGTCTGAAACCAACTTCAGCTTTTATTTGTCAGATGTTCCTTTTTGGATGTTTCTAGGCCATCGCTCCTTAATGATGTCTGCAGTTCAACAACATACACCTTCACAACCTCACCTTCTCTCTGAAAGCAGAGTTCTTTGTCCTCAGATTGCAGTAGCATGAGGTTACTGAACCAGTGTTTTTTAGGGTCAATAGACTCTTATCATAAATCGTCTTGACCACTGGTAGTTCATTGGACTGGCCTAGTGATCTGAATGAGAACTTACTGAACACAGTGATTTATTAAAAGGAATGTTTATCTATTTTATTGCTAGCATATATATATATATATATATATATATATATATATATATATATATATATATATATATATATATATATATATATATATATATATATATCCTATACACAAAACTCAAGAATGCAGGGAACATGCCTAGGACTATGTGGAATGCCTTCTGCAAGTGCAAAAAGAAGAGGTTTCATACATTAAAAATGGGTACCTGAAAATTAAAAACATACATTTACATTTACATTTGCGACATTTAGCAGACGCCCTTATCCAGAGTGACTTACAAAAGCCTTAGCTAGTAGACAAGGCTGGAATGTAGAGATTCCGCACGCTTAGACCATGTTGAAACAAAAGTCTTTATGTAGTTAAGTACTCCTGAAACAAATGAGTCTTCAGTCTGCGTTTGAAGACAGTGAGGGAGTCAGCTGTTAGGACTCCCAGGGGAAGTTCGTTCCACCATTTTGGTGCCAGAACAGAAAAGAAATGACATAGAAATGCAAATTTCAGAAAATGTGGATTAGACTCATAAATCAAGGTCTGTTTTCAAAACACAATTTTCAAATGATGTTGTCAAAGAGCATTTTTACAGAAATAAAAATTAGAGGGTGAACAACAACACATATAACAAAGGATAAAGACATAAACCCCCAGGTGTGCATGCCAAAGGGTGACAGTGGCAAGGAAAAACTCCCTCAGAGTTTGAGAAGGAAAACTTGGCAGGAGTCAGGCTCACAAGGGGGAGTCTTTTGTCAAAAATACTTAGTACTAGTAAGTATACTAGTAAGCAGACCATGAACCACCACATGTCTGCTGTAATAATCAGGTTTACTGAAGTAATGATAGTTTGTTGGTAGACATTCCATAGTCAGATCTAATGAGACAGTCAACTGTGCAGAAACAGACAAGCATCTCTGAATTTACTTCTGCAAGATGGACTGGGTAGAAGTGTCTAATAAAGTGGAGTGAGTGGAGACTTTGTTTAAACACTACAGCAGCACTGCTGTGTCCGATCCACTCATACCACCTCAACACAAACTAACAAACCACCATGTCTGTGTCATTGCATGGCTGAGAATGACACACCACCCACAAAATACCTCTGTGGTGGTAATGTGTAGTCCTGACCAACAAAGGTCAGGATGAAAGGAGGCTAACAAAGAATCTCACCATGGAGTTGTAAAGATTTGTAATGTGTCCTGTGATAATCCATCCCATGCATCTTAAATATTCTCAATCCAGCAGATTTGGGGTAGAGCATTAATAGGGGATCCAATAGCTTCCCACACATTTTCATTTAATTTCTGGGATTGGTATAGCAATGCAGCTGGCCATCATATAGTACACACATTTGTTTTTCATCTCCACCAAGTGAAAAGTGGAACTTGTTACTGAAAATAACCTGCCGCCATTCTGAGAAGCTCCATGACAGACTGGCATGACACCATTGCTGTTTTTAGCAATGTTAAAATTGTCACAATAATCTGCATGCACTGTAGGTCCTGCATCAGGCAGCCATATGGCAAAGTTGCTGGCACTAACAGGACAACTCATGGAGGATATCGCTGTTTGTTGTCCACAATGATGGCTGTTAGTTCACTGTATGTATGTTGGATAACGCATGTTGGGGTGGAGTGCAACAGATAAAAAAACCACCAGTGATCCACCATACCATGTGGGTTTGATTCCTAGTCTGGGGAACTATCCTTGCTACACCAATAAGAGTCCTTGGGCAAGACTCCTAACACTACTCTGACCCTCCTCTGTAATATGAGTGACCTGGTAAATCTTTCTGAACAAAAAAGTTGCAGATTGGTGTCTGTAAACTGAGAATCAAAAAAATATATGACATCGTATAATATAGATTATCACTGTGACAAAATGTATTCAAAAGTTCAGGCGGTCTTAATTTTTTTGGCTGACTTTTCCTCTTGGATCCATGCCAATCTCTAAAACTGCTTCTCATAGCAGCCCAAAACCTGAAATTATTTGTTCAGGGCCAACTTGACCAACATCTAAGGTAATAAAACTGCTTTATTATATTGGATTTTAATAACAGGAGTGCCTAAAAACAGTTATAAATTTTATAAAAGTATGATTTTCCACAATGAATTACTCTCAGATGCTTCACTGCACTACAAGATAGATACTATTAGAAAGAGTAGGTTCTGTAGTTTCTAACCGTATGTGATTTATGCTGGTGAGTCAAGGAATTCCTGACTTTAAAAGCTGAGAACACAAGGTGTGATTCTGCCCACACAGTGAGGGCTGAGGGCCGAAAGGGCTATGAAAAGAAGAAGATTGTCATAGACCTCATATACTGTTAACACCAACCACCAGTACATATTGACAATTGTGTTTTTTAGTTTCTGCTGTGTTTCAGTAGTTCAGTTTCTAAGGTGTACTTTGGAAAATACACTTTATAAGACAAATTCTGTGTACTGCTTCCCTCACTGTAAATTATAATACAATAGACAGTTGATATTTGCATATAATTATTGGCAAATATATTTAATCAACATGACCATGCCCTTACTAAAACATATTTTTTGTAGCATTTATAGACTATATTTTCTGCAGTCTTCACTTATCTTTTCCTACTTAACCCTTCCATGGGCTTATAAGGTGGGAAATAATATTTTTTATTGCTTCACTGCACTAAATGATTACTTGATTGACCTGGTAAATTATTAAAATCTGTATTTATGCAATATGCCTGTAAGTATATTAATAATGTCTCTCTCAACTTTCATTGATACAAGTAAGATGTTTGTGTATGTGTATATTCCTGAGTATTCTTTTTGTATGTTGGTAATACTTTTACATCTAGTTTTGTTACATTAACAATGAATGTAATTTTTTTTTTATCTTTAGGTCTGAATTCCTTATAATGAAGAGAAAGATGTTTTATTCTATTCTTTAGTGATGGATCAGCTCCATGACTGGTTCTGTGTTGCACACACCTCTCACTCTTTTAAGATATACAGGATGGAAATTCTAGTGTAGGTCTTGAAGTCACTCAGTCCTTATGAAGTACATTTTGCTCAAGAAATCTTTAGTTTTACTGAAATCATTATTAAAGGTAACTTTGACTTGAGTGTGTGTTTAGGCTCCTCTGTACAGAGTGGATCCTGTCTATACACTATGAAGTTCTTACATTTGAAGAAAAAAATAAATAAAAGTTTGGTTTAAACTTTAGCAAGTTAATGAGATGTGATGCAACAGCTGTGAGCTGTCTCAGTGGATGCAGAATGATATGTGTCTCATTAACTTCATTAAAGGTGTTAATGAAGACATGCACTAGACATACACTGTTCACACCTCTTAGTGCTAAGGGACTAGTTAGGCCTGCAGGACACATGCTTGTGTTTACTTACACTTTCTCACCTTTCTCCTATTACACTCTAGGCCAATGGGAACATTTACCTCAGGTGAGTCTACAGTTTTGACAACAAGCTCTGTTTTGGACTGCATCATTTGGCTGTGCATGTTTATTTAACAGCCCATTTATCAGACCCCAAGGAATATGTGAATGATGTGTAGGGTCACTTCTTTTGAATGACAAGCTTATTATTGAGTTATACATATAAAATATCTTCCAATACTCATTTTATTATCAATCCATCTTCTTCACTCAAACACTTATGGTTATTTTTAAAAGCAATATATAGACTTTTTAATTGAACTTTTTTTTCTGCAATGTAAACTGTCTTGTTCATTATGGCATTATTATTGTCTCAAAAGCTGTTGATAAACCATATAAATGAAATAATATGTTACAGACTCTTGTGCTTCCTGTTTTTTGATCTGCTAGGCCACTAGCCTCAGGACTTTGACTGTAGCACACCAGTGCCAATATGTCACTGTAAACATTGGCACCATCACTGTGACATATTCAGTATCTTCTCTGAAACTAATGTGTAGGTTTGTAGTTATGAGAGTGAGCACCTGAAGTGTTGGAGCAACACACAAACCTATAGGGACTATAGTTTTCCAGTCAAGGATTAAGCCTATACAAAATTTTAATTCAGTAGAGAACCTCCATTCTGTCACCCTAGACTAGATTCCCATTGTTTAAAGAGTTAAATAACACTATCAGAATACCAAAACCTGTATGTACCATTGAGCATTAATGATGCCTTCACAGATGTGCAATTTAACCCTAACATACCCCCATACCATCAGAGATGCTGGTTTTTGAATATTGTGCTGATAACAATCCAGGCAGTCCTTTACAACGTCCATTATTTCCAAAAACTATTTGAAAAGTGGACTTGTCAGATCACATGAGACTTTTTCACTTTGCATCAGTCAGTTTCAGATGAGCTAGGGCCCAGAGAAGCTGGCAGCATTTCTGAATGTTGTTGATATTTTTGCATTGCATAGTAGAGTTTTTACTTGTATTTGTAGATGGAGCGATGAACTGTGTTCCTGACCCCATGTGGTAATATCCATTACAGAATGATATTGGTTTTCAAAGCAGTGCTGTCTGAGGGATTGAAGGTCACAGGCATTCAATGTTGTTTTTTCAACCTTGCCACTTACTTGCAGAGATTTCTCCAAATTCTCATAATCTTTTGATGATATTATGGACTGTAGATGATGAAATCCCTTAATATCTTGCAATTGCATGTTGAGAGATCTTGTTCTTAAACTTTGACAATTTGTTCATTCAGTTTTTCACAAAGTTGTGAACCCCCCATTTACCTGTTCACCAATGGATTGTTCCAAATAGGTGTTTTTTGAGCATTCCTCAACTTTGCCCCTGTCCCAACCATTTTGAGAAGTGTATGACAGGCATCAAATTCAAAATGAGTGAATATTTGCAATAAACAATAAAGTTTATCCATTTGAACATTAAATATCTTGTCTATGTGGTGTATTCAATTGAATATAGGTTAAAAAGAATTTGCAAATCATCGTTTTTTATTTATGTTTTACAAAATGTCCCAACTTGACACTACTTTGTGATGGAGAAAGGGGTTTTCTATTGCAGAGATGAATGCAGCTATGTCTTATTACACTGCATAGTACATACATTTACATATATTTAGTCATTATATAACAAAAAGAAACTGAGTTTATGTAAACAAGTGTTTATATAAGTCTATTCTGGTTCCTGGTAGTTTCTCTGAAGGTCACAGGTTTTAATTTAAGAGGTATTGATCAGATACTCTTATCTTGTGATTTCCAGGAAAAGAGCACAGACACTCTGTACACTGAATACTGAAACATGCTACATTTAAATTCAATTCCATTATATTTTGACCTTTTAGAGTCTTTTTCAGAATTTATTCAAAACACAGTGTGAGAAAAACACACAATGTAAGATAAAACAATGCAGTTTGTATGAATGTGGAGAGTGAGTTTACTTTTCCATGAATTCAAATGTAGTCAATTGGCAATGACATACCATATGTGAATGTCAGTCCATTTAAAGTGTATGGTATCATTTTTATATTGCCCTTGTGACTTCCCTGCAGCCTACAGAACTCAGTATGGCCCACAAAATACAATTTCAAATTAACTGAACAGCATTGCTGTTATTATTCCCCAGTTCTCTAATCAGGTCATAGACATCGAAAGTACAATTTTAATGCATGATCTAATCATCAGGGCTAGCAGTCACTCATTTTTTTTTGCTCTATTATTTCTGGGAGATAGAAAACTGCACCATCTTGGAGCCCTACAGGTCCAGTTGAGAAGATTTCCATTGTAAACAAAACATCATACAACATACAACATCAAAAACCATTTAGATTTAATTGTGTTGGACAACATTTGGGAAAACGGTCTGGGGAAATCATGTGATGATATAGGCATGCATTAATTGATGGTATATAAGCTTTCTTCTCTTGGTAGCTACATTTCATAGTTCTAGTGCAAATCAAAACTATATCGTGTCTTTGCTAAAACATTTATGATATGGTGGAAATTTATGTATAATTGATTTTTGGGTGAACACTCACATATATCATGGTTAAAGATATGGTTACCTCTGCTCACCCTCCTTATCCTCTCTGTTTTATTTGCTTTCCTTGATTTTGGCCATAGTCCATCCTTTCTAATCTATAAAAGCTCCTGTCTACTGCAAACTGTGCTCCAACAGCCCAGCTTCATTTTCAAACATGCAGTTCAGCAGATTTGCTGGGGTGTTTGCTCTGCTTGTCACCATTTCCAGGGCAGCAGTGGTGGTTGAGAATGGCTTCCCTATCCTCTGGGAAAAGGCCCCAGCCCTGTTGTCTGAGCTGCCACAAGAAGATGGAGTGGTCAAACTGGACCCGTGGGACTACTTGCACAGGATGGCCATGTACAGGTTGATAATCAATGCTTCCAACTCCTACATGAGCTCTATGGGCCCTGGGGCCAATGAAAACCCACTGTGGGGGCTTCCTTTGCAACTGAGCTGGAAACTGAGATCAGGTAGGATAATAGATTATACTTGCTAAAAGGGCCATGACCCGCATTCTCTGCAGCACAAAGTAGAAATGATAAGACTTATGTTGATACAACTACAATGCTCATGGTGTACAGCGTATCTTATGAGAACTTGTTGTGGGGACTTTCCTCTGCTACTGGGCTGGAAACTCAGATCATGGAGGGTTATAAATCAGATTTCTATCCTGAATGAGTTCTACGGCCTAGATAAGCATTCACAATCCATTTCAAAGTATCAAATCTAATTTAGAATCAGCTTCAAGTGAGCTCCAGGTGGCTCAGAGGTAAAAAAGAGGCAGTCACAGGTATTAGAGGAAGTATGTGCTCACCCTCCTTGTGTTGGGAACACTATGAATAAGGGGAGAGTGATAATCAGGTTGGGCATTTGGCACTTCCACATTAACAGGGAGTAAATAGGGAAAAAATTATTTAAAAAAAAAAAAAAAAAAAAAAAAAAAGAATCTAGCTGACAGTGATCCTAAACAAATATATGAAAGTAAGCTGTGCTGATGGGAAATGTTTTATTGTGAATAGGTCTCATAGATGTTTATTTTAAACTATAATAGTTTATCTAAAGGTTTGTTGTTTTTACTGTATTATTTGACGGTGCTAGCACAAACAAATTTTGCACAAATGTACAACTCCAATCCATCCATCCATAGAGTATCTACAATGTATCCAGTACCTGATTTTTAAAGAGGCCCAGACTTCCAACTTCTCAGCCACCTCTTCCACCTGTTCTGGGGAGACTCCAAGGTGTTCATCAGTGTGTCCTGGGTATTTCCCAGGGCCACCTCCCAGTCAGACATGCCCAGAAACACCAGGAGTCATCCAGACCAGATGCCTGTACCACATCAGCAGCTCCCTAAGAATTTCTAGTCCAGCAACCCTCCAGAAAAAGATAATTTCAACCATTTATACTGGAGATCTCATTCTTTCCTTCACTACCCAAACCTTGTTTCCATAGGTAAATTGAGGACTTTGGCTCAGCTCTCTCTTCATCACAACAAACTGGCCCAGAGTCTGTAACACTGCAGATACTGCACTGATCCACTGGTCAACCAATCTTTCCCTCACTTTGAACAAAATCTTGCAATACTTGGACTCATCCACTTGAGGCAGGAACTCATTCCCAACTCAGAGAGGGCATTCCACCCATTCCACCCAGTCAAAATCCACTGCCTCAATCATCTCAGGCAGCTTTAAGGGGCTTTTGACAGCTGCCCTCACTTCTCTAATTTGACAATGTCAGTGCAATACCTAGTCCAATGAGCAAAACACCTGTAATCACAGTTCCAAATACAAAAACATCCTCAACATCCTTGACTGACAGTGCCACAAGGCACATGACCCTCTACCTCTCCCAGGAGTCCATTATGTATCCAGCTGCATATGTTCCACCAGTACACTCAGGAACCCAGACTTCTCGTCAAGAAGGTGTCAATTGCATTGAGAGATCAGTTGATCAAATCCATATTTTAGTTTAGAAGAACTGTGCTGAATGAGCCTCCCAAGTGAGACAGTAGCAGACAAGACTGAAGAGCTAAGCAGGAAAGATAAGGAAGGACAGGACAGGAAAGACATAGTCAAATGTCTATGTGGACTAATTGAACAAACGTCCATGCCACCTCAAGGATCCTCACAAGGGACCAGTATTCCACAGCCAGGATGGAACCTGCATTGTTCCTCTTGTATATGAGGTTTGACCATCAGCCAGACTCTCTTCTCTAGTACCCCTACATAATCCTTGCCTGGGAGGCTGAGGGGAGTAATCCACCTCTAGTTGGAGCACACCTTGTAGTCCCCCTTCTTGGAATGATGAACCACCACCCCATCTGCCAATCCAGAGGTACTGCCTCCCCATGTCCAGTTGATGTTGCAAAAACATGTCAGTCAGGACAGCCCCACAATATCCAAAGCCTTGAGAAACTCTGGTGAACTGCACCAAGGAGTTTTCTAAATACCCCATTGACCTCATCCCTGCCCAAGCCCCCAAGCTCTGCTTCCTCTGTGGAAGATGTGCTGGTGGGATTGAGAAGATCCTTAAAGCATTCCTTTCACTGTCTATTGACATCAGCAGCTCCTCATTTCTACTATATACAGTGTTGGTTAGGAACTGCTTTCCCCTCTTCAGCCAAATAACAGTTTGCCAGAATCTTCTCAGGGGCAACCCAAAGTTGCTTTCCATGGCCTCACCAAACTCCTCCCACACCCATAATTTTGCCTCAGTAATAGCTGAAACCACAACCTGCTTAGCCCACTGATACTTATCAGCTGCCTCCAGAGTCTCACAAGCCAAAGAGGCTTAATAGGACTCTATCTTCAGCTTGAAAGCCTCCCGTTCCCAGGATGCCCAGTGAAGGCACAATGGAGGCACAAAACATGGCCATTTGGACTAAATGTATCCAGCCTCCCTTGGGATGCAGTCAAAGCTCTGCCAGATATGGCAGTTAAAGACCTTCCTGACAGGTTCCTCTGCCAGCCATTCCCAGCAGACCCTCATCACACATTTGGGTCTGCCAAGTCTATCCCCCATCTTCACATTTCATCTCATCCATCTCAACACAAGGTGGTGATAAGTTGACAGCTCAGTTCCTTTCTTCACCAGAGTGTCCAAAATAAATGTCCACAAGTTCAACAATACAACTATGAAGCCGTTCATTGAACTGCAGCCTAGGGTATCCTGATGTCAGAAGTGTTTATGGACACTCTTGTGTTTAAATATTGTGTTTGTTATGGAAAAACTGAAATGAGCATAGAAATCAAATAATAAGACTGCAATCTGTTTCAGATCAGTGAGGCTGTTCCTCCCAATAACACTATTCCAAGTATCACTGTCATCACCCATTTGAGCATTGTCTCCCAGTGCATTCAGTGCTATGCACAAACAACAGTCAGAGCCCAGTGTTCAGCACGAAGGCATAAGGAAACAATCTACTAGAGAGAATCCCAATGTAAAGGCAGAGAGCTGGGGAGCTATGAGTAAGCCCACTCCTGCCTCATGCCACTTTCCATGGGCAACTCCAGAATAGAATATAGTCCAGCCCCTCTCAAGGAGATTGGTTCCAGAGCCCACACTGTGTGTCAAGGTGAAACCAAGTATATCTATTCGGTACTGTTCAACGTTATGTACTAGTTCATGCTCCTTTCCTGCTGGAGAGGTAATATTCCATGTCCCAAGAGCCAGTTTCAGTAGCCAAGGTTTGGAGCACCAAGGCTTTTGCCTTTGGCCTCTACCCAATCCACATTGTACCAGACTCCCATTACTACCACTTCCATGTGTCTTGGGCCCTTGGGAAAGGAGACCCATACTGCTCCTTTACATTTAACCTGGCTGGGCCCCATAGATGAAGACCTGGTCAGCAGGTGCATGCCATGGAGATGAAAATATCCATTGTGTTTGGGGAGGCTGACTCTGTGCAGCCTTCACCACCCTCTGCTTTCCTCTCTGCAGTAGAGCAGCTTCCGTTGCCACAAGTTGATGCTGGAGCAAAGAGTGTCTGGATAATCAAAATGTTAACATGGATGTGAAGTCCACAAAACCATATGGACATAGAAATCCTTCTGCTTCAGGTGCCTGAGAGTAGTGTGGACCACAGAGGAGATGGCAACCTCTATGGATTGGGTGAGGGCCTATAGTAATTCAGAACCATTACTGTGGAGCTCCTGGCAAATGGGTGTATAGTGGTGGTCTTCAGGCAGGTGCCTGAAAGAAGGAGGAGTTAAATATATCAGCCAACACCTGAGAGAGCTGGTAGGCACAGTCTGTCAGCTCCAAGTGTGTCAGTGAATGAAGGGGAACAGATTATTGGTGGGGAGAATTGTCCAAGTTGTCCAATGATCTTTAATTGATTTGTATATGTTATTTCATCCCATTCAAAGCCTTTCTGACACTGAGATTATGTCAAAAACACATACACAAAAAAACTCCTAAAAGTCATAAACTCCTAAAACTCATAAAAGTTTAATTTCACATTAGGAACTTTTTTTTGTCTTCACAGGTCGGCTAGTCGATCCTACAAGTACAAACACCTGTGGGCAGGAGAGCTTCAGTCCTGTGTGTATTGCCACTAACAGCTGGTGGGGTTGTAAGTAGTGTTAATGGAATGTATGGCTTGGGGCACATCTAAAAAAGTCTGTAATAATATTAATATTATTTCACCAATTATATCTTTTTTGCACAGGTGTGAACTACCACCTGTCTGTGATTCCATTCCTGGCAGCAGTTGAGGCAGGTGTGGTGGGGGATGGTCAGGCACAGGTGGCGATTCAGGTGCCTGCCGAGCTGTCTACCGTTTATTGCACAAGCACTTGTTCCACCATGCATCCCGATGCCATGAACAAATGGGCCACATTCTTTAAGGTAATTATCTCTCAGACACACTTCTCATAGAGTTTGTTTGGTTCCTCTAAAAAAATATATATATATATGGTTCTAATATGAAAAGAGAAAAGTGGAATGCTTATGCAGTGATTTATTTAAGTAACTGTATGTTTAGGTTGGTGTTAGGAATAGTTTGGTATAATTTACCCTGCTTATCAACGGGCTTCTATACAAAAGTGCCACAGTGGCCTGGGAAGTAGAGTGACTATGTTCTGTCAGTAAATGTGAATGTGTGAATGAAAACAAAATCAAGATGAAATGTAAATGAATCAAAACCAAAATATCACCAATTATGCTTTAGAACTCTAGGCTAATTTTGTTGGATGTTTCCTAGTTTAACATAATTTTATTTAGACAAAAACTAGAAATGTCACATATGCCAGATATTTCAGTAGATCCTAGGCTCCTTAAATTTGTCTTCATTTGAGATGTAAAAAAAATTAACAGAATTTAAATATCTGTATGAAAATATACGTATAATTTGTTTTGTTTTTTTGTTTCTAAACACTAACACTTTAATATAACTCTTAAATGTTACAAGACTTAACTCGATAATTTTAATAAATTTGTTTTGCAATAATTTTGATTAAATATTTATAATGATTAGATGCAGGTTGAGTATGCACATGTGGACAGAGCAGTAAACATGCACTGGAATCCTCGTTTGGCATTTAAACTCTGATGTGAGTTGGAAATGGGTGAATTTTAGTGGTTTTCTGAGTTAAATTAATGAACCTGAGTTATAAAGCCTGTAATACAACAAGTAACTGCCTGCAAAATGCAGACCTCCCTAAAGAACTCAGGAAAGCTCAGGATGGAGTTTCATGGATTTCTGGAAATGTTGTCCATGAAATGGAATATAGGTAATAACCAAAAAGAGTTTCCAGTTAAGAAGATATGATGTGGTTATTGTGGTTTTGATAATATGAATCATCTGGACCCTTTTGCAGTCTCTGAATACCATCAGTGGATCAGAAGTGAGTGATGATGAGAAAAAGGACCAAATTCTGGGTTTGATGTGGTCAGCACATTTGGCCTCCCTCGACTCAGCTGTAATCACCTGCTCTGATAAGTGAGTGACAGATTTTACTTTTCAAGATTGACTGTGTTATGGCAATTTAAATGTATGATTGCCCTGCAATGCTCAAATGTAAAGGGGTAATATGACAAAAGAAAAATCAAAATCCCTCCTTGCTCAAATGTACTCCATCTGAAATAAGAAAACACGTTTGTGAATTTATTTTGTTAGACTGGAGCTGTAATAGAAATAATTTAAGCTTATATCCCATAAATTCATGTGGGGCTAATTCAAGATGTTTAATGTTTGTCGAATTCAAGATTATCACTGATACTATGGCACAGCACTGATTTTCCAGCTTGTTGTGACATTTTCAAATGTCTCCCCCTCCCTGTGTAGGAAGACACATTACTCGAATCCAGAGCTGTCCTTCAGTGAAAGCTGGCTGAGCTCTGCTCAGTATGTTGGTGCTGCCCACTTCCCTTCGAGCATGGAGAAAACTGTGCAGTTCATGTCCCCTCTGCCCAGTCGGGTGCTACAGGAGGCAGACAGTCCACCTAACATTGCTGACCTCAGCACTGAGGAAAACCACACCCTATACATATTTGGTTGGATGACCACAGCCAACAAACTATTGGGTGTGCAACTTTGATCTCTTTTTATCTCTGTTTATAACTTTTACCTTCCTCATGACCTTCAAATGAATACTTATTTATTTATATTTATTTACATTTATTAATTATAACATTTCACTTAAAAGACAAATGTAAATAAAATGATAATGTAGTGTAACTTTTCTTACACAAATCATAATTATGAAATTTATTTTAATTTATTCATGCACATATAACCTTTCCATTTTTCTTTGGGATTAACATTCACCAACTTTAATTGTGTATAGAAAAAAAGGTTCTTTTGCCCTCTTGTGGTGAACTCAACAAAGTACACTCACAACTTAATTATAGGAAAAATGAAAGTCCATCTTTAACACCTTAAACCCTGAGAATTTGCTCACCATCACACATAATACTGACAATGACACTAATAAGTTGCTAAATATTAGATATTAAGATTAATAACTCAATAATAAGCTCAATAAAACTTACCTAAAAGGTCAATTGTCTTTCCCTTCCTGATCCTTGTTTCAGGGGAATTACATGGAGACCCACAGATCAGCCCACAAGGGCTTTCATTATATTTTTGGGGTGGGGTGGGTGTTTTTATTCCATTTGACCAGGATGGGGAAGCAAAGGGTCCAGGACTTGTTTAACATAATTCAAGACTACATCCTGGATGGCTAGACAATGCCCCTGTCCTAATTGTTACCTTTCAGAGCCATTTGAAGCAAAATCATAGCTGTGTCCCAAATTGTGCCCCCAAATTAATTTTATTTCTGTGAAGCTGCTCTGTGACAACTTCAGTTGTGAAGAGCGCTATAAAAATAAATTTTGATTTGATTTGATTTGATTAGATTTTGCTTGGTGTCCTAAAGCATAGTGCAAAAACATATAAATCCCACAATGCACCATAATGTATAGTGTACAAAGAATACCCATAATTCATAACATTGTTTGATTTGTTGCACAGTAATGAACTTACAGGCATAGCAAGGTATGTGAAATCATTCACTATGTTTCACAAGGTATGTGAAATCATTCACTATGGTTTCACATGTTGCAGATGAATAGGCTACAGTAGTGAAAAGGGTACAGTAATGGATAGGGTACAGATAGAGTACAAATGGAAAATAGTTGCTTACATTTACCTTTATTTTTATTACACATAACAACCACATTATATCCTATGTGTTTTTTCAAGGTGGATCTCTGACCTCAATGTGGCAGCGTGCAATGTGCTCTACCGCCACCCGTGAGAAAGGTCGCACCCTGCTGAATGATCTGCTCTTCAACCCACAGTTTGCCACCTCCAGCATGCTGTCCATCCTGACTGAAATGATCACTAACTGCTGAGAACACTCACTGAACATATGAACAAAAGCCAGCTATTTTTCCACTCTTCAAATTTAATCAGCCAACAAAGACATGTTTGGTGTCTGAAATTTTGCTTTTATATTTTTTTGCCATTGGAGCTATGAGGCCTATAAGTAATGGAAACTTATAGTCCATCACCAACAACCAATGGTTCGAGTTGCACTCATTATTCCTATAGCTCCAATGCCAAGATAAATTTCTTAAGCAAACTTAAGATAAACAAACACAAATAAAATGTTTTCAGTGCATGAAAATTTTATTTCTCAGATCAACTCTTCATTTTAAAGGAATTAATAATTGTTAAATTGTTAAGTATTTCATTCCCTGATATGAACAAGATAAAGCCCCTCAGGCAATACTGGTTTCTTGACTCAAGTTGGCTGGCAGCTCAAATAGAACAAAATATTAATTCAATCTTTGCTGGACACACCAGATTTAACATGTCATCAGTTACTGCCAAGACATCACAAAAAGAACTCTCTGACCATATTCCCCCACAAAGACTTTATGTTTATTATCCCACACCAAGGGAACAGATTTTTATTCAGTGTTACTTGATTTGATTGTTTATTTCAAAATTTTCAATATAGTACCTATATAGACACAGAAACTCTGCACTTTACAATCTGATATAAATACGCAACATCCTGGAGATGTTATGTAGAGCAGGGTTTAAATATAATCACATGGTATTTTATAATATTCAACATCTAGTTAGTTGATATCAAAATTTTTGAACTGATAAATTTGGCAAGATTTAGACTGCTAATTATATACAGTGCCCTCCATAATTATTGGCACCCCTGGTTAAGATGTGTTCTTTAGCTTTCAATAAATTGAGTTTTTTTCTAAATAATATAGGACCACAATGGAAAACGAGATAACTCCAACCTTTACTCAAGTGCATTTATTCACTACGAAAAAAAATCACACATTAAGAGATCATTGTTTAACATCAAATCGTGTGTGCCACAATTATTAGCACCCCTGATGTTAATATATAAATCTTCTCCTATAATGTCTCACAAGATGGGAGAATACAGAAAGAGGGATCTTCAACCATTCCTCTTTGCACAATCTCTCTAAATCATCCAGCGACCTGGGTCCTCTCCTCTGCACTCTCCTCTTCAGCTCACCCCACAGGTTTTCAATGGGGTTGAGGTCTGGGGACTGAGATGGCCATGGGAGAAGCTTGATTCTGTGTGTGGTGAATCATTTCTGTTTTGATTCGTTCATATGTTTAGGGTCATTATCTTTCTGAAAGACCCAGTGACGACCCATCTTCAGCTTTCAGACAGAAGCCACCAGATTTTGTTTTAAAATGTCCTGGTATTTCAAAGCATTCATGATGCCATTCACCCTAACAAGGTTCCCCGGGCCTTTGGAAGAGAAACAGGCCCACAGCATCACTGATCCTCCCCCATATTTCAGATTGGGCATGAGGTGCTGTTCTACATACTCAGCACTTGTGTTATGCCAGACCCACTTAGAGCATTTGTTGCCATAAAGCTCCATCTTTGTTTCATCTGACCAAAGCACACAGTCGAAGTTGAAGTTCCCGTACTGCTTAGCATGCATGCATGCCTCCTAAACAGTTGGGATGTAGATAGCACCTGATGGTTGTTTTGGAGACTTTGTGACTTTGTAAACTACTGTAGAATTGACAGAAATACTTTAATTACATTTTTTTCCTAAGAATTGTTAGGGGTGCCAATAATTGTGGATCAGGTGATTTTATGAAGAATAATTATTTTCTATTCAGGGTTTTTTTATCCCCCTTAAAATTTGGATTTTGGTTGGATTTTACTCTTTTTTTCCATCATGGTCCTATATTATTTAGAAAAAAAACCGCAATTTATTAGAAGCTAAAGAACACACTAATTATGGAGTGGAGGGCACTGTATATATATATATATATATATATATATGTATGACACATATGTGTGTTTGAGTGTGTAGCCTAAATTAAAGGAAGTTATGTACAAAAACAATTTTCTATTAAAAGCAGTATTTCTTTTTATAACTGACACTACAAGGTGCCCAACTGTTCCTCTTTTCTCCTGGTCTAAAATTAAGTACCACCATGCTGTCATCATCCACATAGTGCAATCATATTGTATTACTTGGCTTTCCTTTGGCAGAAATGCTAATGGATTGTTCATAGAACTGCTTCCTGATGTTCTCGAGTTCATCTTCATCAATGTATTCATAGTCATGAGGGTCATCATCATCAGGTCTGTTTACACATACGTCCTCAAGGCTGTGGCCTCTTGTTACAGCTGAGAGATGAAAGAAGGATAAAAACAATAATTTATGGCATTTGCTTGATCTGACATTTATAATTTCATCCACAGCAACTTACAATGTAATCTTATCAATGTAATGTGTGGTGCTTGTCTTAGTAGGGAATCAGACACAAATCTGCCATTTGGCAGAGTTGCTGTACCAGCTGAATACACAGAAACACATACAAAATTTAAATTCACAGCAACTTATAAAAGAAATTAATTTCCCAAAAATGCTAAATGGCCCCTACACATTTCTACTCAGAATTAGTATTTAGTATTTTATAAATTATGATTCAGATGTACACCCCTCCCTCCAACCCAAATTCTATGAATCATCTAACACATTTGGTTAATGTAGCTGTAAGCAATGGAACCTTACACCTTAAATTAGCATGGTACTAACTATATAATTATATACTTCAAAGCATGTGAAGCTGTTCCAGAACCTACAATAAACTTTTATGACATTTCTGACTTTCTGATTATGTGGTTTCTATATGATTAGATAATAGCTTATCATACAGTGTCAGAGACCACATAACCAATTTAAAGTCAACTGGTGGAGTGAGTGTCCATTGCTTGTTTGGCTACCTTACTGAAACTAAATAAGCTAACTTAAGACAACAAACATGTTGACTGTCTGATTTGACATTGCATCAACCATCTAGCCTCTAAGAACAGTGTGCATCTGCGGAACTGTGCATGCAGCCTGTTACAGTGCACTGTGTTTTATTGTTTTCCTTTTAACCTTTATTCATCTTTCTAATAGTTAATTTCACCTGACAAGGCAATTTAGTGAATCTGTGCCCTCTCGAAACATGCTGGTAGGGAGAGTTTTGGTCTATTTTCTCATAGCATTTTTTCACTCTCTTCGTTCACCCCCTTGCACCAAGTTGGCCACTGTGTTTACACCTGGGATAATCTGATCGTGCTGAAGCCAGCCACCATGACAGCAAGGTCAGCTAACAGTCCTGAAGACTTGTGGAGATGGACGCACAGGGAATGCAGAGCAGAAATGACGCAGCGCACTGGAAAAGCAAGGGTGAGATGAAGGAGGCTTATGGAGAAGAAGGGATATAAACTGCGTGAGCAATATGAGATCACTGGCTAAAAAGATGGATAAGCTATCAGCATTAGCCCAGACTCAGATGGAGTTTCGGGCTTAATGTGCTTCTCGGAGGGCTTGCTGTGCTGGTTAATAAACACCTGTGTCACCCTGGTCATATTACCATCAAAGAACGTATCTGTTACCCAGACATTGAACTGTAAGCTGTTGAACTCGCAAATACTCACATTTGTGACTCTGTACATCCCGCCCAATGCCAACCCAACCGTGGTTTGTGATGTGATTCAGTCAACCATTCAATAACCAGTAATTAAACCACTGCTCAAGAAAGCAAATCTGGATCAAAGTGTACTGGATAATTACAGACCTATTTCTAATTTACCATTTATATCTAAGATTTTAGAAAAAGCTGTGGCCCAACAACTGTGCAGATACCTGCACAAGAATCACATATATGAAAAATTTCAATCTAGATTCAGGCCTCATCATAGTACTGAGACATCCCTAGATAGGATTACAAATGATCTCCTTCTTTCCTCCTTCTTGCTAAATCTGGCTGATTTCTCAGTTGTACCTAGTTCAGTAGCCAAAAATCTTGGTGCCATAATTGATTCAGATTTATCATTTGACCAACACATTGGTAATATTACCAGGACAGCTTTTCTTCATCTTTGTAATATCTTAACTTGGAGATGCCCTATCCTTGCACACTGCTGAAAAACTGGTGCTTTCTTTTATTACCTCAAGGTTAGATTACTGCAATGCACTATTGTCAGGTTGTTCAAGCGGGAACCTAAATAGACTTCAGTTAGTTCAAAATGCTGCAGCCAGGGTCTTAACTAAAACTAGAAAATTTGACCACATCAGTCCAATACTATCAGCACTGCACTGGCTTCCATATTGATTACATTCCGTATTGATTACAAAATCCTTTTACTTACATATAAAGCCCTACACAGGCTTGCTCCTGAATACTTACAGGACTCAATTTATCTGTATGAGCCATCACGATCACTCAGATCACAGGGTGCTGGCTTCCTATTAGTTCCCAGAATTCAGAAGGCTTCAGCAGGGGGAAGAGCCTTTTCTCACAAAGCCCCCTGGAATAACCTTCCAGATAATGTTCGGGACTCAGACATAGTCTCAGTCTTCAAGTCTAGGCTGAAAACTTACTTGTTCAGTGTAGCGTTTGGTCATTAATGTATCAGAATATGAACAGACTGCAGAGCCAGGGGTTCGTGGACATAGGGATTTATGGTAAACTGGGATGTTGGTTCTGCCGTCTGACTCCTTCTCGCGATCACTCTGGTTTGTGACGGTGGAGCAGTTAGACACCAACGTTTCAGGATGTTCCATGCTTATATTACCTTCTGGTTCTCTCCTTAGTTAGGCTGTTATAATCAGATCTGCACTCACCACACTCTGGTAATGTTTACATTCTCTTTTCTCTTTTTACATTTCAAACTAATTCATCTCTGTATCTTTTCTGAGTTAATGATGACCCACCGGCCTGATCTGATTAGGTCCTAACCTCAAGCTCTTCTGCCCCATCTGTGAAGGACCCCAAGCTCCCCTAATACATCTTTACATTGGCTTCCCACCTTCTGCCTACTGGACCTGGACTAGTTTCCCACCCTGCCATGGATTAGCTGCTCACTCACCATCACCAACTGTGTAGAAATGTACTGTTAATATTATGTCCACCAGCGAACTAACATTACTTCAGTACCCGAGTAATAGAACTGTGTATAAGTAGTTTGACCAGAGGAGGATGGGTCCTCCCTTTGTGAGCCTAGTTCCTCCCAAGGTTTGTTCCTCCAGCTCTGAGGGAGTTTTTCCTTGCCACTTTCACCATTTGACTTGCTCACTAGGGAATCTGTCTCTTATCCTTTGTTCCTGTGTTAACCATTTTTATTTCTTGATTTCTGTGAAGCTGCTCTGTGACAACTTCCTTTGTGAAGAGCGTTATACAAATAAATGTTGATTTGATTTGATTTATCACAGTAGGTGAACTGTGGAACCAGAGAACACTGGACATGATGTATGCTAATGGACACATACAGATGCTTTTTCACATAATTATCTTTTTCATTTCTGACTTTGTATTATTGTATGAGTAGTTACAGTTGTGCTCAAAAGTTTATATACCCCAGGAGAATTTTTGCTTTCTTGGCCTTTTTTTCAGAGAATATGAGTAACACAAAAACTTTTTTCCCACTCATGGTTAGTGGTTGGGTGAAGCCATTTATTGTCACATGATTGTGTTATCTTTTTTTAAATCATAATGGCAAACAAAAACATCCAAATGACCCTGATCAAAAGTTTACATACCCAAGTCCTTAATACTGTGTATTGCCCCCTCTAACATTAATGACAACTTGAAGTATTTTGTGGTAGTTGTGGATAAGTCTCTTTATTTTCTCAGATGGTAAGGCTGTTCATTCATGCATGAACTGCGCGCTTGAAATCTCCCCAGAGTGGCTCAATGATATTGAGGTCAGGAGAACCTTAATTTTGTAATGCTGTAGCCAATGACAGGTCAACTTGGCCTTTTGTTTTGTATCATTGTCATGTTGGAACATCCAAGTATGGAGCTTCAGGGCTGATGAGTGCAAATTTGCCTCCAGTATTTGCTGATAACTGATTACTCTCTGAGATGGCTACGGTCTTTCAACATCTGCAGGAAACTCCTGGGGATGTTTTATCAGTCCGTGGTCACCAGTGTCCTGTTCTACACTGTGGTATGCTGGGGGGGCAGCATATCCAAGAAGGACACACAGGCTGGACAAACTGATCAGGCGGGCTGGCTTTGTGGTTGGCACAAAGCTGGAATCTCTGGTGTCGGTGGCAGAGAAGAGGACTCCCAGTCACCCTCTACACACTGTCATCAGCCACCAGAGGAGCCTGTTCAGTGAGAGACTGCTCCTTTCCAAGTGCAGGACCAACAGACTTAAAAACTCTTTTGTCCCGCAGACCATCAGACTGTACAACTCCTCTCTGGGGGGGAGGAGTGCTAACAGGAGGATGGGAATGAGTAGGAACGACCAGTAACTCACTCACAACCCACAACCACAACACACCTGGACTTGGGGCAAGAAATGAAATGCAATAATAACAATGCAATACACAGTTTCAAGTGCAATAACAATAATAATATGCAATACCCCATTGTACTGGACTCTATTTTCTCTTTTTCTACTTTTTCTCATGCACTATTTATATATAGTACATATATATTGTACGTAATATAGTCTCTATATTATATATTCTTTATATTTATATAGTGTTTCTTTACTAAATTATCTCATTCTACCTTGTACTGTACTTATGTTGCGGCTGGAACATAATTTCTTAATAATCTTAATTTAATAACTTAATTTCCCTGAGGGAACCCTCCCAAGGGATCAATAAAGTTCTGTCCTATCCTATCCTATCCTATCCTATCCTATCCTATCCTATCCTATCCTATCCTATCCTATCCTATCCTATCCTGTCCTATCCTATTCGATCCTCTCCTATCCTATAACATGTTGCATTCATCTTTCCTTCAACTTTGACCAAGTTTCCTGAGACTTTGTAGCTCACACATTCCCAAAACATCAACGATCCACCATGCTTTAAAGCAGGAATGGTTTTCCTTTCATCATAGGCCTTGTTGACACCTCTCCAAATGTAATGTTTAAGGTTGTGGCCAAAAAGTTCGATTTTGGTCTCATCACTCCAAATTACCTTGTTCTAGAAGCTGTGAGGTCTGTATGCAGTTTGGCGTATTTGCAGGTGAGATACTTTGTGGCATTTGCACAGTAATGGCTTTCTTCTGGTGACTCGATCATGCAGCCCATTTTTCTGTTAGTTACCAGGAAGTCCTGTATCTCAGCTGATGTTATTTGTGGGTATTTCTTTCCATCCCAAACAATTTTCCTGGTAATTGTGGCCAAAATTTTTATTGGTCTACCTGACTATAGTTTGGTTTTTACAGAGCCCCTGATTTTCCATTTGTTAATCACAGTTTGAACACTGCTGACTGGCATTATCAATTCCTTGGATATCTTTTTATATCCCTTTCCTGTTTTATACAGTTTAACTACCTTTTACCATAGACCCACTGACAATTCTTTTGGTTTCCCCATGACTCACAATCCAGAAATGTCAGTGGCTGGATGAAAGATGCAAGAGTTTGTCTAGATCCCAGAAACTCATTCAGGTTTTATGCATACACACTGATTACAAGCAAACAGTTCACAGGTGAGGATGGTACCTGTAGTAACCATTTAAACCCATTTGTGTCAACTTCTGTGTATGTTGCACATGCAGGCCAAAATAGCAAAAATTCTGCCGGAGTATTTAAACTGATGAGCACCACATCACTTCTGATTTATGAATTCATCATCAGTCAATAAAATGTTTCCAAAATAAGTCAGGAAAATGTGGAATTATTTTCACCTTGTTGCATTAAAATGTGTGCAGTAAAGGGTTAATATCTATCAATATGGTGTATGATGTCATGTTCCTACCTTTCTGTGGCACAGGCTTTTGTAAAGTAGCGGGACTTAAGGGAACTGTTTTCTCTTTTCCTGCTGTCGAGTTACTGCACTCACTGGTGTTGTCTCTACTAATCACAGAAGGCAGAGGACTCTGGGATACAACATAAGATAAGCAAGGTCAAATGACTTATACAGATATACAGCGTGCTGGTCAAAAAATTATCATGAAAAAGTTGATTTATTTCAGTAATTGTGAAACTTGTATATAATATTCATTCATTACACACAGACTAATATATTTCAAATGTTTATTTCTTTTAATTTTGATTATTATAACTGACAAATAATGAAAATCCCAAATTCAGTATCCCATAAACTTAGAAAATTACTTAAGACCAGTGCAAAAATTGGATATTTAGAAATGTTGGCCAACTAAAAATTATGAACATGAAAAGTTTAAGCATGTACAGCACTCAATATTTAGTTTGGGCTCCTTTGTCCTGAATTTCTGTAGCAATATGGCTTGGCATGGAGTCAATCAGTCTGTGGCATTGCTCAGGTGTTACGAGAGCCCAGGTGCTCTGATAGTGGCCTTCAGCTCTTCTGAATTGTTGGGTCTGGCATATCGCATCTTCCTCATCACAATACCCCATAGATTTTCCCCATAGAAAATTAAAAGAAATAAACATTTGAAATATATCAGTTTGTGTGTAATGAATGAGTATAATATAAAGGTTTCAGTTTTTGGATGAAATAAATCAACTTTTTCATGATATTATATTTTTTTTTTACCAGCACCTGTATGTAGATGTATTGTTACATCTATAACATCGGGGCTGTTTAGGTTAATGAAAAGAAAAGAGGAACATTACAACGTTACAAACAGGGTACAACATTATAAACATTAGATTTAATAGTATTAGTATAAACTATATACTTTATACTGCGCTTCTTTAATCTCAAAACTTGCCTGTTCAACAAAGTAGCCTATTCTGGCTTATAGGTGAGCAAGAGTTCAATTTTTTTTTCTTTCAAACATGCTCTTAAAATAAAGATTCCTAAAATAAAAGTATTTCTTTTTTTCATCAGAATATTGTTCTGGAGAAATGTGAACTTCACATTTAGTCAATGATTGGCTAAACAACATCCAAAGGTCAAAGGATCTAACAGTATTGAGTAGTGAGTTTTCAGTTTCAGGGCATTTTTTTTATATTTTATGGCTGCATTTTTTTTTACATTGTATGATCATTCTATGACAAATGGACTCATAAAATGGCCCAAAACACTTCTTGAATGAAACATGTATTAAATAAAGAATGATTTTCCCTTCATTTGTGCCATTAATGCTTTGGGATTTTAGATTTTGACTGAGTAAGAATATGTGCAGAGCAATATTCTTGAACAGTAGTTCTCAATCCTGGGCCTGGAGTACCACTACCCTGCTTGTTTTTCTGCTTTAACACACCCAGTTGGGGTCAGAAAGGGTTTATCAGTTCACTATTTGGATCAGGTGTGATGGAATATTTGCTCATAATCATGAACAACCAAAATTACCATTCAAGAAACAGCCAAATGTATCCAAGGTAAAATTTAAGATACATTTGAAAAATTCAAAATGATGGTACAAATACTAGTGCATCTAAACAAATGTATGCTCAAATACACAGTGGGCCAAAAAGTCATGGGCCAATATTAATATTTAATGAAAAAAAATTTCCTCCAGAAATGACAAAGAACCTTTTCATTTAGACTCAGACAATGTCTGCTTAATCACTGAATATGGAACAAACAAGGCTTAATGCACTCGCAAAATTGATTTTTAAATAAAAACACATCAATGACATTAGTTTCTTAAATTCGTTTTTTTTTTTTTTTTTTTTTTTGCAGCTTACTGATTTAGATTTCAACAGTAACTTTTTTTCACAGGCTAATAATACATTTAAAAATAAAATAACAGCAACAAATCAATTAACTATTACTAATATCCTTCAAAGAAAGTGCTGCCATTCAAGCCCATGCCACGGAGTAGCAATAAAAGTGCATAAAGAAAAGGTTAATCATAGCTCAGTTTGCTGTTCACTGATTTACTCTGATGTGTCCAGGCCGGATATCTGACATCTCTTCTTCAAAACTCAAATCAAAAGAATTAAACCCTCAATGAAAGGCCTGATTCTGTGATCTCTGCTGCCACAGTAAAACAAGCAGCAGCCTCACTTTGTCATGTGGCTTTTTTGAACATAGTCTGCTGTCAACTGCTGTGAGTCATGTCCAGGTCTTTGAGTCAGGTACAGATCTCTGAGTCAGGTCCAGGTCTTAGAGTCAGGTACAGATCTCTGAGTCAGGTCCAGGTCTTAGAGTCAGGTCCAAGTGACTGAGTCAGATCCAGGTTTCTGGGTTAGGTCCAGGTCTTTTAGTCAGATCCAGGTTTCTGAGTTAGATCCAGGTCTCGTGGTCAGGTCCAGGTCTCGTGGTCAGGTCCAGGTCTCCGAGTCAGGTCCAGGTTTCTGAATCAGGTCCAGGTCTTTTAGCCAGATCCAGGTTTCTGCGACAGGTCCAGGTCTTTAAGTCAGATCTAGGTTTCTGAGTCAGGTCCAGGTTTCTGAGTCAGGTTCAGGTCTCTGAGTCAAATCCAGGTTTCTGAGTCAGGTCCAGGACTCTGAATCAGGTCTAGGTCTCTGAGCCAGGTCTAGGTCTCTGAGTCTGATCTAAGTCTCTGAGTCAGGTCCAGGTGCTTGTACTTGTGGTGTTTGGTTTCATAGTGTTGTCTAATATTGTTCTCTTTATTGCCACAGTGGCTCCACAAACAACACAGACATGTCTGTCTTTTACAGATGTAAACACATGTTTTGCCTCCACCTTTCCAGAAAGCTTTTCACCATTTTTGGGAAGGGTAGCTTGGTACCAGTAGTAACATGAGGTTACTATGGATACTGTCAAAAGAGGAGAGGGTGTTCATTGGTGTTGGCCTGAGTGACATGCCAAAACACTAATAGAGTATTCTGGGATTTGTTGTAGTTATTTCTGCCCTGAATCATTCTGGGGTTTTTAGTAGTCGTATCTGCCCCAGAGCATTCTGGGATTTGTAGTAGTCATGTCTGCCTCAGAGCAGGGCAGTAGTATTAGAGATACATGAACTGAATGATAAGGCAAATAAAATAATTTAATAAAATAATACTGCAGCTCAGTACTGATAGTATAGTCTCGTGGGCCAAATATCCACAGGCCAGAGTTTGACACCCATGAGTTAAAGTGTTTATATTCATTACATGTAAAGTAATATATTTCTTACCTTTTTCTTTTACTGTTGATATGTATGGCTTATATCTCATGAAAATAATAAATACAGAATCTTAAGTTATAAACATTTAATTTCAAGTTTGATTAAAGGACATATCAGACAGTATCAAAATTAAAACAAAAGAAAGTTTAAAATATATCACTTTAAATTTAAGGAATATAATATAAATGACAGTTACTTTTTGAATTAAATTATGAACAAAAATGTTTTACAATATTTTTTTTTTTTTTTTTTTTTTTTTTTTTTAGATGCAGTAGTAAATATGAACAGGGTCCCATTATTACAATGAGGAAACACCAGAACAATGAAATGTAACCACTCAACCTTGTCACAATAATCTGCTTTTGTGCCACACAGCTTCTAAAGCTTGCAAGTAAATTTTGTCATTCTAAAAACATTCTAAAAAAGTACCAAGTCTTAGCAAAAATAATGGTACATCTGTGTTTAAATGGGTTCTAGACCAGCAAATTTCATTCAATTAATTTTAAGATGTTTGCTGAGGTCTGATTTGTCATCTTCTTTGACAGGATGTCTGAAAATGTCTTCTTTCAGAATGGAGAGAATCAGTTGTCTGCTGGTCTTATTTGAGTCACTTCATGCAGAGTACCCAGAACGTCAAATACTTTTCTCAAACTAAATTACTAAATAAATAAAAAAATCAACTGTTGACTCTGAAGTCTTTTTTTCTTTGACATGTAGGTTTCCTGAACTAGATTAAGCCTAGCCTTTGACTAAATTGTACCTCCCTTCAGGTGTAATTTCCTGTTGAAGAGCATTTTCAGTCTAGCCTTACATTCTAATGTTTGCTCTTATGAAAATATTATTTGTGTTTCTGATATTTCTAATTTTGAGATGGATTAATTTATTTTTAACCACATTTTAATTCGTTTGTATATGTACTAAAATCCTAGTGAACACTGGTTGCCATGAGTCATCCCTGGACATTCAGTTTCTCATTAGACAGGCCTGATTTAAATTGGTATGATGTTCTGTGATGATCTGGTTTTGTAACACTGGCTCTGAAAATATAAACCCAAACTGAGAATTTTACTGCATTTCACACTACACATGAACAAATAAATTATCCAGGTTCATCACCTTTGGTGAGCAGCTCAAGGGGATGTTTGTGGGCTTCTCAGGTCGTGCATTGAGCTGAGGTCTCGCTGGTCTTGCTGGAGGTTGTTTGGGTTTTTTGGGGGGTCTTGGTGGGGGCATTACTGTTGTAAAGGCATACCTTCTCATGGTGTAGTAACATTCTTCAGAGATCTCTTCTACAGCTGAATTTACACTAGATGTAGGAACACCACCTGTCCAGCTTTTCTCCAGGTTGACAGTCATGTGCATGCGATTTACAGGCACTTCCCACCAACTGGATAGATCAAGGGTTGAGATGAGGAGGTAGGGGTCAGTGATTTGTTCTTCAATGCGTAGGCCAGGAACACTGGCCAAAATATCTTCCTTAAATGAGAGATCTCGTACAGACACTTTAACATTGAATGGAAGAGGGAATTGGCAGCAGATCTCATCAATTGAGTATTGTCGTTTATCATGGACAACTTCCATAAATCCACCGTCCAAGCACATTGGAAGACGAATGGGTTCATGAATTTTCCCCTTGATCTTCAAACAACTCAAGGAATCCACTGCATCTTGAGTTTCATTACAGGCAGCTTCATTAATTTTGCATTTCTTCACTGTGAATTGATCCCCTGCTATAACAGATGCTAATCCAGTATAGGTTGAGTCAAAGCCCCTGGTGGCCACAACATGTAACTGCTCTGTGACACTGCGGGCCTGTTCCAGGTCATAAGCTGTGGGAAATTCACGAGGCCGCCGCTTAAACCGCCCCTTGTAAGTCATGGGAATGAGGAAATGTCTTGGTGATTCTTGACGAATTTCTGTAGCAAGGGTCTGCTTGGCTTTGTAGGCCTTGTGGATGATCACTTGATCTAAATGTAGCAGATTAAACAAGTCCTCTGGCATGTGCCTCTCAACCAAAGGTCTTTCAATCACATCAGCCACCACTGGGAAGATCTCTGAAGGCTTCTGAAAGACATCCAGAAGGGAAAGAGGCTGGATGAAAGTGTTCACGTCAAACTGCTCTGTCACATCCATAACCTCAACGTCCATGTTCGAGGGGATTAGAGCAATGCTTTTCCTGACTGTAGAACAAAGGAAAGGAGAAGAGTTTAACTGATAAATGTTTAGGGATCGTATTAACAAAGCCTTCTTATTTACTTTGTATTAACCATATCAAACCTAATGTTTAGCCAGTGAGTGTTTGTCTTTGCCTTTGTATCTTTTAACTGTTAAATGCCTGTCTCTAGAGTCTGTCTCTAACCTATTTCACATTGGTCAAAGTGAAGTGGAGCAGAGTCTACTATGTTTCTATCACTTTATACAAGAAGCTCCATTCTGCCTTTAGGCTTTGATACAATGCCATACTTTGTGTATATTATTATTATTATTATTATTATTATTATTATTATTATTATTAGTAGTAGTAGTAGTAGTAGTAGTAGTAGTAGTAGTATACCCTAACTCTAACCCTCAAATAGTATTTCTGACATGTTATTTTACCATCAGTTTTGATGATATGAAACTAATACTTGTTACTATTGGAATAATAAACTAGGTAATTAAACATTAAAATAAATACTTAAAGTACAGTAAAATGTTTAGACTTCAAAGGGTTCTGAAAAGTATGAAAACACCGTTCTCACTGCGAGAATGTAATTTCACCAATCTTTTGTCTGGCGTGAGCCTGGCCTGGTTAATTGAAGCTTTGAACACTGTTCTCTTTTTGCAAATGGGAAATTCATTATTGGCATCAACACAATGTGTTGTTCACAATGTGATTTTGGAACTCCCAATTCAGAAGCAAGGGAAACATTCATATAGTTAATAGCCCAAACCAACTCTTTATTCTGCTCATTGGCCAGAGATGCTCCACTACTGAAAGACAATAATGGATATTAGACTGAGAATATTAAATCATGAACCAAAAATAATAAAGTTCGCCTGGCAATCAAGGACTCTGAAATCACATTCTGCCAGTCAAAAGTTTGGGCATGCCTAGCTTTTCAAGATGTTTTTAATACAACGAACTTGTTTTCTCTGTTGGTTTGTGATGATGGAACACTAAATAGAAAGTTGACCAAGGTGACCAAACTGGCACAAAGCACCTTGGAAAGGCCACACATTTTAACCTCTAGTTGTAACTTCAGCATGTTTAAACTGCCTTTAGGCAAGATCAGTACACCTATCACATAATTAGTTAGTTAATTAATTAACCAATAGATCATTAATTAATTAAGCTCATTATTACTTTAGAAATCAGTGACTACAGTAAACTAAGAATTTTGAATTACATTTGTAATTATTTTTTGTATCAAAGATCTTATAACCTTGTGAATAAATTACCTATTCATTCGCATTATTGAATTTTGATTCCTAGCTCAAATCTCATGCAATACCTTAATAATAAATGAATATAGAGCTTTAAATGAAGATAAAGTGACCATTTCTAGTTTGTATTGAAGTTTTTTTCAAACCTTATTTGAAAAAGCAGTGCAAAAAGACATTGTGAAATCTTCTTAATTCTAGAAAATACATGTAATATTTTGAACAAATACAAATGTCTAGAATTAAGTAATCTGATAATATGCTTTAACCATCTGAAAATTAAATAACATTATGACAATGTCCTTGTTTTTACTCTCACTATACAATGTATCTGCTCCACTTACCATATAGGAGCACTTTGCAGTTCTATAATTACAGACTGTCTGTTTCTCTGCATACTTTCTCCTTTCACCCTGTCCTTTAAAGGCCAGGACCCCGAGGACCACAATAAAGCAGGTATTATGTGGGTGGTAGGTTACTCTCAACACTGCAGTGACACTAACATGGTGGTTGTGTGTTAGTATGTGTTGTGCTGTTATGAGTGGATAAGAAACAGCAGTGCTGCTAGAGTGTTTGAACACTGTGTCCACTCACTGTCCACTCTATTAGACATTCCTGCCTAGACGCTCAACCTTGTAGATGTAAAGTCAGAGAAGAAAGCTTTTCTGTTTCTTGATGAACATGAAATACTTAAACAAAAATTATATAATAATAATAATAATAATGATAATAATAATAATAATAATAATAATAATAATAATAATAATAATAATAATAATAATAATAATAATAATAACAATAATAATAATAATAACAATAAATGCCAGGTGTCCCTGCAATTCTGACAGCCACTAAATAAATTAGGTTTAGCCACTTACGCTCCATTACAGCGTGGAGCTCATACACAGGAGTCAGCGTAAACTCCCCACTCAAACTTTCCAGAAAAGTTGAAAACAGCACATCTTTTGTGGGTGGAATGTTGCCTGCAATCACTGTCCTCTTCCTGCCCTTGGGGATCTTCCACTCAGCCAGCTCCCGCAGGGTGTAAAACTGATCATCTTCACTCTCTGTGAAGTGACCTTGCTGTGAGAGGTCCAGTCTGAAGCTGAGCTTTGGCTCCCTGTGGAGAAGCACACAGTCAACATGACCACCATCTTGGTCATCTACACAGACGGCTGTGATTTGGAAGCTCTCTCCCTCCTTGACAGACTCTTGGGGAAGCTGGATCAGATTAGCTGAGATGAAGACTGGCTGGCCCAGTCTATGGGAACTGATCTTCAGAGAATCCACAATCTCTCGGATGCTCAGATATGGCTGAGTGTCCACCACAATCCGAAAAAGACCTTTTAGGATACAGGTTTTGGCAGTTAAACAGCAGCAACATAGTACTTCATACACAGTTTGTATTAAATCCATTACAGAAAATTTTGACCTTGGTTTCCATGTTGGCCCCACATATAGATGTCTGTAATAACACACATACACAAACCCACCCAAAGCCCATGCTATCCAGGAAACCACCTAGCCCAGGGTTCATCCATCTAAAATCCATGTGAAATCCACATGAGCATATTATCAATGATGTGTTTTTTACCATTTGAGTAGCCAAGATTATATGGTGAAATGTAAAACATGAACATTCAGGTTAACAAACAAATCATCTGTCTTTGAGTGTGAACAAAGTATGAACAAATGTGTAAAAAATACTATTACCTTTGATATATTCTGAATTAGGATAACCGAGCTTGGTCTATAGTATACATAAAAAAATTGCTGATTCTTTATTTTGTACACTTCACTCAGCTGCCTACACAAGACATCAGGCCAAACTCCTCTACACAAACCACAAAGGACTGAATCCAGCCTCCTACACACTCCGGCACAAACTCTTTTCTTCTGTTACAATACCACATCTACCAAACCAATACAGACCTGCTTCTAATTTTTTTGTCTGTTTATTTGTTTTTGTGTATTTGTGTCTTTGTCCTATTCATTTCATTTAGGGCATTTTGGTGTTCATTGGTATTAAATGTAATACTGGAGAAACATAATTTTTTTAATATGTATAGTGTAATTAATGGAATTCATCTGAGGAAAAACAAGGTTAGGATGGATTTAGATGGATCTAAGGTTTTATTTAAGTTGATTAAAACCTTTGGTGTGCTCTTGATTATTCAATTGAGTGGTCTCATCCTGGGTAGATCTAAAAAGCTCTCTGAGTCTTTCAGAATGGTTTTAGATGCTTTTGAATCTGGGAAGGACATTATAAAGTTCTCCTAGAAATCATCCATTCAACTGTCCTCAAAATAAATTGTCTCAACAATCATAAAATGTGATCCAGATCCACAAGAGACAGCAAATGTGAGGCAACCTTTACTGTCACACACAAACAAACAAAAAATCACATTTGCGAGAAGTTTGTGAGACGAGTTAGATTAAGACCAGAACCTAAGTAAGAATGTGCTTTGGATAGATGAATCCAAAGCTGATTTATTCAGGGCACCTAACACATTTTAACACAAGCAAGAGTACAAAAACCTGGAAGTGAAAAATATCCTGAATATTTAATACCTGGATACTCCAAAGGCAATTTGATTTCAGTGGCATCAGCAGTGTGTGCAATGAACTTGGTAATGCTGATATCAATGATCTTCATCAGGTCTCCAGTGGAGAGACAACATTCTCTCCCAAACAGCTCATACACAGCACCTAGAGAACAGCAACAAAATAAAGGAATCCAATTGAGGACATGTGTTCCAGTAACTTTACCACAATCCCGCAGTATCAATCACTTTACGTGGAGGTTCGTATGAACAAAATATTTTACATGAATCCCAATTTCTTTGCTGTGTCTGCCCTGTTCAACATTTTACATAGTACAAATGATTGTTAGTTAATGGTGATAAAATACAGCAATATAATTAATAACTATTGATTATAATGATATCAATAATAATAATAATAATAATAATAATAATAATAATAATAATAATAATAAATTACACAGCTAAAAGTGTATATATATATGATTCACTACTCTAATCATGCCCCCTAAATGATAGTTGCTCCTGGCCAAGCAAAGAAGTCACATCAGTAAGGCTGTTTAGGAAGGCCCTGTTTTGTTTCACTTACATGTTTTGCCACTTGAATGCAAACACCTTCAACCCGGACCCTCCCAGGCAACTTAACCTTGCTCATGCACTCACATGTTCATTGCTCTTTTCATGCCTTTTATATGTCTGGTCAAAGGTAAATCGATCCCCCAGACAAGAAAAGATCCCTGAAATAATCATTCATTAAGACACCAACATTACGTTTTCTTTGTCACAGTGCTTCAAGTCAGCCAGCTAACTTTGTCACTCCAGGACAGCTGAAAATATCTGTTCCCTTTCCCTACTTTTTGCACTAAGTATACCTTTGTTGATCTGCCCTGCTATTTAATTAATTTTAAATTTAAACTTAAAAAAGGAAATGTTGAAATGATGGGCTTCAGTGGGCAAATACAATAAAAATGATTTCTTGAAGTCTATGGCATTGAAGCTGCAGGGATATATGAGAAATTGACATTGAGTCATTCGATTTGTGATAAGTAGCTGATTCTGAAGGAACTAGTCTAATCAAGATGTACATATTTGACCAATTAATTTTTGACATTCTTGGGGAAGCACTCGGCTGGTCGAAATTAACCTTAACAATCAACCACCTGCATTATATTTTCTTTGTTGTGCCAACAAAACAGCTATAAGCTGTAAAAGCATGGATTCTGCAAGATCTCTGACGGTGTCCTGTATCTGGCACTGACACATTAAATCCTTGTAAAAGTCTTGTAATTTGACCCGTGAGTCATCGGTTCACTGTTACTTCTTTCTTGGAGCATTTTTATTATTTAATACTGGATACTGGGAACACCACAAAAGACAATTGTCCATTTTTCCTTCTTCCAACACAAAAATCAGAACTGGCTGTTCACTTGTTGCCCACAATATTTATAGGCCAAATAACTTTAAAACCACATAATCAATGTTTTCACTGCACCTGTTGGTGGTTTTAATATAATGGCTGATCAATGTATAAGGACTGGTGTATGAAGACCTAGTTGCCATGAGCCAATTGTGCTCCCTGTTCATTATAACATCATTTTAAAAATCTCAGTGTAAAAAACTTCTATTCAACTGAATAGGCCAACAAGAATGAGAGACATTGTTCAGCGTGACATAATAATATTTTTAAGGATTTTCAAATGAGAGAGTGAAAGGTGAAAATAAACCACCTGTTTGTTTATTGCAGTATCTGTTTGCAATCTTGTGGTTGCATTTAAGCTTTCACAGCATTTTGTAACTGTGATCATTCTCTCAGCTGAAGACAGAAAAGACTGAAGTAGTGGGTAAGACTTGTACATTATGTCTTTTTTATTAAAAGTGGTTTCATTACAGCCATTAAGCCAACAACTACAGACAAAAAAAGATGATGCATGATTAAATTCACGTCATTAATAATCTGTCCTCCCTATATAAAACTGCCATTCAGGTCCATAATGGAGGCAGCTGGCTGCGCCTTCCTCTAAACACATTGCAGTGTAATACATGTATATATTATATATCTTATATTATATATATATATATATATATATATATATATATATATATATATATATATATATATATAATGTGTGTGTGTTGATGAATCTTGATTAATCTGTTAGAATCCTTTACATTTTTTCTGCATTTAAAACTTTTGCTTTAAATTTTTGCTACCACAACATTACTATTATACTAAGGTTAGGAATTTGATTCCAAAACATGAACTTTATTTTTTTTTGGTAAAGCGAGTTGTGTAGGGTCTTTCTTCATGACACACATTTTCTTGAGATTCAGCTCACTGACAGTTGTCCTGACATTTTCCTTTAGAACTTGGTATAATTCAGAATTCATTGTTCCTTCAATGATGAAATGTGTCCTGGCAGTAACCATGGCACTAACACCACATTTCACAGTTAGGATGGGGTTTTACATACTGTAATACAAAGTTTTCTTTTTAACATTTAAGCTAAAAATTATCAGTCCAATAGCCTTCTGGCCTGTCAATGTGATCTTTCGCAAACAGCAGGTGGGCTGCAAAGTTCATTTTGGAAAGCGTAATTTTGACACTGTCATTGTTGTTCGGTCTTCTCCTGATGGTGGACGCACTGAACATTAACATTAGATAATGTGAGAAATACCTTTAATTGTTAATGTTTATGGATCCCTATGACCTCAGGCACCTTGTTTTTGAAGTGATTCTTTATTGCTTGACCATTCCTGGGAACAGTAATAATGGTCCTGTTTTTATATATGGTTTGGATTGGTGTCCAAACTGTTTATAGATTAATTTGTAACCTATTCTAATGAACATCAACAACTGTTCTTTTGAGGTCAACTACTCAGACAACTACTTTGCTCAAGTCATGATATGCATCCACATGTTGTGAACACAAAACTATGGTAGATCACTGTTCTTGAAATAAAACAGGGCACCAACTCAGCTCAAACACTTGACTCCAATTTCACCTTCAAATAATATGATAATCCTTAAGGTTCACATTATACTGAATCTCTCTTCAATAAATAAAAGACCAAGTGTAATATTCTTATTTATAGGATTCGCTTTTCCTTATGTACTCTAAGGGCTTTTTTTTCATATATATATATATATATAATTTCATCCACATTCAGTGGTTTTTGTTCCTTTTGTTGCAATGTCAATAATGAGCTTGTATTCCTAATGTAAAAGAGATAGTATCTGTTAGTGGAGCTGAATTTTGATGAACACATGCCCTGGTCCAGCAGGTTTAGTCTAGGAACTAACTGAAAAAGTTTTTTCTGTTACATTTATTTTTCAGTTTTGGATATTAACATTGCTTCCGTGTTTATTATTATGACACTCTGTAACAGCATCCGCATAAGTACATTTCATATTTAATTAACAGTGTCACACACAACAGTTATACGGAATTAATTCTCAGTAATCTTTACAATAAGTTAAAATGGTGTAAAATGTGTCATTATCATTTCCATTTAAAATGAGCTTAGGCACCCTTTACCTTGATAATAAAATCCAGACTGAATCTGCAGAATTCTGGGCAGAGTTTTAGGATCCAGGGAGTCTGTGAATTCCGTTAGTGTCATAGCCATCCTCAGTTCCACCAAAGAGAGCAAACTAAAAGTACTTTCACAAAGGAGCTGAAGTCACAGGATATCAGTATCCATTGAGAGAAAGCAGGGGTCAGACCGACATCAGGCGGAGAAGTGGAGATGGGGAGGGAAATTGAAGACTGCCCATTCACAGCTTTAGCCAGCTCAGATACTTAGAGTGAAGAGAGAAGAAAAGTGTGAAGAAGCATCCTGTTCAGAGGATAGGGACAGGAAACAAAGCGGAGTGCAGAGCGCCTAAACCACAGCTTCACATAAAACACACCATGCTGCACACTCTGCACTGCACCACTGCCAAAGCCACAGCTGATCTTCCCCTCTGACTTTTATTTAAAAGAAACAAAAAAAGTCAAATATGCACAATTTCCCCCCTTACACCCAATATAGATTTGTTCAGTCTTCCCTGTGTGGTTTCTGAGACTGTGACTCATAGTTCTTTATAAATTCTAAAGCACAGAAGCTTGAATTGTACTGAATGATATATGTACTTAATGTAGCACATAGCTGATATTCAATAATTCATGGCAACATACTGGATATTTTATAATAGATGCTGAAACATACAGTAAGCCATTAGATAACTGTATGACATTCTGTAGTTTTCCGAACTGCACCAACAGAGACAATTAAAATATGTAATTTGTCACTGTAATCAGACTCATTTTACACATCGTGGAGGTCCATCAGAGATTAACGAGAAACTTAAACTTTATCCCTTAAACCACCTGTTTGTTTATTGCAGTATCTGTTTGCAATCTTGTGGTTGCATTTAAGCTTTCACAGCATTTTGTAACTGTGATCATTCTCTCAGCTGAAGACAGAAAAGACTGAAGTAGTGGGTAAGACTTGTACATTATGTCTTTTTTATTAAAAGTGGTTTCATTACAGCCATTAAGCCAACAACTACAGACAAAAAAAGATGATGCATGATTAAATTCACGTCATTAATAATCTGTCCTCCCTATATAAAACTGCCATTCAGGTCCATAATGGAGGCAGCTGGCTGCGCCTTCCTCTAAACACATTGCAGTGTAATACTGTTTAGATGGAATTAACACTCCTTTACACATCCAGTACTCATCACTTTCTCTTTAAAGAGTCCAACACAGATCAAAACAGCAGGGAAATAAAAGAATTCTTCTGTTCTCCGGGGGTTTTCGCTGAAACAGTTGCAGTAAAGATACAATTCACAATCATTTACACAAAAATAAAAAAAAATAAAACACCCTAAAATCACTGAAAGTTCAAACTTAAAAAACACAATACTAAAATTACTACTACTGAAATTAAACTAAAAAGGAAATCTACAATAAAATGTTTACAGAAGAAATTCAGGGCAATCAACAGGGAATGGCAATGATTGTTTTGTGCCTTCAAAAAAGGAATGCAAGTAAACAATAAATACAAACAATGTGCTTTATCTATATAGACATATTTACACGAGTCTTTGGCTTATGATTATAGCTCTGCTACAAAAAAAGAAAAAAGACATAAGCATAAACAAAAAACAAACAAAAATGTAATAAGCCCAGCCATTAGTGCACAATACAAACATTACCAAGCCAATGTCACACGCTGCACTCTGTATGATTTTTTTTTGTTCTTTGATTTTACACACAATGATGGATTTTCTATTTACGTATACTGATAATCATATATATGTTTATTGACAATAACAGTGACAGAGAGAGAGAGAAATAAAGAACACTTTTAGCATGCAACAGCTTGGCCTTAGTGTTAACAACAGCTGCACAGAAACAAAATATAAAAAACTGAACGAAAAAATATTAAGATGCTCAAAACCAATATAAAAAAACAAACAAAAAAGACATTACAGTGAATGTCTTCGGCACTTGGCTCCTGTGGCACTGTACATGGAAAAAAAGACAAGCGTGCCACTCAGAAAGCTCCCATTAAACAACAATAATGCCATGAATAAACTAACAAAGGTCCATGAAAAGTTTGGATGGGTGAACAGTGTGAAGAAGGGTGTTCCTCAATTTTCCATTAAGAGGTTTCTATGTATTCCAGTGCCAGGTCATAGCAGAACCGGTACTGCTCCTGCAAGCAGAGACAAACTACTTAGCAACAGTTTAAAACAGTATGAAGCAGTGAAGCTAACACCATCATAAGGCAGTAAAATAGTATTCAAAGGTCTGTAAAATGGTAGTTTTTAAAGAACTGCAATAGTAGTATTTTCACATTTAAAAATGTAGACTTATGTAGACATAGACATTTAAACTCAATCAGGGGTTTAGATCAGATTATGACCTAAATCAAAATGTGACTAAATATAAAATGGAGAACGTGACTAAAATGATTGCTCCTAACATTGAGCTACGCATATTAATGTCTATTATAAATCACAAGATGTGCTGCATCAATGTCTCAGCTAAGTGATTACACCTGTGGTGGGGGGTTATAAAGTATGTAAATTACATTTTTCACTACTCCATTCTTTTAAGACCTACAGCTTTGCCTCCACCCCTTGTAATAGTAAATATGAGGATAACCAAGGATGGCTTCGGAATGCCCAAACCTCTATGACAGATGTTATCTTGTGAATGAGACAAAACACTGGCCAGCATGCTATTCCAAGTTAGACATGATAGTGGGTGCCAGATGGAAGGGACATTCCATTCTGTATGATGTCTGCTTGATCCACAGTCTTGTGTGTACTGGGAGTGGGAGCATTTGTTTAGAATCATACGTGAAAACAGTCAAGCCACTCAGAAATCACCTCTACAATCAATGCAGGAGCCCCAGAGGTTCTGCAGGTCAGTGCAGTGTTATTTAGCTTCCATGGAATATGGCAAAAATCAGTGTCAGAGACACAATAACCAGTTTCATGACTATGGTATAAGATGTAAACCAAACATTTGCAAAATGACAAAATTTGAGATACATAAACTGGGGTAGAGGATATACAAATCTATGTTACATTTGATTCCAAGAAATGCAGCAGCCTGAGCTCAGCAGGCAGAAACACACCCTCCAAACAGCACATTGTAGTAACAGTAAGTGCAAATTATGTAAGTGTGTCTCTTTCACTGAAGAAAGAGACAAGAAAGAGACATGTGAAAGGATGTGGCAAAACAAGCAAAATTCACCACAACAGTGGATTGTAAGGCTGAGAAAGTGAAACGGTTGTTGAAGTTTTAGTTCAGTTGCTTTCAGAAAGGATGATGCTAGGCTGCAAGCTCGGCAGAAGCAGAAGTTTCAAAGCTGTTGCACTAAAAATGACACAAAGAACTCATGTTTCCACTCAACATCTATAAAGAGATGAGACAATTATTGAATATGTGTGAGCAGAAATGGTGCCTGATTTTGTATGCTTTGAACTAGAGGTACAACTAGTGTTTGCTGCACATTTTCATGCAGCTACATAATTACATTAATTGGGGCAAATCATCTCAATTTTTTTGCTACATTCACAGCTGCTAAATAAATGATATGTGCTCTATAAATACAATATCTAATAATAATAATAATAATAATAATAATAATAATACTACTACTACTACTACTACTACTACTACTAATAATAATAATAATAATAACAACAAATAAAAGGGGACTTAAACATCTGCTGGTTTGAACATTTGAAAACATTGAATAAAGCTGTTGTTTAATAATAATCTATAAATTCACAAATATAAAATGCACAAATTAATAACTGGATGAATTTGTTTATTTTGATGGAAATGCTAGATGGTTGCTAGATGATTCCTATGGAGTTGTTAGGTAGTAGCCATGCAGTTACCAGGTGGTTGCTATGGAGTTGCTAGGTGGCTTCTATGGCATTGCTATGATATCATCTATTGCCCTAGATAAATGTATTTTTTAAGTCAACCAAATAATAATAACAATAAGAACTTCAATAATACTATGATGATTAATAATAATTTTTCCATTCTTTTTGATTTGATGTAAATGAAAAAGAATGTTAATACAATTTCATCAAATTTATATCAAAATACATTTTTCTTTAGCAACCATCCTGTTGATAACCAATGTAAACCATTAACCACCGCGTTTCATGAAGTCACTTTCATAATGCTAACTGGTAACTGCCTGTTTTCATTCACGGAACAGTCCTTTAAAACTTCAAAGCCTCCCTGACGGCCCCTGTTCAGATTTATCCAAGTAAAGTTTTTCACTCACTATGCTACTTTGCTATAAGGGTTAAATGTGTATGAGATGCATGGTGTGAGGTTGTGTGTTCCAAACCACTAGGTCAAAAGACCAAAAAGCTGGTGTATTAAGTGGCCTCTTCTTACCGGGCTGTCCACCATGTTGGGTTTGCTGTTCCTCAGGCTTTTCACTGCATGAAATACATCCACCACATTCTGTCTCTTAATCATTTCACACACAATACTGATGGCTGCAAACATGCCACTGCGGCCTCCACCGTTTCTACAAAGAGACAGAGGGAGGCACATTTAACACATTGTGTTTTTCATGTGTGGTTTGCTAAGCTTTTGTTAAGGTTTTGGTGAGCAATTTGTGCTGAGCCTTAGATTCAGGTATTTAATCTTCAGTAACATGTAACTGTGTTTTTTTCATATAGGCAGATAATATCTCATGCTTACTAACTTCCACCCACCTAAGAGAGAAAACATGCAGCTAGATCAGAGACCCTCCTTGAAACTGTGAGTCAAACACAGATAAACCAGAATACAGAAGGAACAGGAGTAATAATCCCCCCACCCTTCCCACACAGTCATGGCTGTGTTTAATCTACATTTTCTTAATAATTTCTAATAATAAATGTATTCAAGTTTTGAGTGATAGTGTTTGTGTATGCATGTTAGCATGCATGTAAACTGACAGGCAGTGTACGATGGTACGTCCCTCGCCCTCCTCACACTCCTCTTGCCATTTGTCCACCTGCAGGATCAGTTTCAGGAATGACCGTTTGGAGGCGGGGACTTCTCTATGACCCGACCAGCCCAAGTACTGGAACTGACGCACCATCAGGTATCCCTCCTGAGGCTGAACACACACGCGCGCGCACACACACACACACACACACACACACACACACACACACACACACACACACACACACACACACACACACACACAGTTTGATATTCAGTATACACTGTCATAAATCCTTAAATTAAATGTAGAGGATCTGAAATACTCAATAAACTAGAAAATCAGCACAAGCTATAAAATCTATTAGCATACAGGAAGTAATATAAACATAACTAGTATCCAATAAAGGCATCAAACTAATTTAACAACCAATTAATCAGTTAAATCATTCAGGAAATCAATTAGCCAATTAAGTGCTCATCTGAATGAAAGGATGGTTTCCAGAAATGTCTCAGTTGGGAAAATCATTCATTTAATCACTCACTCTGGTCAAATTGCATATTCTGAAGAGGCGGCTTATGACATCACAGTCCATAGAGCAGGACACGCGCTCCACCTGGACTGGACCATACCTCAGCATGCCCTCTTCTGGCCAGTACTGAGGACACCCCTGTATAAACAAACCAAAACATCTCTAAAGATGAGAAATGAATATGAATATTAATCTCAAAGTAAAACATAGATTTACCATTACTTTATTTTTTATCTTCTCTTCATCTGTCTCTCAATTTTATTCTCTCTATTCCCACATCACTGAAACCTCAGTTTCAGTTTTCTTCTAATGACCAAAAGTGTGTGCATTCATTCTCTGTAACTCTCGTGGCAGTCAATTATGTTTATAATATGTTTGTAAATAACCAAGGTTTGTGTTGCAGTCTCTTATTAGGGTGAATATTAATACCAAACTCTAATTGTAGGTACTGTGGTATAAACTGAGGTGTGTGTTGAACATAGCCTCACCTGAGCCAGGTCGATTTCATTGAGCATGACAATGGAGGTGCAGCCGTAGTCATACACCAATCTCCAGAAATCTTTCACCGTGTTGGGCAGGGGGTGCTGTGTCACTATGAAAGCTGCTGGCTGCCTATAGCTCTAATGTACAACACACAGCATACACTTTTTATTTTACCAAAGAAAACTCATATAACCACATATATGCACATACTGAATCAACACAGGTGTGAGCTTTTTCTCATGAGGAAGCTGTGTGAAAGCACAATGACCATGCAAAAGACTATGGAAACTACTTGAAAGTGATCAAATAATGCATGTTTATGTACACAGTACTGTGCAAAAGTCTTACGCCTCCTCTTAAACTATTTTGCCATAGAATGTATACATAAATACACAATACCTTATAAAATGTTGTACTACCTACTGAAATAAAGAGCTTAAAATATATATGTTTCAGGTGGCTAAAGACATTGGTACAGCACCAAACTTGTGTATATGTGTTTGTGCACAATCCGTGTTTTGCATGCTGTGGAAAAAAGGGGATAATAATGGAAAGTGGTGATTATACCACTGAAGCCATGAAACAAATCCAGTTTAAGAGGCAATATTAATACTGAGAGACAAAATCAGAGATTACCTGGTACACTCCTGATGTCTTGGTTAGAAAAAAGGTCCGAGAGGTTTGTGAAGCATAACGGGGAAGCGATTTTAAAATTACCCTCCAAAGTCCAAAAAATGCTGTGGTATTCTGCCACATTTCTATGTCTTTCTGCATGTTACGGAAAAGCCGCCATCTCCCAGGGGTCAATGGACATTTGCATTTGCACTCACACACTGTTATCAATTTAATCTCAAGCCAGTGTTTTTCTTCCTAAAGTACTGGAGGTGGAATCTTAGAGGTCCAGCAGAATGACCTCTAAAATAGACAGTACACATTCTTTCTTTCACTGACAGAAAGACATGAATTTTTCCTGCCTCAGCCTTGGACTTACAGCTTTGACACATGAGCCGCTAGGAGATGAACGAAGAATCCGTATGCAGATTCAAACTACATATAAAAACAATTAGTCATGTAAAGTTCAGATGACTTGACCTTTAACAAAACCTTCCAGTTCCAGTTAGAATTCCTTTCTGTTGTTTTTACATGCTAAAAAACTCAAATCCTAAAACATCCAAATCCAGTTTTAAAATGTGGAGCAACAGATTGTGATCATCAGGTACATAACAAAAGCACTTACCTCACAATTCTACTAAAAACATTTTGGACTCTGGATATGAGTGAGTTCAGAATGAACAAAGAGGCTTTAGAAAGACTGCCTAACACAGAACTGCTTCATTTACTCATGTGAGCATCTGAACAGATTCGGCACAGCATATAATTATGATTTTTTGGTTCCAATACTTGTAATAAAATGTTTATGAGTATGGGAAAGAATGGAACTAATAAATGTTAGTGCCTACACTAACATATTACCTCACCCCAGAAGACTAAACACTTGAGCTGGATTTGCCTCTAGCTTTCTGGGTCTAACACTGAGAAGACAGGGAGGGAGGGAGGGGGGGAGAGATATAGAGAGAATGAGATAGAGAGAGAGAGAGAGAGAGAGAGAGAGAGAGAGAGAAAGAAAAGAGAGAGAGAAAGAGTGGGAGGGAGAGTGGTGTTTAGGCATAAAAAGAGAGTCTTAAATGTACTTACATCCATGAGTGCAGCATTAATGTAGTTGCTGCTCTCTCCGTCGATGGTGATGAGGAAGGGCAGGCAGCGGTCTGGGGGCAGGTTGTCCATGAAACGATTTTTGTCATGATTTCGGGGCAGCAGGGCTATACTACAGTCCTCAGGTTGGGGCTGAGGGGTCACTGAGTTCAATGTCTAAACACACACACACACACACACACACACACACACACACACACACACACACACACACACACACACACACACACACACACACACAAATATTAATACTAAAAAATAGTATTTTATAGTGTTAGTATTAGTATTAATAGTATTTAATATTGGCTAGAGCAGTGGTTCTCAAGCCTGGTCCTGGAGTACCACTGCCCTGCAGGTTTATTATATATTGTGCGTGTTCTCATACCTGGAACTCATCTTTGAGGTGTGAGGAGTTGCTCTGGGAGTCGATGCGGATCATGTCGTAATATGCTGCTTTAAATTCACATGCTGGAATGGCTGTATCTCCACATAGACATGCCTCTAGGATGGCATCATGGATGAATATATACTGCTCCTGAAACACAGACAAAGCGAGAGAAAGAGTGAGTGTTTATAGTGCACGTGTCTTCTGATGTTATGAATAGATCAAATAAATCCACTATTATAATAATTCTAATAATAATTCTAAGAATAAAAGGATTGAAATGAAATCTTTTACATTGACAGTAATCCAAGCACAATATTTACCTCAGTAGTAAGAGAAACTTTGTTTGCAAAAACAGTGGATCAGTGCGAGTATAAACCCACCTCAGTCTGGACCATATTGATGCGTCTGGACCGCAGAGCTTTAACACAGTTATAAATGTCCACCACCCCCTCCCTCTCCGCCATGTCGAGCATGATGTCAATCACAATATAGCATCCTGTCCTGCCCGCTCCAGCACTGCAACACAGATTCATCATGCGTTAGCGTAACACTGTCCCCCATCATCACCACGGTAGCACTTATTAAACACTCTAAATTACAGCAGATTAAGTATAAATCCCTCTAGTACTGAACTGTAGAGTAGTGGAACTGATGATGGTGCTCCATTCAATTTTTTGGGATGAGTAGTAGAGTTGGGGATGAGGGGGTGGTGATCAAACAACATTCTAACCTCATTAATACTCTGTTGAATGCAATTAAATTCTCACAGCAGTGATTCAAAATGGATTATGTGGACTTTATGGTCTTAAGCCTGAACATGTTGTCCATGATATGAAGACTTTCAACTCCCTGTCCGATCATATACATGATTCTCTTTCATTATCTGTACTTCCTTTTTTATTTACTATGAACTGGCAGAGAAAACATTATGTTGGTCTTTTCTGTGGAGAGATTTTTCAAACTGTTTCAAAGTTGGGCGGGACTGAATTTAGCCCAGCTAACATCAGATTGGCCAAAGAACCAGTCGTAGCAACATGTCACCTAGGCTGTGTCTGAAACTGGAAATAGCTAACTCTCTTGATGCCCTGCTGCCCAAACTGTCTCCGAGGCTAATGATGAATGTTTCTTTAACCAAATCACAAAGGCTTTGGTTAGCTTAGCTGTGGTATCATTAGTGCTTCAAACATTCCTGCCTCAGAATTCATATAAGACTTTTTGCATTTCATACACAGCTTAAAGCTTACCCCACAGGGGCAGGGCTGGTTCATTGGTAGGAGTAGAAGGTTGAGGAGACAGGGCTGGTTTATTAATAGAATTATAGGGATTGATGAGATGGCTGGTTCTTTGGTAGGGGTATAGAGTTTGAGGAGACAGGGCTGGTTTGTTGGTAGAAGTACAGGGTTGAGGAGACAGGGCTAGTTTGACGGTAGGGTTATATGGGTTGAGGAGACATAGTTGGGTCATTATTAGGGTTGTAGGGGTTGAGGAGATGGGTGTTTTTTTGGTAGGGGTTATAGGGGTTAACTTAACTTGATTAGATTAAATGTCAGCAAAAAAAGAGCAAATGTTTCTGTGAAGATATTCAGTAATTAATGTTTGAGAAGCAAACATATCCTGCTGGAAAAAGCAGCACTTGTAAAACCTTGTTTAAACTTGTTTAACCATTGAAAACTCCATGTGCTAGTTGAAGCTTGTGGGCTAGAGAAACCTCTGAACTAACACTACTTGAACTCTGTATACTAAAAAAAAGTCTGAGTTAGTAGAAGCTCCATGTTCATCATACACTTTTCCCTCTTCATTCATTAAAACAGTGTTGAAATGTTCTGTTTTGGATATTTATAATTTATAATTTATAATGTAGTAAAATAAATATAATGCATAATATCTTTAGTATAAAAATCTTTTTTGTATAATGTTTTTTCAGATACTTAAAACAAGTTGACAGGGTCTTTAAGTTATGAAGCACAAATCATGGTTTAAGGGGTGTGTATGATGATTTAGGTGCAGTAGCACTAGGCTATTTGGTGGGGTATAAGCTTCTGTTACTTGTTTGTTACATTGTTTTAGTAGCTCCAGTGTAAATGTAAGCAAGCAAAAAATTTGACATTTTTTGTGAGAGATTATATTATTAGGTAGTGTGAATGTCAAATGTCAATGTCAAAATTAAAGATGTTGGCAAATTATGGCATATCAAGCCAAAATTGTTGTGTATTTTCAAAATAAAAATCACAGTACAGTTAACATACTGTACCTGTTTATCTGTGCAACTCAGTGTTTCCACCCTTTTCAAAAGGACGAGGGCGAGTTTTGTTTCACCTCCAAAGCAATACTATCTCTCCCTCTGTGTGTGTGTGTGTGTGTATGTGAAACAGTGCTTGTGCTCCTGCTGCAGATCTGCAGTGGTGCACACACATAACCACATCCTGTGTGTTAAAGAGGAGGCACCATTAGGATGAGAACAATTCAGCTCTGCTTGAACACCAAGACCATGTCTGTTAACAGCCCTCACACTCCAGCCACAGTGACAGTCCACAGAGCTGGACCACAAGCCAATGTAAAGAAAGTGCAAATGCAAATTCATGTCTAAAAATCTTTGGCATCTGTTATAATTAGAGGCCAGTCTAAAAGAAATATTCATCATTTGTGCTTGGATCCCAATGATTGCCACTCATGATGTAATTGCCAAGGACAACATAACTTCAGCAGTGGTTAGGAGAGTCCATGGAAGTCAGCCGCATACATTTTAGATGAAGTTGATTGTGATGGATGCCAATGATGCTCATTTATTTATTCATTTAGTTTTGTTTTCCTCTCTTAGAAAGCTACTGAAGGAAGAAACCATGCTATGACACTAATGAAACATTCCGTGGTACCCATACCCTTCCCTTCCCAAAATCAAATACTCAGTTCATTTGAAGGCAAAGTGTTTACATGTATGAATGATTCCCAAGGGAACCTTCAAGAATCTTAAAGCCAAAATTCATCCACTTCAATTCTCCTCATTAACTCACATTCAGTGTTTCTTAATTTTAATCAGGAAAAATGAACAAAAAAAGAAATAAAATATTTTATTAAGTTCACAAATATGTACTTAGTGGATAATGAAATATTTGAGCTACATAATGTGTGTGTGTGTCACTACCTGCAGTGGACCACTATAGGCCCTGCGCTGGGTGGATTGGACATCTTGACACGGCGGATGAAAGACAGTAGTCCTGTGGCATGATACGGTACACCGTGATCAGGCCAGCCAGTGAAATGAAACTGCTTCACCTCCCTCAACTCATTAAAGCCCCTCTGAGGAACAAACATGAATTAATAATGTAGTTATAAATGTTACTTACTAATTATTGTTATTTTTATGGCAAATAATTTTAAATAACTTAATAAGATAAATTAATTAATGTACATAAAGAACAAACTGGATTACATATGAACCAGATACTAAAATAATTAATTTCATAAATAAAGAAAAGAAAATTATTGGGATCCTTGGTAGTGAAGAGCTATAAAGAAATCTCCCAGTTGTGCTTCATTTAAGAATGTTAGATAAATTAATAGAAAGAAAAACATATTGAATGTTTGCATTTTTTCCACTTTATCAAATGTGCTAATATTTAAAAGGACTAAATATGCTTTAAAAAAAATAATAATAATAAATAAAAAACAGCTCACCCGCTCCAGAGTGAAGGTGCGCACCACATATTCAGCCAAAGGCTCCACCTCAACAAACGTCACCTTAAAGTCTCCATACACCTCTGCATCGTCTGGCCAGTACTTATAACATTTCACCTGAACCAGTATGACACCAATAAGAGCCAGAACACAAACTGGCTCACCACAATCATACACACAAACGTTTAAAACCAGGGCCTGACTGATCTGAAGGCACTGATACTGAACCATGCTAAACCATACTTTACAGAGTAATATGACAGATTTGATTTCAATTAAAATTTCCTAATTAATAACAGGGACTTTAAAAATGTAAACAGGACACAATATACCCTGGTCAAATTACATCTTGTGTTAGTTTTCTAATGTCACACCACACAGAAGGTCACATTCTCCACAGACACATGGTTCTGCATTCTAATAGAAATTTTACAAATTCTTAAAAAAAAAAAAAACAAACAAACAAAAAAACAACATTGTGTAATGTGCAAAAGTAATGGCATAATGCACTTGTCTCATTTATTTTGTTCCAGTCAGATATTATTAGGTCCATAAAGGATTATTTATACTATAATACTATTATTTATACTTCTAGGATTTTTTTCACAAAATGTGTCATTTGAACAGGGGTGCCCACATTGTAACCATACAATTATCAAATTACATGAACTTTAGAATGAATATGTCAGTATAATCCTAAACTTGCTTCATTTTTATTATGTGATGAATCAGTCAGACCCTAAACAAACAGTGAAACTCATCACCCCATACTTTAAGGTCATGACATATACATAACCTGCTCCTGAATCCTTTATAGACAGGCAATGCTGCCTGCAGTCTGCTCTCTCCATATACATTTATATATACAAATATATATAAAGTACAATACATGTTGAATAAAATAAATCTAGCATCATCACTATTTGATAAAATAACTGGATTCTGAACAGATTATTTGCAGCTGGATGGAGAGTTTCATGAACAGTCAGTATATTTACATACACAAATATGCAAATATTTTAAGGTAAACAACATCAACATGCATTCACACTGCTTTAAAGGAATAGTCTCACATTTCTCACCCAAAAACACCATTTTTGTCCAATTGTTTTAAAAGATTTTCCTACATTAATATAGTGTAAAAGGGTTCTGCAATGTACTGGAAATGAGTTAATTTAATTGTAATAATTACTGGTGCTATATAAAAAGATTATGTAAATACACATATAGAAGACTTTTTCCTTGTACATTAAGATCAATTTTACAATTGACGAATTCCACACAAGGGTGTAGGAGTTAAGTAAATGTAAAGTTTTATAATTTTTGTGAAAAATTACTTAACATATGTTTCTAGGCACACAGCTGTATTTGTATTTAAAACACAGATCAGCAACATGGTTTATTATAGAGAGCAAAATCCTGTAAAATAGCTGTGTGAAATGTTGAAAATCAATAATAGAATTCATAGTTTTTCATTCTATAAGTATTTAAATGTGATGTTCTTTTCATTTCCAACTGATCAAACTTGGACATGGATTAAAACACATTGTATGTGTTTACAGCACATTGTAAAAATCTCAATAAAGATGTTTTTTTTTTTTTGCTAGATTCTCATGTACACTCCCCTCAAATATATTTGGAACAGTGAGACCAATCCCTTAGACTAGACTGAAAATATTTGGTTTGGAAATTAAAAGATGAATATGAGACAAAATATCAACATTTCAGCTTTTATTTCCAGGTATTTTCTGGTACACACCTCAGAAGATAGCATTTTCTCTGAACCCACCTTTTTTCTGAGCAAAAGTATTGGAACAGATAAACTTTTTTTGCTGAAAATCCTTTGATATTGTAATGGCAATTAATGATTAATTACAAGTTGCATTTATTATATTGTATTCTTCCATTGTGTGATACTATGAAGTTGTTTCTTCTTCTTTGGAGATGCTGACACCAGACCAGCAGAACAGGATGTCAGTGCTCAACTGTAAGTTATCAGTAGCAGACGCGCTGACCTTCCTGCTGCACCTTGCTGGCCTCTTCTTGATAGTTACGGGGAACATACTGACATCGAATGGACTATGTATGTGCGCAAGTGTCTCCACGCAGCTGCGTTGTGTCTATGTTGTGAAATTTCATCTCTCATGTGTATAAGAGCCATCTCTCTCGGCTCACCTCTTCAGAGTACTGCTGCTATCCAGCATGCTCTCTTCTGCAGAATATTATAAACTTATTACTTGACAAAACCGAAGGTGTCTGACTCCGATTAATAGATAAAATTCCACCACAATATCACTAAACTTTTGCATTCTTCCTTTTGCTTTCACTCCAGCCTCTTTAAGGTGGTATTTGTTTTGGGGGTTTACTCCCTTCAGCTCTCCAAGGTTTAGATTGACTAGGCCAGTGTAAAACCCTTCACGTCTTGCCCCTGATGAACTTCTCTATAGTTTTGGCAGCATGTTTTGGACCTTCTAATGAGTTTGGTTGCCTCTTTCTTTAAACTGACAAAAAGTTTCTGTAGACATCTGAGTTGTACTGCTGCTATCATGTGTGACTTCAACAATGAAAGATTAATGAGGTTGTCCCAGAAGAAGCCATGCAAGCCATGACATTACCTCCACTATGTTTCACAGATGAGCTTATATGTTTGGGATCATGTGCTGATTCTTTCTTTCTCCAAACATTAGCCTTTCCATCACACTGATAAAGGTTAATCTTCATCACACCAGTGCATGAAACTTCTGAGGCTTGTCTCTGTACATCTTGGCTGGAGCCTGACCTTCATGTTCTTCTTGATAATTAGTCGTTTGCAGATGCCTCAGTACTTTTGTTCATGAGGTTTTGTGTGAACAGTAGATTGTGAAACCTTCATTCCTACCCTCTATACAAATAGTTGGTGTATGGTCTTTGTTTACAGCACTTACAAGTTTTCTGTCATCAACTTCTGTTTTCCTCCCTTACTCTACCTGTTTGACATTTGTTACTTAGTCTACCAGTAAAAAAATATCTTCTTCAAGAAGTTCCAAATGGTTGTACTGGCTTTGGCCGATATTTTTGCAATGGCAATGATTGATTTTCCATCTTCTCTCAGTTTCACAACTGCTTGTTTTTCACCCATAGACAGCTCTCTGGTTTTCATATTGGTTACTATAAATGCACTGTCTGCACCCAAATCTCAAACTGAGTGTAGAGATTCAGCAATATTTCTTGTTTAAATAATCAATGGAACAGGACACACCAGGCCAACAAAACACACCTGTCAAGTCACACATTCCAATACTTTTGATCACAAGAAAAATGGGTGGGTTCAGACAAAAGATGCAACGAGTACCAGATCCAGATGTAAATAGAGTGCATTACAGTGCAATGTTTCTACAGCTTGATTGGAGTACACCTGTTGTAAATGCAATTGATTTAACATGATTTGGAAAGGTTTATGTTTATAAAGTCCCACAGTAGACAGTGAATGTCAGAGTACAAACCAAGCCATGAAGTCTAAGGAATTTTCTGTAGACCTCATGGACAGGATTGTATTGTATAGACCTGGGGAAGGATACACAAAAAACGTCTGCTGCTTTGAAGGTCCCGGTGAGCACAGTGGGACCCTCAATAAGTTTGGAAAAACCAGGACTCTCCTTAGAGCTGACCAATCAGCCAAACTGAGTGACTGAGGTAGAAGGGCAAACATTTCTGCAGCACTCCACCAATCTGGCCAGTATGGTAGTAGGTAGTAGATGGAAGCCGATCCTCAGTATAAGGTATGACAGCCCATCTGGAGTTTGCCAAAAGGCACCTAAAGGACTCTCAGTCAGGTTTGAGGGAAAGATGACTGCAGCGATGTACAGAGACATCTTTGACAACCTGTGCCAAAACTGGGATTAATGTTATTTCTGGAGATATCTAAAAATGGCTGCACCAATACTCCCATCCAATCTGATGGTGCTTGAGAAGTTCTGCAAAGAACAATGGGAGAAGCGTCCCAAAAATAGCTTGAAAGCTTGAAGCATCATATTCAAAAGACTTGAGGCATGTAATTGCTGCCAAAGGTGCTTCAACAAAGTATTGAGCAAAGGGTGTGAATATTTTTGTACATGTTACATTTTTGTGTTTTTATTTTTAATAATAGTAATTTTGTAATACAGTTTTCTTTGTAGAAAAATATTAATTTTGGAAAAAGGCTTTAACATAAACAAATGTGCAAACATGCACACTGAACTGTCCAGTATTCAGCCCTAGATATGGAAATGAAAGCTGAAATATTGATCTTTTGTCTCGTATTTTTATTATAATGTCAAGCCCAAATGTTTCCAGTCTACAGCAAAAATAAAGGGTTTGGCCTCATTGTTTTAATACAAGGGAGTGTAGGTGGTTCACTTTTCCTAGGTAGTCTTTCTGCTACTGTTCCAGCATATTAATAAAAAGATGAATGTGTGTAATTTAGTAAATTCCCTGGGACTCAATCATAATCATTTTAATGCTGAGTGGGTAGTGATGTGTTTCTGTATATTGTCAAATTCCAAAGAAGTAGGGTTTTTTTCCTTCTGTAAAGATTTGGGGCTAGCATGACAAGGACAATATACTCTACACTATACTTTCTTAGAGTATATTATAATAAGTATATTATAAATCAATTAATAATTGGATTTGAATGAACTGGAATATGAATGTTTTTGAGGAGAAAAAAAGATTATTCCTATAACCCTTTGAAGATGTAAAATATTTCAATACTGCAAATTCTTTTTATCTTTAAAGCTAAATCTATTGAATTGCTGTGAAAAGTGAATGCTCTTGAACATCCTAAAAAAATCATTCTAATGTTCTCACTTCAAAGGGTTGTAGCAGGCAGGAGGCCTTCACTTCACATCACAATGCACTGAGAAGAACGAGCAAATAAAAATAAAAACTACAACAACAAAACAATACGGCCTCCAGCATTCCGCAGCAGGCAGAATAAGAACATACCCGTCCCACCTCCACCAGGTTGGTTACCATGACAATACAGGCAGATTGCTCCTGCCAGATCATCCTCCAGAAGTCATAAACTGTCTCGTGGACTGGACCTATGAAGCATTAAACCATGTAAAAACTGTATTCTAAAAATGATAAATTAAATAATGTTTTGTTAGAATTTCACAATGAATGGATAAAAAATGCTCCAAAATTACTTACAATTAATACATTTAACTAGATTAACTTCCCCTAAATATTTGAACAATTTTGGTGTGGTATGTTTAGAAAAATGTAGAAAGCAAATATATAAGGGTCACAGTCTCAGCCACTACTTCCTTTCTAAAGTGTTACTTGCTTTACGTTCTCAGAGGATACAAAATATACCTGGTTCTCAGGTGAATGAGGTTTACTTTCTTAGCATTTACTACTATGTTTACTGTCATTAACTAGCAGGAAAGGTCAAAGCATCAAACTTAAATATCATCTACGATCCAAAGTTTGCCCACATGTAAAAACAATGGGTGGATGGCTGTCTGAGTTCAGTTTACAGGATGGTATTTCCAGTTTCTGAAACCATTCAATTGCTACATCAATCTGCCCTGGAGCAGTGTACATGTGCAGGATTTGCCATGCTGTCCACTTAAACTAATTGATTGCAACTAATTGCAATGCTCACTAAAACTACAAAATAAAATTTTTTTTTAGTTGACCCACTCTTAATACATACACATTCATACAAATTTATATTTGACGTGACTGACGTACTAGTTTAGTTTTAAGTTTTATTGCTCATTACTTTCCTTAATCCTTATTCTGTATATATGCTCAACTACACTGCAAATGAGGGTCATCTTCAATTTACAAAGAATTGAAATGAAAGTTGATTTAATTACTGACAGTATTTTTAATTTGCTTACTTGTTATTAAGTGCATGATTAGTGGTGATTTATATTATTACACATGAAGTCACGCATTAAGCTATTTCACCAGTATACAACAAAACATGGAGAGCATACGGACACACAAAGACACACACAAAACTTACCTTGGGTTGCAATGTAATGACTTGGACGTTGGTAACCCTGAGGAAAGGAAAAAAAAACACAGAGGAGAAGATTGAGATCATGGCCAAAATCTCTACCAGCCACATAATACAACAATACATAGGCAATAGACAGCAAGTTAGCAACCTTCTGTTTAGATTAGCAGAACGTTTAATGGCTTTAATATGTATTAAATATTATGCAATGATCACACTGATTTTTGGCATGCAGGATTGTTGATCTAATGGCCTAAAGCCCAAATCTACTGGAAATAAAAACAGTAAAGCTTTTCAACAACACATTCATCAGTTGGCTGCAATCAGTGCACTGGGCTGGAAGATATGGCTATAATGTTACATCATGATGCCTATTATATGCATCACTGTATGTATAAATATTTTGACACAAACAATATATTCAACATAAAAGTTTAGATTTTGATTAAATTCTGCAATTATTTTGAATTAATAATATAATTTTCATTTTCATTTTCATTTTTCACATCCAGATGCACTTTGATATTTGTGGTCTTCTATTTTTATTTCAGATTTTATGTTTTAAGATTGAGATCAGATTTCTTTTATTTACAGTTTCAAATGTAAATTACCCCTCACTTTTCCCACATTTAAACCTTACTTTCAGATTATATTTTTTTCAGTTTCAGACTTTTGGCCTTGGGATGGCTTGGCATAATGTGACAGGGGCATGGCACAATGAATGACAGCAACATCAGAAACAGAATTCCTTTATTAAGCCCAGAGGGAAATTACAAATTCTTACAGCTTCCCCTTCTAAAAAATAAATAAATAGATTAATTTAAAAATAATAATAATAATAATAATAATAATATATATATATATAATAAAAATAATAATAAAAGGAGTAAAAAAAAGGAATAAGAATTGATTCAATTGACATTGATTCAACAGAATAAACTCTTTGGAAATACATACATGTTAAAATATCTATTAAATAAATAAATATGAACATCCAGAGTTATTGCACAGAGTAAGTAAAATTAAGGTCAATTAAATCAGACTGAGTAGTTCAACAACCACATGTTTCCCACATCCACAGCACTCTAAATCCTGCTTGGTATCCATGTGCAATAGCATCCGCTCCACAAGGACAAGGACTGGTTCCAAGCTAGTAATAACTAGCTTTGTTATGCTAATTGTACTATGCCCCTGTCAGCTGATGCCATGCCTCCATGCCGGATCAAAACCAAAAGTCTGAAACCCGGACTATACACTTATATGTGAAATATGGCCTAAAAGTGAAAGAAAACACCTGAAACCGAAAAACAACTATTTGAAGCTTTAATAAAATAAAATCTTAAACTAAAAACATAAATTCTGAAACTAAAAAATAGAAGACTTCAAATATCAAAGTATACATGTTTATGAAAAATTAAAACTTTTGCTATACTTTTATTTTGAAGCTAGACACCTGAACTTTCAGTTTCCCTTTTTTTCCCAAGTTAACAAAATGCTTGTCTCCAACTTGGCTCCATAGAAGGTGGGCATATCTTTCTGCCTTTCTGCCTAGATATTTGTAATATCATTCTGTGGGAATATAAATAAATGCAGTAGGCAATACTAATTCTAAAACGTTTAATACTGACTTGTTATTTAATGAATTTGATATTTGCATAATCATGCATCAATATCATTGCATCATCATGCATCACCTCTCCTTTCTACATATCAGACCAAATGTACACCCCTGGTATAGTTTATCAGACTACCACATTTCATGACAATAATATAAAGCATAAATTAAAATTATGTTACATATCTGTTAAAAATATTTATTAGATCTCAAAGATTTATTTTTTGTTTTATTTGAAAAATTAAGGTAATTTCATATTCATTATATATAAAGTGGCATATTTAGAGCCTTTCTGTTTTAATGCTGATACTGTCTGATTAGTGATTTTTTTTAAATAAGTTACATAAAGAGTTAAATGCAATTTACTGTAATTATTTACTTTAAATAGCATCTTATTATTAATACCTTTAACACTAGAAAGGGGAAAAGGGAAAAACCCAAGGTCCAAAGGTCACAACTCACTCTTCTCCAAATAAACACATTACATCCAAAGAAAACAAAAACAACAACAAATCCATGCCAGGGTGCTGAGGTGCAGGATGGCCATGGCACAATGAGAAAAGCAGATGGACACAGCAATGAGAAGGGAAAAATTAAAAACTAACGTGTGTGTGTGTGTGTGTGTGTGTGTGTGTGTGTGTGTGTGTGTGTCTGTGTGTTTGTTACAGGGTACAAGGTCATGCAGTCTCCATGCAGATAACTTATAAGCATTAGACAAAAACAGAGGGCAGGTTGTGGCTGTATTTGGGTTTGTGTGTATACTGTAAAAAACTTTTTCCTCACTGCCTTAAAGAGTCCATAACATAAAAGGAGTAGTATTTCAATACTGTTTAAGTGTGAATGGAAACTAAGCCTATTTTGAACTGTTACAACTTCAGACAAATATACAGAAATCTGCCATCTATCCAGTCTACAGCTTTTTAGCTCCCCCCACACAGAATTTACTAGGTGTGCAGCTGGTAAATCAGATAAGAGGTCATTTACATGTATTATTCTGAACAGTAAAATAATAGGAGTGCTGAACAAGTTGGTAATGGCCATGCAAAAAATGGTACAAAAAATGTGAAAAGAAAGGTAATGTAAAAACAAGGAAAAGAAACGTACAGCATGGCCCCTTTAGTATATTTGAACTTGATTGAATGATTGAATTGATTGATTGAATATGTTAACTCATTAATTAAAGGTCCAATAAAAACTAAACTTTAAGGCAGCCAGGCTACTTTCTTTTAAGGCTCATTTACACTAAATTCTAAATATAGTGTACGGCGCATTATATACATGCCCTGAGTTCATTTCACTGCGAACCAACTATTCAAGGGAAAGTGGACGTAATAAAGAAGAAACGCTGGTAGAAAACATGCAATGGAACTTTTTAAAACTGCTGTTTACATGACTACCTTATATTTTTTGTAGTAAAAACATGATCACAACCATCTCCACCATAGTCATGTTTGCTGGTTCTCACCTGCCCTCTAGTGGATGTATTGCTCAACATCCATAAAACTGTAAAGGATGCATAGAATAATGTTGGCAGTGATGGATCTGGTTGTTTAAATGTAAAGGGAGTATAAATGAGCCTTTAAAAGTTAAACATCTAATTTGTGATTTGTGTGTGTGTGTGTGTGTGTGTGTGTGTGTGGTTGTGTTTGTCAAAGTGCGTCAGTGCCCTACAGAAAAAAATACTTACATCCCTGTACAGCCAAATCTAGGGCCCAAAATCAAGAGCATAAGAGTGAGAGAGAGCACAACAGATGTCAGTGAGTCTACCAGCACCTCCACAAAGGCAGAGAAAGAAAACTGTAAATAGTGTAATATTGGAGACAAAGGCATGCATAGAAGACCTGACATACGAGCGAGGGAGAGCTGTTTCTGACACCTTCGCCAATGGAGGGGGGGGAGGCATCGCCACTTACGTCTATGTAGTTGGCATTAATGTAGTCGGATGATGGATCGTCTTCCATTGGCTGCAGGATTACTCTAGAATGATCGTCTGCAATGTAACACATGTTAGCATGTTCAATCTGGCATGTCTGCCACACAACAGAATTCACAGTTCAGTCCAAATGTACCCAGTCAGCCAATATATGTTTGTCATCTGACGGCAAGTGTGTGATGATTCAGCTATCAAGGCAGTACTTACAATGTTAGTAACATTAGCCTAATAGCTCCAGTAAAACTAAGGGACATGTAAATAACTTACTGTATATTCATTGTAATTTGTTAGTTTGACAAACCCAATATACAATCTACATCAGTGTCTGTAAGTAGAAGAGGAGAGATTTTTGACCTGAATGCCAGTCATGACTGGGGGCATGGCATGTAATTATACATATACATATACATATATGTAATATTCAAATTAAATAGTGTGGACATTAAAATTTAATGTAAACGTAGCCAAAATGAAACTTCCAAATGTTTAAAAAACAGTATGCACACACACAAAGTGGTCTGTTTATGATAAACATTTAAAAAGACATGCTTGGGGTCTGAAGTTTGATTCTTTCATTTCAGTGATGGGGCTATGAGTCTAATGTAGGTAACAAGTAACAAATTAACATAAAGTAAGGTAAAGTGATAAACATCAAGTGCCATAAAGTGTTCTTCAGTGATTCTAAGATCAGTCCTCAAAGACCACCCAGATGGACCAGACATGCAGATTTAAATGTGAGCCATCTGTAAGTCCCTTAAGAAAGGTTTGAGATTTCAGAAATGTTTAAAGGAACTATTATACCAAATAGTATCTTATCCATTATGGTTTTATGATGTTCAAAAAGGTTCATCATACTGATAAAAAAAAATCACATATACTAATAGTTCCACTGACTGAACAGATTAGATTTTAAGGGAGCTAAAAGTAGTTCTGTTAGATAGATATAAATCTAGACAGATAGATATTCATTATTGATAGATGAATATAGATGGTTCATTATTGTATTCTGAAGCTAGAAATATTTTCAGCTCAGAAAGCATTTACCCAGACTTTGAATAGTGAGATCAGACAGACACTCACATGCAATGATGTTTCCGTAGCGATTCTTGGTGCGATTCTGCTCTTTCTTCGCCACATCCCAGGAAGCAGACTGGCCCTCAAAGAAGCTCTGCAGGAAACAAACACATTTTAGCACAGTAGTTCACACCAATACATAGCAGTACATTTCAGAAATGCAACTCCACAGGGCATGAAACATAACACCAGCTAGTACAGTGCTTTGCAAAAGTATTAATTCAAGCTTTTTCATGTTTTGCTACCTCACAACCTGGAATTAAAATGGATTATTTGAGGGTTTGCATCATTTAATTGATCACATATGCCTACAAATTTGAACTTGTAGGCAAACAACAAATAATATAAAACAGAAAACGTCAGTGTGTGTAACTATTCACCCCCCTAAAGACAGCACTTTGTACAGCCCCTTTTTGCTGCCATTACAGCTGTAAGTTGCTTTGGATAAATACTTTGGCACTGGTATTTTTGCCCATTCCTCAAGGCAAAACTGCTACAGCTCCTTCTAGTTAGATGGTTTCTGATGGTGAGCAGCAATCTTTAAATCTGACTACAGATTGGATTATGGTCTGGGCTTTGACTAGGCCATTCCAATACATTTCCCCTTAAACCACTCAAGTGCTGCATAGTATGCTTTGAGTCACTGTCCTGTTGAATGGACTGATGGAAATGGCCCAAATGCCCATTAAAAGCCTTCTCCTTTAATCATTTTGGTAGGCAACAACAAAAAGGCAGTATCTACTACATTTCTTAATATTACCAGTACATTTCCAGTGTTTAGATATTTTGGAGCAAATACAAAGTAGAGAACAGCTGTAAGACTGTATTCCAGTCAATAAATACAGCAAAAGGTCCAACTGTAAACTTTTTCTGTTTATCTACTTGTTATGAAACTGAATGAAGCTAAGCTTCCAGTGTTGTGTGTTTTCATCTAAGCTCTGCAAATAACAGCAACTCAAATTTCAGACAATTGCTGGAATTCACACATTAAAGTATTAAAACAAATAAATCTTTTTGCCATGGGAATATGACTTGAGCAATTATAAGTATTTAGCAGTTTTATTACAACACTAGCAGTTTTTTTCTTCTTATATATGTTATTTTCCAGGTTTTTTTATTTTTTTATTTTGGGGGTGCAGCTTATAGTCTGGAAAATACGTAATTCGGGCTGAGTCTGTTAAAATAAAGTGTGTGTTGTAAGGCACAATCCTATTGATCTGCAATTTTGTGGCAAAAAACAAACAAAAAATGATGATGGCCAAATAGCAAAATAAAGCAGTAAAGAGAACATATATCAGAGAGACAGGAACAAAACATGGGTTTATTTAAATGTTCTAAATGAATAAATATATTATAATTCTGACTATTAATTTAACAACCAAATATTCATATATCAAATATTTATATCATATAACCTAAACACTATGTAGCCCAGGTTAGACCATAACCCTAGTCTTAGTTTCTGTTTTGAACTGGAATGTATTAGTGTTTCCCATTTAAGAGAACAGTTCTGTTTGAGTAGGCGGAGTGGAGTGGGGAAGAGTCTGTGTGCTTTGGACATTTAGCTGTCCTGGCTAGATGCCCATTATGAAATGCCATTGGGTTTTAGTGACAGTGTGACAACCCTTTCCTTCAATCAGAGTGGTTCTTGGGATGAGGGCCGGGCTAAGCTGAGAGGGAGAAGTGTGGGCAGTTGTCCAGACTCAATGGAACTCTAAACTATAATGCCAGTGAAGTTATTGTAAAACAGAGTCAACTGAAACTACATGGGACCAGCCCCAGGTTGATAGCGCCAGTTACCAGGGCACTCTGGTTCCTCAGTCTGACTTTGAGGGACATCAACATTTCCCCATATCGTTCTATTTCTCCTCCATTCCAGTTCACTGCAGAATCACAGAAATGCTGTAGGACAGTAAACACCTGATTCTAAGCACAGACTAGAGAGTACTTTACCTAATAAAGGATCACCTCCTGCTGCACTACTACAGAACAGGCCTGAACTGTTATTGTTCTGATCTATTGTTTGCCAGCAGGGTTTAAAAAGAGGGTGTACAGTGTTGTATATTTCAGTTCTGAGAGTAACAGTTTTTTTTTTCTAATTTCATAATACACATTTTATCTACAGACTGTGTCTGACTCCACTCTCTCAATATATGGTCGGTGAATCTAGTTTCAGGTTAGATCGAGCAACGTTAACTTAAACAGTGAACAATGAACTGGAGCTTAACTGGATCCTCAGGATCACTGCTAACACCACACCCTCAGTGGTAAATGAGGGTTACAATTATATTTACACGTGAGCTCAATAAGGAAGCAGGTGGAAGCAGTGGAAAAGTGCAAAACACTAACCACTGGGTAATGGGAAGTGCTCACTGAAAGGAGGCTGTGGTTGCTGATATAATGAGTGTCTTGAAAAAAGTGATGACAGCTGCCAAATTACATTGAAAAAGCTTACAATTTTATCTGATTTAGAAATGTAATTAAATGTTATATTCTGTTTCAGTCATGCTATATGAGCATTTAAACTGTGAATTTCCTATTTTATATGTGGCTTTACTTTCTCATATGATAATCCTATGCATGAATGAGTATGTGATTATCTGATGTTTTTTTTTTTGTCATTGCATTTACATTTTGTACGTCTGTGAGTTGACATTTTCAGGCAGAGGTTAAACTGGTTTGGGGAATTGTTTCCCTCTTCACAGCACAGAAAGTTTTTAACTATGTTTTTAAAGAGTAACCTTTAATTTTGATGTTTCTATGGCAAAATATGAACAAAATTGTTGAGTGTCATCCCTTTGAAAACCAAACCAGTTCCACCAATGTTCATTTTTGAAATTAAATTGTACATAGATAGTAACCTGTGTAACAGGTGAAATATATGATAATTTTCTATATGTTATACGAAATACATTTCAATATATCAGAATTTATAATATACTGCCCAACCCTACATATTCATGTAGCCATATACCATATGTCATTATGGTATACATGTATAACATAATGTCCTAATACTATCAAGTGTGTGTATGTTTCCGTGTATGCACATATTAACTCACCTCATACTCTTCCTTAAACCCGTAGCTGTCAGACGTCTTCATCAGGTTGATGTGTTGGAGCAGATCAGCCACTCTGATGGCTGGGTGAAGCTGACCAGTTTGGTATGGAGACTCTGTCCCCTCGCAGTGATAACGTGGGACATCCAGCAGCCGGCTGTTCTCCGCTGCTGCCGCGTGATTCTCATCTACAAAACACAGACAGACAGACAGACAGACAGACAGACAGACACACACACACACACACACACACACACACACACACACACACACACACACACACACAGAAATGGTTAAGCTCACATATGCTGTAACTGTTCAACAGATTTACGTGTTTGTTCACAGAACTAAAGAAACACATAATCTGACCAAGTTTTACAGTTCAGTTTGGTTATAAGTATCTAGCCACACCACATGGCCAGTTTACCACAACAATGTAAAGAACCAGCAAATTCACATCAACAAAGAAGCTGTACAGTTTATCTTAGCTAAAACTTCACTTCACTTTTGATCTACAGCACAGACAAGCAGGTAGAACTGGGATGAGTTCAGATATTTGGGGAATGATTTACCAAAGAATTTTCAAAGAGACAAATAAATAAAATAAAAATCACAAAGCACAACAAAACAATACATAATATGGTTCTGATGTAACTGGTCTAAAAAAACAAACAAACAAAAAAAACAAAAAAAAACATGAGTCTAGCTAAACTACTTACATGTATAGCCTAAAAAGGTCCATGAAATTATAGCCTAAAAGGTCCATGAAATTATTTGATGACTAACTAATCAATTGATATAGAAAGATGTCAGGCAAAGGACAATCAATTCGCAAAAACAACAACTTCAGCTGGTTCACCTGTTCTCTGTAACATTTGTTATGGCCATACTTACCAGTGATGGGCACTAGCAGGGCAGCATGGAAAAAAGACATTAACATTAAACTGAGCAATCTGCACATACACAACACACTACACACAGGACTATTGGAGGAATATACACAGAGCAGAATCAAGGCACACAAGAATTACATTCAACTGTGTAGTGACAGTACAGTGTGGAAAAATAATGTAGGTACCCTCATTAGGGTGAATATTAATTACACTCTAAATGAAGTAACTGTAATATATACTAAGGTGTGTCGGTTACAGTTTCTCATTAAGATAAATATTACTAACACTCTAAATGTACATACAGTGATATAAACAGGGGTGTGTATTACAGTCTCTCGTTATGGTGAATATTAATAACACACTCAAAATGTAGGTACTGTGATATAAACTGCAGTGTATATGTTATAGTCTGTCATGAGGGTTGAATACTAATAACAGTCTAAATGTAGGTACTGTGATTAAAACTGAGGTATTGTGCTATATCACCTGAGTTGTGAAATATAGTATCTCAGTGTGGTTGAATCTGGTTGTTTTGAGTTTTTTGTGGGCAAAGAAGAGGGGAATTCCTCAAATCACAAACATACCATCGCTCCAACACGTTTAAAAAAAATTACAACACAAACACTGAAAGTAGAACCACATGTTCAAAGAAAGTGTCATTTTCAACATGAAGCACATGTGAGATCTTTTAAATGTATTTTGAAGTAGCCTTTGCAGTGATGCAGATACCCAGAACTGGACAACATAATTGAAACTGAACTAATCCACAATGAAAAGCTGTATTAAAATTTGAAACTGGATAAGGGGGTGATCAGGTGCTGCATTCCTTGCATGAAAGGTTATACTTAGTACTGAGACTTCTTTAAATTATTGGGAAACCTTTCAGGTGTGAAATGGAAACTATTTTAAAAAAACATTTTAGAAATAAGCACTTTAGCATGACCTGGTTCTTTGATTTGTGAATGTTCTAGATATAACCATTTCTATGGTTCTGTCTAGAACCCATGGGGGCAAAAAACTGGAGAATGAAAAAGGCACTGGCCACTACCGAAGCTGTTAGGTCTTGGACATCTCTAATATAGAGTACCTCAAAAAATGAAGCCATAATACAGACCTGATGATTATTTAACAACAGCACAGTCCAGGAATAGATTTTATAGAAAGGCAGTATTAAAACAGAAGCTTTTTATGAGATTTATAAACCTTTATCATGGCTTATTCCAGCTAGCATCAGTGGTTGTAACAATGACACTGAAATTTACCAAAGAAAACAAGAATTGAAAGTTTTATGTAGGCACAATGTAACCTTATAAGTGAAAGTCCTCAGAGAATTCTCTGAAACAGCTTTAAAGATCATTGTAATATATACCAAATATGAATTGAAATAAATGAATATTTAGTTAAACCTTAATTTAAAAGTCTATATCTCACTACAAAGTGCCATCTGAAAAGACTCTTTCTGTGGACAAGGACTAATGGGGGGTGGGACACACACGACACTGACATATGATGGGTATTGTAGCCACAGGGGTGTTCAATTCTGTTCACTACATCAGTAAATAAAAATGTGAGTTTAAACAAGAGGGAAACTGTACAGCTGTGCATGAACACAGGAAACAGGAATGAGGGCACTGGGATTGACGCAAGCCTCACCTAGCACCGCTGTGGGCACGAGTGGATCATTGGGCACTGCAGCAAAACAGAGTTTAAACAGAGAGAGATTTCATTCAACCTGATTATGACAGCTGTGTTTCATATGGATGCAAATTTCAGAAAGCATCAGAAAGAGAAACCTTGAAAAAGAAAGAACCCACCAGTTTCTGGAGACAGGAGAAAGCAGAATACGTTGCCACTATTATGCAAAAACCTTGTATATCTCATTTTGATGCACTATAGAAAAACAATTGCCGGAGTCCCAGTATGTCAGTTTCAACAATTTCATGATGAATGAACCAATATACTGATTAACCATAACATTATGACTGCCTCTGTATTTCTACAAACAGTGTCCATTTTAACAGCTCCAATGTCCACACAGGAGCATTTTGTAGTTCTATAATTACAGACTGTAGTCCATCTGTTTCTCTGCATACATTGTTAGCCTCCTTACACCCTGATCTTCAATGATCAGGACCCCACAAGGCCTCCATAGAGCACATATGTGGGTAATTGTCAGCATTGACAGAAATATGATAGTGGAATCTACAATACATTGAACAGTGGGTGGACATAATGTTTAAGAGAACAATGCCCAGTGCCTCTTTACCCAAAGATCTTTCTGATAAGATACTGAAAGAGACACTTAGCATAACCATTTGCCCTTGTGTAACAACAATAACAATGACTGTTAAGTATGTCCAGAGGGGGCAATCTCCTGTCTCTAAAATCAGTTTGGAAACACAGAATAAAGTATGTTCTCCTCTCAAGCCACCACAGACTCTCACAAGGACCTGGACACATGCATCTCATCTGTCATGAGTTATATCAACTCACGTATTGATAGTGTCACCTCCACCAACCATCTGAAGATCTTTCCTAATCAGAAACCACTGTTGCATGAAGTGCTTTGAGAAACTGGTTCTCAGTCACCTAAAGCTGGTGCTCCCACCATCACTGGACCCCACCAGTTTGCATACCACTGAAATAAGTCAACAGAGGATGCCATTTTCACAGCTGTTCACTCTGCCCTCACACACCTGGACGATAGGAACACCTATATTTGGATGCTGTTCATCAACTTCAGTACTGCCGTTAACACAGGGTCACAATGCTGATTACAAGCTCAGTGACCTGGGAAATAACACTCTCCACATGTAGCTGGAACTTGGACTTTCTGAACAACAGACACCAGTGTGTGACCTGGGAAGTCGCATGTCCTGCAGCAACAGGGCTGTGTGTTGAGCCCTCTACTCTTCTCTCTGTTCACCCACAACTGGGTCCCTCTGCAAACATCCAACCTCTTAATCAAATTTGCAGACAACATGAGAGACAATGATGAATCAGGGTTGAGATCCAGCATGTGCTTAACTGGTGTACTGCCAACAATGTTATCCTAAATACAGAAAAGACAAAGGAGCTCACTATAGACTACAGCAAAACCAAAGGCTTCACTCATTCTCCTGTCCACATCAATGGGGCTGAGGTACAATGTGTCTCCAACTTCAAGTTCCTGTTCATCCACATTGCCAAAGATCTTTCTTGGACAGACAATACCTCGCATCTGGTAAAGAAGATGCAGCAGCATCTTTACTTCCTGAGAAGACTAAAGAAGGACTGTCTTCTCATATCCTCACAAACCTCTACAGCTGCACCATAGAAGAGCATGCTGACTAACTGTGTGACATTATCTATTGAGTAGTTATGAGAACTGAGACAATGTGGACTTACAAACAGACCATTATAGCCTGAATCCTACACTAAAAAAATTTCCCATGGTAATTCAACATTGACGCTACTCAAAGGCAATCTTAATACAGTGGTCTCCAACCCCGCTCATGGACATGTTACCTTCCCACATTGGCAGGAATGATGGGGAATCATTGCACTCACTAAGCCTTTGGGGTTGTTGTAATGTTAAAACTTTTGGATGAAACTAAAACTATGAACAACTATTCTAAAAGTAAAAATGCAATTTTATAAAGTTACTTATTTTACTGCTTGAATGCAAATATGAAAGTCATTTTGAGAATGTATTCAAACTAGATTGTTCACATTAGTATTTGCACTTACAGCGACTATTGAAGCTGTGAGAGTCCATAAAGGTGACAGACATCGGGTCCTCAGCATGCAGGGTGCTTTGCTCAGCGTAACTGCGGTCCATGGCGTTCACCATGTGAGTCATCTCCTGCCTGGTGTTTCCAATGGCGTCCTTACGTTTCTTAGCCAGTTTCCTGATGAATCAACCAATTGAGAAAATGTTACACCTTGTTTCATTTTTAAGAACAGTCTCCCAACTCCAAAACAACACTGAGCAGACCCTTCAGAGGTGCACCAGAACATTACACAAAGACAAGGGAGAGACCGAGAGAGAGAGAGAGAGAGAGAGAGAGAGAGAGAGAGAGAGAGAGAGGACGAGCCAAAGGGAGAGTGCCGTTCCATGGCAAAGGTGAGCGTTCAGGAAACCCTTGAGGAACTGTTTGCAGACATCTACAGAATCCCAGGTTGTGTTACATGGAAAGATGAAGATGGCATCATGCTCAAGGATCCACCAGGCAGGGGGAGTGAAACTTGCTTTGAAAAACGCAAAACACACTTGTCTTACCGCCACATCTCCAACCTGGATCCCACTGCTCTGAACAACACTGACAAATGTGTCAAATGATGGATTACAGCATGTGGATCTATATATCATATGTGAATGTGGACTGTTAACATCACTGTTAACTAATATAAGAACATAGCATCACTGTAATTTAATATCTTATTACTGAACTATAACCACAGAATTTCTCCTAATTATTTTACACCATTTGAAAGTATCAGTTGACCATTACAGTACGTGAATATTTCAATAGGAAAAGAATTCTGAAACACAACCTTTCAAGTTACCCTTTCAGGGCCAAGAGGTAATCCTACAACAGTAACAAGATAATGTCTTTGGTGTTCAATTGTTAAAGTTTATGGATGCCACAAAAGCTCATACTATTATGATATGTATGCTCTGCCATGGAAACACAAATTCAATTTAAAGTTTAGAAATAGGTGAGTGAAATCTCTATTTCTGTCTGGCAATCTGACAATAAAAAGACAATCTGCAATTTCTTTGGTTGTACAGCTTCCCAAAGTTTAAGGAGATTGAGAGAAATGCAGCCAGAGGTGTAAACAGAAATGTTTGACAGGTTGAGAAACTCATTGCCTAGTGAGCTGCAGGTTAAACACAGTCTGAGGCAATCATGATGACGTGACTGATGAGTGGAAACAAACAGGTGATGGTGACTGGACAGGAGGGGTTACACAGCAGAGTGTAGCTTTTATAGGGCTCAACTTTCAGGAGGGTTTATAGGGCTCATTTACAATCTGGGACATATAGGGATGTTTAAACAGCTGGTATATATGTAGGTTTTAACTTTAGAAAGGCTTTTTTATAAACTTGATTCTACCTTGGGGGAGGGAGGGAGGTGTTCAGTGGACTGATTAGTTACTTGGGGTGCAAGCTAAATTTACCTTATGTTCGTTAAATGTTAAATAATGTTTAAAGCATTAATTTGACTGACTTTAATAATAATAATAATAATAATAATAATAATAATAATTTTAATTTCAACATGTGTTTAAATGAGTTTTTGAGGGTGTTAATATGAATGATAACTTTTGGAGGGTGTTTATAGTGCTAATTTTGAGGTCTGGACATTTAAAGATCAGAAAGTTTTGTAGTGCTCAGTGTTTAGGTTTTAGGTTTATAATGGAGTTTATAGGGCAGTGGTGAATGCTTTAGGGGGTTAATGGGGTTTTTAATGAGGGGAATATAGAGCTGAACTCCATAGGGAGGAATTGTTGAAGGGGTATTATATAGCTCAGTTCTCTCATAACAAATGAATCCACACATTATTATATAGGACAAACATATGAAACCAAAGTAATAATCTAAAATAATACTTTGGTGCTTGTTTTTAACTTTAAGTCCTGACCCAATTAGCACCACCACCCTGTCACCAGAATCAATGAATGAATGAATCAGAGAGTGAAGACATCAGAGATGAATGGCAAAGATGCCTAACTGACACACACTCATAGACACATACAAACGTGCATGCATACACAAAAAGCAAAATAAAACAAAGGAAATAAAAAATGAAATACAGACACAAGTGCAGCATTCTTTTTTCAAATAACACAGTGCTTTGGATCATGGCTGATAGCACAGAGCATGTTGGAGCTGGTAGAGAATGGCAGAGTGTATGTTTGACCTAAGCAGTTCATGTGTTTTCACTTGAAAAAAGGATACTGCATCTTTAAAATACTAACAGGACTACCCAGAGACAAAGACCAACAACCTGTCTACTGGTTTTGGTTGTCTTTATCTTTTTGTTTACTTACAGGTAATATGAGTAAGAATAGTAGGTCCTCCTGGCAAGCAAACGAGAAACAGCACAAACAGAACGAAGAAAATTTGGTCAATGCAGAATCGGAATCCAACAGAAGTAGCAAAACTGTGCCATTTATCAGATCTTAACCTTATTTTATTTATCTGGACTTTTTTCTGTCTATATTTTGTGTTATTAATCCATGAACACAAGGCTATTTTTCTGTCACAATTTGCATGCAGTCTACATTCCTGAAAAAAAATAAATAAATAAACAAACAAACCAAAAACATTATAGCATGCAAAGCTGAAAACTACAGTCATTTCCAACAGTGCCTGCAGACTAAATAAGCTGAAACATGTCATAAAACAAAAACTAAAAATAAGCAAATATGAGCACCAGCAGCTTATCAGAAAATTTACAAAACTAAAGTAAACAAATTGCTGCAAATCAAATCAGTAAGCAGCAGACATCCTGAAAGAGCAAATGTTGTCATCTCATCAAACTCCCTTTTAAAGATGCAGTATCTCCCAGAAAAACCAATTTCCAAGGTAATGAAAATAAAATGGTCATTTGCACTTGTGCAAGGAAACTTCTTACAGACATATGAACAAAAAAAAAAAACTAAAATCTTTCATTTATATTAAATAAGGATTGATCATATTTCAGAGGGACAGTAAATAAAGATTAATAATAAATGTAATATTTAAAACATCTGCTACAAAGAATTATAAAACATCTGGGAAAAAAAAAAGTCATGAATGTGTTGCAAAGTTGACAAAATGGTAGCCGTGGTTTATGGGAGGAGGATGGTGGATGATGACGAAATTCCTGTATGAATGTTCCCTAGGAAGTTCATCAATATTAAACCCTCTGTTTCTTATACCAGTAAATTCTGACTGAAACAGATGAACTATAAAGGAGTACCCGGGCTTCATCCATAAGTGTGTAAGTGTAAGTAGCCAATGAGAATGAAACAAGAGCTTCATTTACTTTCAGCTATTTCAATTGGAAAATGAGTTTATCCATTTCAGCATGAGACACCTTACTACAGTCAAGGATTTTGTATTATTCCTCCTATTAAATATGATTCAAGAGATTCATTTATGTAAAAAAAACAACAATCAGTGATGTACAAAAAAATATAAGGAATACGATGTACAACTTGGTGGAGTTCCATCATTCCAATAAACACAGTTTTACTGCTAGGCAGCTCAAGGCTGGGGGGCTTTGCATCCCACTAACCAACACCTGTGCCAACAGGTTTCTGTTTATCCAGTATTGACAATACTTAGCAATACTAGACAGAGATTAGACAAGCTATGTGTGTACATTTGGATATCTGTCAGCAAAGGATGCAACTTTGTAGCTGAATGCATTCATTAGAAGAAGTGTCCACAAACATTTAGACATGTAGTGAATTTATTGTTCTCTCTCAGCTGATCCTGGAACACTGGTTTTCTCTCTGAGCTGATCCTGAAACAGTGTTGAAGTGATTTTGAATCAATGTAATTCTCTCTAAGCTGATCCTGGACCAATTTCTCCTGATGTTGGCCCATGGATTAGACAATTTACTAATCAAATAAAGGTGCTGCTGAGTCTTGTTTTTTAGTTTTTATTAAAGCACCAAATATAATAATATAATTTAAGTTCTGTGAAACCATTTATAATCTAACCTTAATTAAAATCACAAAATGCAAAATAGCATATCAAATTTAATTTGGATTAAAGTGCATCATTACACTCCAACAGATAAATACATATATTAATAACTAGCAGTCCAAGTCAAATTACCTTATTTTAGGAAACAATCTTTTTTCCAGTGCTTCACTGCAGTGCATGGGCTATATTTTTGGAAATGCAACAAGTAAGTATAAATTTTAATTTGTTCCAGCAGGGATAAGAGAATTCTGCCTCATTAGAGCCAAACGACCCAGGACGAGGAGCTAGCCATATATTCACCGCAGGCTTTCTGCCAACATTAAACACAGCAACCCAGGCCAATTCACACCACAAGTTTTGCCACACACACTCAGCAGAGTGCACTTAGAGGGAAACAAAAACAGCACAATGATATGTCCTTTCATGTAATGTTCTGAATGTTCATTTTGCTTTAAACCAACAAAGCTCAGACAGAAACATCTCTACTATGATCTATGAGTATTATTTAGCCACAGATAGCCAAGACCTGGGGCAATGGAGATTGAAAACTGAAGATGCTTTCACTGGTTTCACACACTGGCATCTCAAGAAATATCAGCTGTAGAACGATAACAGAAGGGTCAGGCTCTGAACTTTAGTGCCAACTAGTGCTTGTATGTGTGGGTGTGTGTGAGAGAAAATTAAACTTTTTCGAGTAACATTTAGAAAGTAAAGTTCTTTTAACTAACAATAAATGATGCAGAAGAAGGAGAATAACAGGTTCAATACTGAAAAAACAAAAACAAAGTCTAAGAAGAAAAGAACAGAATGTTTGTGTAGTGTTGGTGTATTTGCTGCTTTGCTATTATGATTTGGCTCTTCTGAATGTTTTGCTGTAGCTGATGCCACAGTTATATTTCCATGTAATTGTTTTGGCAAAATTACAAGTAAAGCAGTCGTGGTAATAAAAAAATATTAAATTGAGCTGAAAATTAAAACACAGAAAAACAGACAATACAGACTTACTAATGCAGCAACAGTTCTCCCTTAAACTCCATTCCCCTAGTACCCTAATACCACTTTACTTTCTTAACTCAGTACCCAAACTCCCTATTACTTAGCTATTACCCCATATCCCAAATTCCCAGCACCACCTTTACCACACTAGTCCTGCAAGTAACCATTACCCAACAAAAACCCTAGAAGTATGGACAGTTTAAAGTTAAAAGCTGGCCAGCTACTTACATATACATATACACACTCGCAGACCAGGCCATGCTGTTTTCCAGATTCAAACAGACTCTATTGTTATCTTGTAAAACAATCAGGTTCCATCTGTATTCAGAACCTCAGTGCTCTCCTATCAAATCATTTTTTTAATTTATGACAGAAAAATTATATCACAAATTAATGATCAGACTGGTGGTCATTTTAACCTCTAAACCATAATTCATGAAGATATGAAGATACCTGAGCAGCAAGCAAAGAGGAGAATGTTTTAATCCTGCCATCCCACCACATGATGGCGCCAGCACACATACTACAGGGAATGATTGTGTAAATGTATGTAAGAGTCGGAGAGTGTTGATGGTGCAGGGAAACGGGAGGGGTAATTGATTTTTTCCTTTTAAAACAATCTCTTTCTTCAGTGGGGAATAATAGTACATGCAGCTTTTCTAAACGCTCTGGCCCGGCCTGCCGGCTTCATTATGGAAGTTAATCTGAACACAGAAAGAAAATCAATACAGACCCTGGCGCTCTCATTCTCACTCTCTCTCCCACACTTTGTTTCTTTTTCTTCTGTCTCTCTGATTCCTGCTCTCTTTGTCAGTTCACTCTCTCGCGCTCCCTTCATTTCTCTCTGTAGAATTATCTTTGTCACCATTCTTTTTTTTCACTATTTGTCTATTGCTCTTTATCTCTTTTTGCTGTCTACTGCCCTGCTGTTTCTCTCTCTCACTGACTCACTCTACTCTTCCCCCATCCTTCTCCCCCCTGTCTATCCACCTCCTTGTTTGTAGCTCTCTGTCATATCTACCCAAATCACTCTCACTTTATGCTCTCTCACTTCATCCTCACTATGCCTCCCTTGCTTGCTCAATCTAGACCTCACTCAATTTCTAGCTGATGTCAGCTCCCAGAGTGGGAGCCTCTCACTTAAACTGACCATACTGTCTTGGACCAATTCTGGTAGATACTAGAGATGTCAATACAGTTGGGACTGGATCAGCATTGGCTCTTTTAATCTCACTTCAATTCTTTGTTTTAAATATTAAGACCAGAGTGACCTCTCCTGTACTCAAGTCACTGTTATCATTCACAGCAGGTTGCTGTATGGGAAGGTTTGTAGAAAGTAACAGAACAGTTTAGGTCTGCAGTACAAAGTTATTTTACAGGAGAACATAAAAACAACAATATCTGGAAAATATATTATATTTTCACAGAATATATTTCATTGCAGAAATATAAACTGACTGAATGTACTGTCTTTTGACTATTTTGTGCATTCCCTAAAAGAGTGAACATTTCTTAACACAACTCTCACACACTTTGTAATCACAGCTGTTTGCTCTGTGCTGCCCTCTATTGGTGTGCAGCAGCATGCTAGTGACCAATGCATACGTGGTGAGATGGACATGGCTGGTATACAAGTTTGTTTGTGGGTAAATATGTGTGCATGTGAGAGAGAGAGAAATTAATCTTACCTTTTTTTGACCAGTAGAATCGCCACCAACAACAAAAGAATAAACACCAGCACCCCGGCGCTGATTCCAGCAATCTTGACCACGCGGTCAGTCTGCTTAGCTGGATCAGGAATTACCTCTGGCTCTTCTGTAGCTCCTAAACAAAATATGAGCAAAAATATAAACACAAACTATATGTAAACATTGAAATTGTCATCGTCACTAAGTACTGCCAATAGAATAGGACTATTTGGAGCAGATAAACATGAACCTATTGGCACCATGCTTAATACCAGGAATGGATTAAAGGAGTATCCCCCCCCAGCATTGAGCTGTGAAGCAGTGGAACTATGTTTGCTAGAATGATGGTGCTCCATCCAGTACTTCTGGAATGAGTTTGGGAGGTGGGGATGAGGTGGGATAGTGAACAAACAGTCTGACAACAGCCTACTAATGCTATTGTTGCTGAATGCAATCAAATCATGACAGCAATGCTCCAAAATCTAACAAAACGCATTCCTTGGACCATAGAAACAGTGGCTCAAACAAAAGCAGGATAAACGTTGTCAATTCTTTTTTCTATATAATATGTTTAAGTCTCGTCACTGTAAGACAAAAACTTAAAAATGAAGAGTACATAAATAAAATGATATGAAACAAACATTTTAATGAGTATGTCAGAATAGTGTTCAAAGCACTCAATTATGGGCATTGTGCTTCATACCCATGGAACAGTATAACTATTTATACCTTGCATTTCTGAATACTGAGTGAAGCAGAGTGGAGGCCTCATTCCATATGATGTTAAGATTTTATCCCACCTCCATTAACATTCACTGCTAGCACTCACAGTGCTAATTTCACCACATTAGCAGCAATCAGTTTACTCAGAAACACCACGCCTGCTTCACTGCCAACAAATTACAGAACAGGCTCAAAATTATGTTTAATGATGTCTGATTGTCTCATGGGGTGAAAATAGAAAAATCACACTGATATGCAATAATACTCTTTTTTATGTTGCTGAGAAAGCTTTAATTACTGTGATCTAAAAACATAACTTTACACTAATTTATACACTGCTGGTTCTTTGCAAAACTGGAAATCATTATTTTTAACAACAACAATAATACTGACTCATTTATAAAGCATCTGACAGTCAAGATTGTTTTTCAAAATCAATACAAAAAGAGAATATCAGACAAAGTTTAAATTTCTATTACTCATCCTTTCTATAACTATTACTCTACCATTATTCTAATCTCTATTCTCCTTAATTTGTTAGGTTTTAATTTGACTTATCTTCATTTTAAATAATTATCTTCATGTTTGTCTTTAAATGTTTCTATATATTTTTACTTTTAATTATAATAGTCTTAATATTCACTTTTTTATTAGTTTTTATTAACATTAGTTCTCTACATTTATAACTTTATTTACTTTTGAATAATTAATTTGATTTGATCTCTATTTTTTCAACTTTTTAATTTGATTCATCTTTGTTTATATTTATTATAATCTTTTAATTTTCTGCATGAACAGATGAAAAGATTGTATGTTCTTTATATTAAATGTTCTATACAAATGCAATATTATTATTATTATTATTATTATTATTATTATTAACAACAACAACAACAACAAAAGTATCCAGGGATTATGTAATTTAATTATATTAATTATAAGTGTTAAGCAGTGTTGTAATTCTACTGCATTTGAGTAAATAGAACACCCATTTTCTTTTATACACACACCACCACTTATACTAGCCTGACAGCCTCACAATAAAATATTTCTCTTCACTCTACAGTGCATTACATTTTACTTTTTTATATTTACATATTCTAAATTTAAACACTTTTTTGCTTTTTGTTTTGTTACTGTGCTTTTAACACTGATTAACATAAATGCTGACTGGAGGCTGAAACGGTGGACAAGTTTGGGTACTCCTGGTAAAAAACCCTGTTACTGTGAACAATTAAGCAAGTTGAAGATAAAATGATCTCCAAAACGCATAACATTAAAGATGAAACACTTTCCAACATTTCAAGCAACACCAGTCTATTATATATACAATTTAAATGTACCTTGCAAAAGATTGGGAATCCTAGAACAGTGCTCAAATAACATTCTCAGACCTTAATTTGCCTGTTAGGGTTATGGCTTGTTCATAATCGTCAATAAGAAAGACCAGGTGATGCAAATTTCAAAGCTGTAACCTTGTCCCAAAAACAGCAGCTGACTCTGAAAATGAAAATGGTTTCACATGAAATTACATTTGAAATGTCATTTAAAAATGGCAGTTAACAGGAAGAGTGGAGGTCAAGGTAAGGTCTGGAAGACCAAGAAAATAAAAATCAGAGACAACTGCTCATAGAACTGCTTGACTGCAAAAGACCTTCAGGAAGATTTAGCAGACTCTGGAGTTGTGGTGCATTGTTCTACTGTTCAGAGAAACCTGGACAAATAGGGTCTTCATGCAAGTGTTATCATCTCCTGCATCTTCACCACAAAATTCAGTCTGAAGTTTCCAAAAGACCATCTAATCAAGCCTGATTCAATTTAAAATTCTGCTGTGGACTGATGAGTTTAATATTGAACTCTTTGCCTGCACTGAGCAAAGATATGTTTGGAAACAAAAGGGAATTTCATGAAAAGAACACCTCTCCAACTACTAAGCATAAGGGTAGATCAACCACATTTTGAGGTTAGGTTGCAGCCAATGGCACAGGCAACTTTTCATGTGCAGAGGGAAGAATGGATTCAATTAAATTCTAGCAAACACAATCTGTAAAAAAGCTGAAGTTGAAAAGAAGATGGCTTCTACAAACAGATAATCATCCCAAACACACCTCCATATCCATAATATACCACCTCAAAAGGACCAAGCTGAAGAACTCTGGGCTTAAAATACAAAGGGAATGTGTAAATTGTCCAACGTGCTTATCTGTTGACAGTAACAGTAATTTTAACCAGGAGTGCACAAAGTTTTGCATGGACTTGTACATATGTAAATGTTCAGAATGCTCAGAAACTTTTACATGGTCTACATTATGAATCAAACATTTTTAGATTAAGGAAGTCATGAGAATTCTGCTTATCTATGACGTGTCCTTTAATACCGTCTGTGGTTTATGGGAGACAGCTGCTCTGAACAGCATAATTTCCAGTCTGTTCCCAGAGAATAAAAGGGTCAACAGTGTGTCCTGAAGCAACTCGACATGCTTTTAACTTTAAATCAAACACACTGTCCTGCAACTAAAGACGCTCTCTCTGCTTTACTTCACACTACGACCTACTTTCAAACCCAGCCCGGACCAACACTGCCCATTTCTCATTCTTCCAGTCCCATGTTCACTATCAGACCAGCCTGGGGGGAGCACAGCACTGACCCCACCCTCACACGCATTTACTTTTCATCTCCCCACCCCCAACCAAAACAACCATTGCCATCATCTTCATTCTTACAGTAACCTACATATTACTGTCACATTAGTGCAGACAGATAAGAGAGGCCGAAGTCTACCAGCGGAGAAAGAGATGGGGGGGGGCAGCAGTGAGAAAGTATAAAAGAAGGAATCTTCCATTCTTACAAAGGCAGAATAAACTCTGTTTTTAATAGCCTTGATTTCAGAAGAAACAATGATTGAGCAGGTTTCCCAATACTTCTGTCCATATTGTATAGATGGTTCATAGAACTTAGAACATAGAACACCAAAAAGGGTTCAACTATTATTACAAGACAAAGAATTCATTGTTAACCCTACACAGAACCTTGTGCTTTAGAAAAAGGGATGGTACACTCCTAATACGGTCAGTGTGAGTGGGCAGGGCTAAAATATTGTTAAAAGTTGGGCAGCTAATGTAGCAGAATTCGTTGGCACTAATGGTTAATTAGTGACCGATTGAAGAGATGCAGTGGAGCTTCACTTGTCGTAGATTAAACATGTGCTAGTCTTTGCCCTCCCATTGCTGGTGGCATCTTGTGACAGTGCAAGTCCGTAATACTGTTGGGGAACTGGGAATGACTACAGTTGTGGAGAAAACATACATGACATTTTTCCAGTGATTTTTCGGCAAATTCTAAAGCAAGTCATCAGTGTCAGAGCATCCGTATAAATTGGGTCAGTCAATTTCAGTTCAAGTGCAGGATGTCCTGGACATTTTCCTTGACCATCAGTGTAGCCCCAACATTATTCTCAGCTGAATCTCTGCTGCTGTCCCAGCATTCAATGGGACTGCACTAAAGGTCATGTTTTTCTAAAGATCAACGGTTTCAAGACGACCAGGTGACAGGTGATTAATTACCAGTGTCCATACACTCAGGGTGTGAAAAGGGACAAACACGCCTCACTCCCTCACTCACTCCCTCACTCACTCCCTCCCTCACTCCCTCCCTCACTCCCTCCCTCACTCCCTCCCTCACTCACTCCCTCACTCACTCCCTCACACACACACACACACACACACACACACACACACACACACACACAAAACACACAACAATACAACTCTCATCTGTCACACAGCAGACAGAAAAAAGCTGTCAGCGATTACCCACTACCACGGAGGACAACGAGGGAGCATGTTGTAGACAGACAGACACACACACACACACACTCCAAATGTTTATGGTCACCCCTTCTAATGAATGCATTGAGCAACTTTTTAGTGCTGAAACCTGGGGATGATGAGCTGGGGTGGTGACCATCCGACATCCTGTTCTTTCTTGCTGCTGAATGTAATCACAACAATGCTCCAAAATCTAGCAAAATGAAAATACATATATAGTAATATATATGAAAGAAAATAGAAATAAGAAATAAAAATATGAAAAATATAAAAAACATATATAGTAATATTCAACCACCATAATATTCAGATTTAGCAAATTCTACAAGTTGCAATTAAGTTATAGACTTCAAAATTTAAACAAGAGTAGCATTTATTAACAAATAAATATTACAAACAAAAATATAAGTTGCTCAATTAAAGTATAATTGTACAAATACATTGTAAACATTAAAATTAGGGTCAATTATTATTGAAGACCCAGGTTTAATATTTTGAGGAATAACCCTAGTTTCAAATTATACCTATTAACCATTTTTTATTAGACCTGATCAGGCCATCACAGGTCTCTGGAGAAATCTTGGCCAATCTCCTCCATGCAGATTCAATTGGGTTAAGGTCAGGAGACTGAGTAAGCCACTGTAACACCTTGATCTTTTCCCTCTTATACAGGCCTTGGTTTTCTTGGCTGTGTGCTTGGGGTCATTGTCAGTTGGTCAATGTTGGAAGATGAAATGACAACCCATATTAAGATCCTTGATGGAGGAGCGAAGGTTTTTGGTCAAAATCTCCAGGTAGGACATGCTATCCATATTCCCATGGCTACGGACCAGATGGCCAAGCCCCTTGGCAGAGAGGCAACACCAGGTGAGGTTTGCACCACAGAACTCAATCTTGGTCTCATAAGACCAGAGAACCTTAAACCAGTCTGCTTTAGAGTCCTCTAATTGATCATGAACAAACTTTTGATGGACCTTGACATCACTGTTTGAAAGCAAAGGTACCTTATGGGCACACCTAGAACAGAGACCACTGCGGTGGAGTACATTATGGTATGGTATTCAAGGAAACCAACAGCTCCACCTTCATGAGATCTTCATGAGTTCCCTTCTTTCGGACAAGCCTGGCCTTGGCACGGAATAATTTAAATGCTGTCCGGGCCATTTCAGAGCAGTTTTGTTAACCTTACATTTATGGATGATGCTCACAATGATGGAGACAGGTTGGCCCAACTCCTTGGAAAGGGTTTTGTACCCCTTGCCAGCCCTGTGACACAACATGGTTTTGTCTGTGATGGCCTTGGAATGCTCATTAGACTTTCCTATGTTGTACACATATGCTCTCTTGTTTGAGGAGGGGCTTCTATAGTCAGAAGATACAGGGAAAAACAGACAATCCAAGCATGTGTTGCTCATTGTTTTTAAATGTGTAAACTTGCAAAATCGGCAGTTGGTTGAATACTGCTTAGAGGCACTATGTGTGTGTGTGTGTGTGTTTAGTAGGATGTTGCTTCTTGATTCTTGAGAAAAACCTGAAAGGCCCCAGAGGCTTCAACACAATTAAGCAAGAGGCACTGCTAACCAAACAGACTAGAAGATTATATATATTTATATACACACACACACACACACACACACACACACACACACACACACACACACACATATACACACACACATGACACTAAATACACTGTAACCCACCCATGCTCACAGAGATGAAGTGGTCCTCATTGTTATAGACTGGTTTATCAAACAGCAACGGCAACAGCTTTAAAAGAGCAAGCGACTGTAATGAATGATCCTGGCACCTGGGTTAAAAGGTGATTTAACAATGCTGAAGTGTGGGATTTGATGCTACTGGCTTACTGCTTCAGACACAAATCCCTCTCTTCCAGACACAATACTTCTGTTACCGTCGACTCTCATGAACATGATCGGCCTAAAAAAAACACTGGAAGAGAATTCAAATGAAAATTGGATTACATCCATTTGAGAGATAAAACTCCCTGCTTAAAATGAAAATCTATTTTGCTTTTGCTAAGGGTACATGACACGGACCATATCAAATTCACTCCGCAAGTGCCAGGAGCTAGCAGCCTCCGCTTTTATTACATTATCTCCCCACGAGAAAGACTGAGATGGAAAATAATTAATGACAACAGCAAATCTGTAATAACAATGCTTTCATATTCAATCTGTCAGGTGCGGCTGCAAGGCACATGGGGTCGAGTGTTCCATCGCTACTCTAATCAGAAGAATCCTCTGCGAGAGGGCCAAAAAAAAAAAAAAAAAAAAAATTACAACCCATTGCAGCTGCACCAGGGGGCGCTTTCTTCTGCATTCTGCAGCTAGGCAGTGAACTTATTCAGCATTTCACAAATGTATCCCTATCTACTGACAATATAGTCAAATAATCATTTCAAAATGTCTTGGAGATGAAGAAACAGCAAGCCTGCAGACTTAAAAAAATCTGTCAATCTACAGCTCTTTCTGAGATGGGACCAGTTAGTCAGTGGGGAAAACTCTGTTAGCAACACAGCAGTTCAATAGTAACCAGTTAGTAATGAACTGCTGTTACAAACAGTTACAACACATAAATAAAAAGAACAGTGACCTTAACTGAGACATGTTGATAATGTACTACAGATTAACAGGAGCTTTTATTAGCCAGAATGATTAGACTTACAGTGATTTATTAAGTCACATTCATGCAATATTGTTTACCTTCACTACTTCTTGCAATTGTTATATTAATGTGTATACACACACACACACACATACACACACACACACACACACACACACACACATATATACACATATATACATATATACATATATATATATATATATACATACATATATATATATACATATTATATATATATATATACATATATACATATATATATATACATATACATATATACATATATATATATACATATATATATACATACATATATATACATATATATATATACATATATATATACATACATATATACATATATATATACATATATATACACACACACACACACACACATATATATATATATATATATATCCTTTTTGGTCTTTAGAAGTATTAAAGCAGCAGTCATTATTTATTGAAATCAGGTGTATTGCTGAATGAGGCAAAAATAATCTGATAAATGGTATTAATATATTGGTGCGATCACCCTTGCAACAATACTATGTTGACTTTTTTCTTGCTGAACATGTGGGATATATGGACACGATTACTATGCTAATAAGAACAATAACAGTAGCTATAGAAAAAGGAGCTCTCCCTTTCTTCAACATGCTATGCATAATTACACATTCTCACCAGAGAGGTCTCTAAATCCCCAAAATTTACAGACTATCTGCAACTGTCTGAGATGCCAGGAAATATCAAACCAAAACAGAACAAACCCCAAAGGTTAAATCAAATGATCTGTTGAACAAATATCAGCTAAAGCTGAAGTTTTCATCTTGACTGATGGAGAAGACAGAGAAAAGGAACCAGAAACTGCAGTTTTTTACAATAGTATAAATAGTATAAATATGGGCTCACTTTTCAACACAAAAGCTGTTATCCCAACTGGTTTGCCAGTTTCTTGTGTGTTCCACTGTCCTCGTGTTCTTGCCAAATATCAACTTCCACTAGCAAAGTTTCCTTCCAATATTCAAAAATGCAGTTACCAAGAATGATAAAGGTTCTGGCCAGCACGAACAAACAGAAATACACAGCATTCAGTGTTGACACCATGCCAGAAGACAGACCCATAGTTGTATATTTATAATACAAGCACTTAAATGAACAGCACAAGTTGGTCTGCTTTCAAAAATTAGGCAGGAATGTGGAGTACAGTTGTCAAATCTTTGTTCATTTGAGACAAAAAATTGTTTATTCTGTTATTCCATGAGGCTTTAGCTAAACTGGTAGACAGCACATCTCAATAGTCCTCCATCCTTGTGTTCTTCTGAGACAAGGTCCTTTAAAACTTGTCCAGAATATTGGTGTTTTGGGTCCTGAAAAACACCCCTTTCTGTTGTGTTATAGCTATTCATTAATGCCTTTTAGGATCATTAACTGATCAATGTTAAACCATTCATAAACCTTTACATTTGTACAGTGAATTTCACATTACACGGAATGGAATAAAGACAAAAACCAAAGCATCAGGGAAGGCCTCCACACATCGTAATACCAAACAAAACCCTGCAACCAGCCCGACTCTCTTTACAGCCTCCAAACCATAATGTCAAAACACATGGCACTCAGACAAACACGAGAGTGAGAGCGAGCCGAGGATTAGCAGTTTGAAGAGTTTAAGAGACAGGCTGCTCTCTTCACAGGAAAACTCACAGCTGCCCGAGAGCGGCTATGTGCTAATGCTTGTCCAGCTGTCTACGGATTAGTTAGCAGCACTTTCGCTAATCTCCCTGCCACAGCTCTTTTAAAAGCTTGTGCATGCACTTAAAAAATCCAGCACAAATAAGCATTAACACAGCACAGGTCTGAGAAGAGTACCATATGTCACACAAGTAAAACAATAACAAACAAGTGGCTATCTGAGTCTACTAGCTTAGCTAGTATGCAAAGGCGGAAGTGATAGGTGGGCAAATGTTTTTAATCTGTGTTCTATATAAGAACAGGAGCAAAGTTATTTGGAGTACTACAGGTGAGGTAAAAAACAGCACAATAATGTCAGCACAAGCAGGGAAGCAAGAACTCGTGGCTGAAGCTATTTCACGTGTCCATTTGTGTGCATTGGCATAACTAGGGTTGGATTATGAAGAGGTTTGGATTAAAAAGACTCATAACCAGATATTCTCTACTCAAAAAGCTTTTTATCCCAGCACGAGTCTAAAATTATTTTAGACAACAAATGTGCTCTGTATTCTGATATTTACAAGTTTTTTTTTCTTGCCGTTGGTTTCATACTTAATTCCAAGAAAAGTGTTGTAGCAAAGTACTTTTTAGTACTTTACTTTAAGTAAATCAATATAATTTAGTGTAGTGTGTATACAGTATAAAATGGAAGTATATTAAGAGCTGGCAAAAAGTCTTTTACATTAACTCATAGATCAGAAGACTAAAATGGCATATGATATAAATTAGATTAACAGTATAAAACATATTAGCATATATAATGAAACTTGGTGGGTAGGTCTGACATTGTGAGAATGATTCAAGTATAATGTTTGGCTGTAAATATGAGGCAAGCAAAGATGGGCCTAGTCTCTGTCTGAGTACACTGGTTGTCCCATTACACATGCTTATCCACACTTAATCCTGCTGTTGTGCTGATAACGTGCAAGTAAATATAGAGTTTGAAAGCAATTTGAGCAGTTAAAAGAGTTTGAGAGGGGTTACATCGTAGGGCTCTGGGAAGCATAGTCTTAAGTATCACACACCATACCAGTCCTGCAGAAATTATCATAACACACTGTTGGTGGCAGTGGAAAGATGAAAGCATGCATCAGTAACATGAATGATCTGGAAGACCTACATAAAACACTGAGAGGGAGAACCAACAGATTGTCAGTGAGCCCTTCTGTTGGTAGCTGCTGCATTGATAGATGGCTGCTTGATGCAAGATTACATTAAGACTGTTATAAAAACTGCCCTTAACACAACCTCAGTGTTGCCATGGTGTCAAGCCAGACTTTCAAGGAGTCACTCAGAATGGTAGCGGATCATCTTGAGTTGTAACGATTTGGAGGAGAAACCAACAAATGTGTGTGTGGAGGCACAATGCTCAGCGCCACGCCAGACATATCCCTAAATATGTCCCGTATGTCAACATTTTTTATCATTTTTGTTTCAACTATTTTTTGAAAAAGAGTGCATATGAGTACACAAGTACTGTGATATGAAAAAAAAAAAAACCTCAGATCACAGCCTGCCTGTAGAAACTCTAATAATGTAATTGATAACTTGCTATTTTAGGTGGCTGATGAAAAGCATGGATTACTGATAATCTCTGATGACATAAGAATCACGTGAATTGGCTCAGTTTGTCCTCCTGCTCCACTGGAAAATAACGGCTCAGCAGAACAAGGTGCTTTCCCAGCAAATACACACACACATTTCACAAACATCAGAAATAAGCTTTTTTATAATTCTGCTGAAGCTTCCAATCCGCCTCTGCAAGCCCCATTGCTGCCAATGGTTGAGAGACCCCACCTTATACACACATATACAAAGACAGACATACACATATACACAGGAGGGAGGGAGGGAGAGAGGGAGAGAGAGAGAGAGAGAGAGAGAGAGAGAGAGAGAGAGAGAGAGAGAAAGAGAGAGAGAGAAAGAGAGAGAGCGCCCAGAGTGAATGTTGAAATGAAAAGCAATAAAGTTGTTCCTCACCTTTAGTTGCCAATCTCACACACTGTGTTTTCGTTTCCTGTGGAGGATAATAAAATACAGACACAATATCTGCTCAGTATCTGCCCACTTCCATCAAAATCATACAAAAATACACCAGACAGAGGATCTGTCACCATGTCACTCCACCTTGCTAGTGTACAGTTAGAGATAGTAGACTATCTTTTGACACAGTTTACCATCATCTAGCTGTACATCATTGCTCGGTTTCAAGAGATGCTCTTGTCTGGACATTTTTTATTGTGGACCTGCTCTCAAGCTAGCAGGGATCCAAACATGTCTGATACACTTGTATCAGCATAAGTCACTTATTTACGAACTGAACCAATAACATCTGGACAACAGCAGTCAAGTTGAAACTGACCCAGAATGGATCAGCTACTTGTTTGTAATAATGTAGGCAGTGTGTAGAATACATGATGAATCTACAGTGGGGAAATAAGCTTTTTATACACTGACGATTTTGCAAGTTTTCCAACCTACAAAGAATGGAGATCTATCATTTTTATCGTAGGTACACTTCAACTGTCAAAATCTTATAAAAATCCAGAAGATCTCATTGAATGATTTTTGAATAACGAATTTGCATTTTATTGCATGAAATAAGTATGAGACAAAAATAGAACTCTCTGGTATCAACTCTACTTGCCATGTTTGGAGGAAGGATGAGAGGAAGAAGGAGGAAGGATGAAGACCCCAAGAAAACTGTCCCAACCATGAAGTATGGGGGTGGAAAAATCATACTTTCAGGGTGTTTTTCTGACCAGATGACTACACCATATTGAAGGGAGTATGAATGGAGCAAGATTTTGGCCAACAACCTCCTTGCCTCAGTAAGAGCATTGAAGATGGGTCTTGGCTGAGTCTGACAATGACAATAACCCAAAAGACACGGCTAAGGCAACTAAGAAGTGGCTTTGTAAGAATTATTTTAAGATCCTGGAGTGGCCTAGCCAGTCTCCAGACCTGAACCCAATAGAATATCTGAGTGAGCTGAAACTCAATGTTGCCCAGCGACAGCCCTGAAACCTGAAAGATCTGGAGAAGATCTATTTGTAAGAGTGGGCCAAAATCCCTGCTGCAGTATGTGAAAACTTCAAGAGCTACTGGATATGTCTGATCTCTGTAACTGCACACAAAATGTCCTTACTAAATATTAAGTTCTGTTTTTCTATTGTATCAAATATCAATAAAATTAATTATATAAAAATATACAACGTGATTTTCTGGATTTGTTTTTGTCTCTCATGGTTGAAGTGTACCTATGACAAAAATGACAGACCTCTCCATTGTTTGTAAGAGGGAAAACTGGCAAAATCGGCAGTGTATGAAATTTTCCCCACTGTATGTACAGTATTTGTAAGTAAGTGTGTGTTTGTGTGTATTACTGTGTGTTGTGCTAACCTTCTCCACACTGCTGACTGCCTGAAAGTAGATGTTGTAGTTTTTGCGTGGGGCCAGGGGGGCGTTCCAGTAGCCGTGGTAAGTTTTATTATCTCCCACAGTAAATGGAGTAGGTTCTGGGAGGTTTCCGGGTGGAAGTTCTGCAGCAAAGTAATATGGCGACCCTCCACTGGCTGCGGTCTGGTAGGACACAGGAACCTGGTAACAGTCCATGCTGCCTGTTTCGCGCCGAGTCCGATGGGGGTTCAACTCTTCCACCACAATCTGATACGCACTAACAAACACACAGACACAAATGACCAATCAGATGGCAAAACTCATAAAAAGTAATTAATGTAACTGTAATTTATGTTATCAGAACTTCATGAAATACAACTCAAATTCTCTCATTCTTTCTCTCCTTCTTGTTCACTCTCTCCCTCCCCTTGTGTCTTGTTCTGGACTCTTCCTCTCCGTATTTCTCTCTATCCTCCTGTTCCTCTGTATTTTCTCTATTTCTCCTCCTGCCTATGCATCAGTCTCTCTCTACCTGCATCATCCTGTCCCTCTTTTTTATCTCTCTGTCCATCTCAATTTTTCTCCTGTCTCTTCATCAGTCTCTCTCTCTACCTATATCATTGTGTCTCTCTTTCTCTCTATACGTCTGTCCCTCTGCATTTCCTGTATTTCATCTCCTGTCTATCCATCAGTCTCTCTCATTACATCCTCCTGTCTCTCTTTCTCTCTATCCTCCTGTCCCTCCATATTTTCTCTCTTTCTCATTTCTATCCACCAGTCTCTATATCTGTCATCCTGTCCCTCTTTCTCTCTATCCTTCTACTTCTAATTCTCTGTTTCATCTTCTCTCTTGTTCTCTGTCCCTCTTTCTCTCCTTTTCTGTCTTGCTGTCCCTGTTCCTTTGCTTCTGGGCTACTTCATTTTCCTCTTTCTCCTTCTGCCTTTTTGCTCACATTTCTCTCTCTATTTCTCCTCCTGTACCTGTCTCTCTCTTTACCCCGCCCTTTCCTCTCAACAACTCTCTCCCTCTCTCATTTACATTTTAGAATTTGACAACTGTGCTTCCTGCCCTCTGGGTTCTCTGCTAACTTGACAGGGGTGTGTGTCAGTTAATCATGCAGCACTAGGAGATTGAGTTCAACCCCCTAGGACACTGTACAATAATCAGAAAGCATACTTTAACACGCACACACACACAGACACACACACAGGTCTTAAAAGTGCTTCTGATGTGTCTGTAAATCAAACTATCAATATATCAGAACAGACACCCACCAGAGTATCACACAGATACCATGCAAAACATCTGGCATTTTCAGTCAAATTACATGTATGATGGCAAATCAGATCTGCTGAAATTACATGGTACACATTTTTGTTTGCAAGTGACCACATCAATGTGAACGGACTCCTTAAGCCTTTCAGCATGTGTTGTGCTTTCCAGACTACAAAAAGGATACAATCTAAATAAAAAATCAGATTTGGGCTGGCAGTCTGAACATAGCCAAGGTGTCACACTTCTGCACAGCCACACTGCATACAGACCTTAAACATACCATAATACTCCTCTCACAGATGGACTAAAACAACTTTACAACAGACAAAGATTTACACATATTATATCTTGTTGTATGCTCTTTAAACTCATTCTGTTTATGTTCCTTCTCTATACCCTGTCTTGAAATCTCTCTCACTCTTTTTTGTTCTATCCCCCATATCTGTTCCTGTGTTTTCATCTCACTCTATCACTTTCTATCTTCTTTCTCTCTCCTGTTCTTTCTCTCTCCATCTGTATGGCTAGTCACAAACTGTTACAAATGACAAGAGCAGATGGCCAGCCATGGAACTGTCCAGAACAGAACAGTACACACATGTACACACACACACACACACGCGCACGCACACGCACACGCACACACACACCTTGGCTGACTGTTACTCCTCTTAGATAAACCAACAACATTTGGACTGCCAAAAGTGTGACTAAGTAATTAATTAATTAATTAATTAAAATAAATAAATAGTGTGATATTTTAATATTTCATAAAGAAATCTGCTAGATCAATATTCTCTGCCTAACAATACAAACGCTTTCTAATCTCTTAATCTGTCAACATAGCTACTATAATCCAAAGACACACACACAAACAGTCACTCACTCAGTAGATATGCCTGACTTGTCTGATATTTTGCTGATGCGTCAAAACTAAAAAACAAACACTAATCACGTGTTAACCTTAATGTGTGTTCTGCACAATAACATGGCCCTTAACACTCTCCCCCCATGTTTACATTTGAGATGGATGATCAGTGTTTTTGATGATGATACTGTTCACTGATTGTCATTCAACACAACTGGTTATTGACTGAGGGTGGAACTGGACAGCATATTAACATTCCAAGAATTATTTAAAGTTGCATTCATTGTCTCTGAAGATGAAATGCCTTGATTAAATGTTTTCTTTTTGGAACCAACTTGAACTCAAAGCACCCCTTGCAACAGTCCAAGGATTCCTGTGCAGAATTGCACTGTGGAGCTCAGTGTCGGACCAATTTCAGCAGATTTCAACCTTGGATTCTGTGAGTTTCTGCAGCCATGGGCAAAGTTCATACCATAATCTAAATGCTGTCTGAAAAATCATTGCATTACATGAAAAACGTACAATGTATGGATGATACAGAAGATCTAAGCAAGTATTTGGGTTGAATATCAGCCAATACCAATACATGACCAAACAATCATTCCATCTCTAGTTTAAGGCTTAAAGGACTCTCTTATTGTATACACACACACACACACACACACACACACACACACACACACACACACACACACACACCTACCTGATAGGTGCTCCTTTGGCCTGTGCAGGTTTAAGCAGAACAGTGATGGTTGTGGATGTTTCATTCAGAAATGCCTCAGAGCCATCATACTCTTCTAGAGTGGGAGCTGGGGGGATATAATGAAATATTAGAATGTTATCTTTTTAACCATTTGATTAAATATAATCAGAGCTAGAACTAGTAAACACAATGGACATTGAACATGACAGAACTTTATACTTCTTGTAGTATTACAATTGCTATCTCTCAGAATGAGAGTGAATTACATGAGCGCTCGCTACACTTCCTGTAACTTTATTCAGAATGAATGCTTTTACAACTACACAATTATATCATATTGTTTACTGATGATGTTTAACTGTGTTGCTGTCAGCCATGCATGAATAAAAACAAACAAAAAAGAGGGAACCATATTTCCTGTAATTAGGCCAATAATACAGCTCATAAAGCAGGAACTTTAGTTCAGAGTAAAGATTAAAGAGCAAGTGTGTGTGTTATTTACTGTCCTGCATTTCTCCCATTAGCGGAAAAAGTCAGGAAGCTTTTAGCACCAATTTACCTTTATTTAATCACTCTAAACACACTCTGCATTTTAGTGTGCATATGTGTGTGTGTGTTTTTGTGTGGTAAAGTGATGGTCAGACTGCATTTGCATTTAGTATGCTGGTAACTGAATTACAGTACAGATGCACATGCACACACCTTCATATTATTTAGAAAGCCAGACTAAAAGAGCAATGATTGGGTTGGTGGGGGCTGAAAGGTTTCATACAGAACATAAGTGCACACACTCACACAGCTGGTGGCTAACACACAGACCAGCAACATGTGTCATTAATAGCTGACAAATATGTAGGTGACAAACATAAAAACAAGTATACACACATACGTGTGTGTGTGTGTGTGTGTGTGTGTTTGTGTGTTTAATACCCCTCTACTTTAATCTATCTGCTCCAGAAGGTCCTTCTCTGCAGACAAGCTATTTGTGCCTTTGAACACTAATGCTGATGAATGCATTCAGTCAATGGTCATTTGGACACGTTATCTATATGTTATATGCCCCGTATCTATTATAACATGTCACAAATGTTATATATCTTTACGTACATATTTGTAATGTGTCATATTACAGCATGACCAATATGTATTTAATATATATACAGGTACCACACAAACACAGTACCTGATATATTAGTGGTGATGTTGATAGTAGTCGGGAGTCCGAAGCCTTTGCTGGTTCTTGCTTTGATAAGGAACTGGTAGGTGGTCCCTGGGTGCAGCTGAGAGAAAACATGATGGGAAGCATTCCAGGGTAAAGAAACCATCACTGGGGGTCGCAATAATGGAACTGAAGGGTCAAATGAACGCACACTGCTGTAGCTGATCTGTAGAGAAAGAGACACAAACCCACAACCAAAAACAATGAGTCCACAGTCTCCTCCTGTTATGAGCTCTTGGTGTTTTTGCTTACAAATACTGTTTGAAATACTACTATTTTTTATTCATATAAATGAATTAATCTAACAATGTATCAGACACAATCTTATATATATATATATATATATATATATATGCATTTAACTGAGCTGGAATATTGGAAAAAGAAAAGCATTTATCTTGCTCTGTCCACACTCACACACTTATCAGGGGTCCATGCTGACAAAAGCAACACCACCATTACTGCTTTAAACTCTAGTCCTCCACTGAGAATAAGAGATTTATTACCACAGTGAAACAACACACAAGCACACACACACACACACACACACACACACACACACACACACACACACACACGCACACACTTTAGGCTTCATCTATTGTGGACACATACGTGAAAATGCACATGCACAGCTTGGCAGAGAAGTACTAAGGGACACGGCCAGTAGAACTCTATGGAGCACATAAATATGAAATTATTGGCACCATTTGTAATACCAGGTGTGGGCTACAGTAGTATAAAGGCCCCAGCACTGAGCTGTGGAACATTGAAACTGTGAACTCTGGAATGATGGTGGCCCATTCGATACTTTTGGGGTGAGATGGGATGTTGAGCATCCAATTCAATTCAATTCCAACATCAATGCTCAAAAATCTTCCCTGGACAGTATTTATGTTTAATAGTGAAAGTAGGAGCATTTTCACACACATACATTGCGAAGGGAACTCAAGGGACTGGGACTAAATGGTTGTCACCTTAAGAAAGCCTCATCAGTGAGGCTAACCAGCAAAAATGGCAATTTCCTAGAAAGTGTAAAGTTTGGAGCAATGGAAGAAGGTCATGTGGTCTGATGAGTCCAGATTAACCCTGTTCCAGAGAGATGGGTGCATTAAGGTAATAAGAGAGGTGGCTGAAGAAATGCACCCATCATGCCTAGCACGTACCATGCAAGCCTGTGGGGGCACAGGCTTATTCCAAAATAAATAAAATTAATTTTCCACTCAAAATTCTACACACAATACTTGAATTTATGTACATAAGTATTTATAACCTTTGCCTTGACACTCAAAATTGAGCTCAGGTGCATCTTGTTTCCACTGATTATCCTTCAGATATTCATAAAGATATTGTAAAGCTTGACTGGAGTACACCTGTGGTAAATTAAGTTGATTAGACATGATTTGGAAAGGCACACACCTGTTTATATAAGGTCCCATAGAAGACAGTCAGTGTCAGAGCACAAACCAAGCCATGAAATCTAAGGAATTGTTTGTAGAGCTCCAAAACAGGGTTGTATTGAGACACAGATCTGATGACAGGTAAAGAAACATTTCTGCTGCATTGAAGGTCCCAATAAGCACAGTGGCCTCCATCATCCTTAATTGGAAGAAGAGCCTGGGAGGTGAAGAACCCAATGGACACTGTGACAGAGTGTCTGTAGACCTCTGAGACAGGATTGCATCAAGGCACAGATCTGGGGAATGGTACAAAGCTGCATTGAATGTCCCAGTGACCACAGTGGCCTCCATTATCCATAAATTGAAGAAGCTAGGATGTACAAAGGCATCCTTGATGATAACCTGCTCTAGAGTTCTCTGGACCTCAAACTGGGATGAAGCTTTATCTTGCAACAGGACAAGATGGGCCCCTCCTTGAACTGCCTCCCCCTCCTTGAACTGCCACCTTACCGTGGTGGAGGGGTTTGAGTGCCAGAATGATCCAAGGAGCTATGTTCTTTACCCTCTGTCAGGGTCTCCCATGGCAAACAGGTCCAAGGTGACGGGTCCGACCATGAGCAGTTCAAAAACCCCAATGAACGATCACAGTAAAGGCCCCACAACATCGCCCAGTACGGCGCAACCGGGGCCCCACCCTGGAGCCAGGCCTGGGGTTGGGGCTGGGGAGCGTGTGCCTGGTGACTGGGTCTTTGCCCATGGGGCCCGGCCGGGCACAGCCCAAAGAGGCAATGTGGGTCGTTCCTCCTGTGGGCCCACCACCCACAGAGGAAACCATTGGGGTCAGGTGCCTTGTGGATTGGGTGACGGTTGAGGGTGGGGTCCTCGGCGGCCTGATCCCGGGACACAGCGGTTGTCTGTTGGGATGTGGAACATCACCTCGCTGGGGGGAAGAAGCCTGAGCTTGTGTGGGAGGTTGAGAGGTACCGGCTAGAGATAGTCAGGCTCACTTCCACGCACAGTTTGGACTCTGGAGCCCAACTCCTTGAGAAGGGTTGGACCCTCCACTACTCTGGAGTTCCAGGGGGAGAGACATTGGGCTGGTGTGGGCTTGCTTATAGCTCCCCAGCTCAGCCGTCTCGTGTTGGAGTTTACCCCAGTGAACGAGAGGCTCCCCTCTCTGCTCCTTTGGGTAGGAGAGAGGACTCTGACTGTAGTTTGTGCCTATGGGCCGAACAGCAGTGAGGAGTACCAGACCTTCTTGGGATCCTTAGGGGCGGTACTGGAAAGTGCCCCAACTGGGGACTCCATTGTTCTGCTGGGGGACTTCAACGCCCACGTGGGTGACAACAGTGACACAGAGGGGTGATTGGGAGGAACGATCAGAACCCGACTGGAGTTCTGTTGTTGGACTTCTGTCCATAACAAACACCATGTTCGAGCATAGGGATGTCAATAAGTGCACGTGGCACCAGGATGCCCTAGGCCAGAGATCAATGATAGACTTTGTTATTGTCTCATCTGATCTCCGGCCCTATGTCTTGGACACTTGGGTGAAGAAAGGGGCAGAGCTGTCAAACGATCACTACCTGGTGGTGAGTTGGATCCGCTGGGGGAGGGGCAGGCTGTAGAGACCTGGCAGACCGGAACATATTCTTTGGGTCTGCTGGGAACATTTGGCTGAGCTGCCTATCAGAGAAGCTTTCAGCTCCCACCTCCGGGAGAGTTTCTCACAGCTACCGGTGGAGGCTGGTGACATTGAGTCTGAGTGGACCAGGTTCTCTGCCTCCATCGTCAACGCGGCTGTCCGGAGCTGTGGGCGTAAGGTCGCCGGTGCCTGCCGTGGTGGCAATCCCCAAACCCGGTGGTGGACACCGGAAGTAATGGATGCCGTCAAGCTGAAGAAGAAGACCTTCATGCTATGTTGGCCTCTGGGTCTTCAGACGCAACCGACAGGTACCGGGTGATTCTGGCAAACCGTCTGGCACCTCAGAAGATATGAGCTCTGCTTTTTGCAGATGATGTTGTCCTGATGGCTTCTTTGAGCCAGGACCTTCAGCAGGCACTGGAGTGGTTTGTAGCCGAGTGTGAAGCGGCTGGGATGCGAATCAGCACCTCCAAATCTGAGGCCAGATTGACAGGTGGATCGGTGCTGCCGCCGCTGTGGTGAAGATTTACCAGTCAATCTACACTCCTACCCACACCTATGGTCACAAGCTGTGGGTAATGACCGAAAGGACAAGATTGCAGATACATGCGGCTGAAATGAGTTTCCCCAATAGGGTGGCTGGGCGCTCCCTTAGGAGATAGGCTGAGATCCTCAGTCACCCGGGAGGAGCTCGTAGTAGAGCCGCTGCTCGTCTACATCGAGAGGAACCAGTTGAGGTGGCTCGGGCATTTTTTTGGATGCCCCCTGGGCATCTCCCCGGGGAGGTGTTCCAGGCATGTCCCACCGGGAGGAGACTGCGGGGTAGACCCAGGACACACTGGAGGGAATAGGTCTCTCGCGACCCGGCCCCGGACTTCAACCAGATTAAATTCTCTAAAAGCCATCAAAAAATGGTTGCACCGACAACATTTGCAAAGATTCCAAACAAATATTTAACCTACATGCTGTCCATTTCTTCTGATTCTCCATGAGATGGTTCTATTCCTTCATTGGAGTCCAGCTGTGTTTAATTAAACTGATTGGACTTGATTAGGAAAGGCACACAGCTCACAGTGCATGTCAGAACAAATGAGAATCATGAGGTCGAAGGAACTATCCAAGGAGCTCAGAGACAGAATTGTGGCAAGGCACTGATCTGGCCAAGGTTACAAAATAATTTCTGCACCACTCAAGGTTCAAGAGCACAGTGGCCTGCATAATCCTTAAATGACAGAAGAACTCTTCCTAGACCTGGCCGTCCAGCCAAACTGAGCAATCGTGGGAGAACAGCCTTGGTGAGAGAGGTAAAGAAGAACCCAAAGATCACTGTGGCTGAGCTCCAGAGATGCAGTAGGGAGATGGGAGAAAGTTCCATGAAGTCAACTATCCATCAGTCGGGGCTTTATGGCAGAGTGGCCCGACAGAAGCCTCTCCTCAGTGCAAGACATATGAAAGTCTGCATGGAGTTTGCCAAAAAACACATGAAGGACTCCCAGACTATGAGAAATAAGATTCTCTGGTCTGATGAGAAGAAGATTGAACTTTTTGGTGTTAATTCCAAACGGAATGTGTGAAGAAAACCAGGCACTGCTCATCACCTGCCCAATACAATCCCAACAAGTGAAGCATGGTGGTTGCAGCATCATGCTATGGGGGTGTTTTTCAGCTGCAGGGACAGGATGACTGGTTGCAATTGAAGGAAAGATGAATTCAGCCAAGTACAGAGATATCCTGGATGGAAACCTCTTCCAGAGTGCTCTGGACCTCACACTGGGCCGAAGGTTCACCTTCCAACAAGACAATGACCCTTCTTGACTGGCCCAGCCAGTACACACATATATATATATATATATATATATATATATATATATATATATATATATATATATATATATATATATATATATATATATATGTATTGTTTCACATGAAATCAGAATAAACTCTTTCTTTTTTAGGTCAATTAGGATTACCAAAATTATTTCTGTGCTAACTGCTAGAGAGTTTATTTTAAGGCAATTTTTTATTAATTTCTTCAAAGTCAAAAGTTTAAATACATTTCATTAGTATTTGGTACTGTTGCCCTTAAACTTTACGACTTGGGTCAAACGTTTAGGATATGCTTCCATAAGCTTCTCACAATAGTTGGCAGGAATTTTGACCCATTCCTCCTGACAGAACTGCCTTGCTCGCACCTGCCTTTACAGCTTTGCCAATACATTTTCTATAGAATTAAGATCAGGGCTTTGTGATGGCCACTCCAAAACATTGTTATCCTTAAGCCAGTTTGTAACCAGTTTGGCAGTATGCTTCGCGTCATTGTCCATTTGGAAGACCGATTTGGGCCCAAGCTTTAAATTCTTGGCTGATGTATTGAGATGTTGCTTCAGTATTTCCACATAATGTTCTTTCATCATGATGCCATCTATTTTGTGAAGTGCACCAGTCCCTCCTGCAGCAAAACAACCCCACAACATGATGCTGCCACCCCCATGTTTCACAGTTGGGATGGTGTTCTCAGGCTTGCAAGCTTCCCCCATTTTCCTCCAAATGTAACGATGGTCATTATGGCCAAATCATTTCGTCAAACCACAGGACATGTCTCCAAAATTTCCAGTCTTTGTCCCTCTTTGCATTTGCAAACATTAATCTGGCTTTTTTATGTTTCTTTTGGAGCAATGGTTCTTCCTGGCAGAGTGGCCTTTCAGCACATGTCAATACAGTACTCGTTTCACTGTGGATAATGACACACTCTTACCAGCTTCAGCCAGCATCTTCACAAGGTCTTTTGCTTTTGTTCTTGGGCTGATGTGCACATTTCGGACCAAAGCACATTCATCTTTGGGACACAGAACCTGTCTCCTTCCTGAGCGGTATGATGGATGGACATTCCCATCTTGTTTGTACTTGCATATAATTGTTTGTACAGATGAACGAGGCACCTTCAGGCATCTGGAAATTGTACCCAACGATGAACCAGACTTGTGCAAGTCCACAATTCTCTTCCTGATATCTTGGCAGATTTCTTTTGACTTTCCCATGATGTTACACAAGGATGCTGTGTGTTTCAGGTGTGCGTTAAAATCCATCCACAGCTGTGTCTCCACTTAACTCAGATGTTGCCAATAAACCTATCAGAAGCTTCCAAAGACATGACATCATCACATGAGCTGTCCCAAATTGTTTAAAGGCATAGTAATCTTAGTGTATTTAAACTTTTGACTTTGAAGAAAGTAAGAAAAATTGCCTTAAAACATTCTCTCTTTCATTATTCTGGCAGTTAGCACATATAATAATTTTGGTAATCCTAATTGACCTAAAACAGGAAGAGTTTATTCTGATTTCATGTGAGACAGTGAGAAAAAACATGCATGTGTGTCTTTTTATATAATGTATGTAAACTTCTGGTTTCAACTGTATAAAGTTTATCTGTAGTTAACATATAATGTATGTTTCTTTGGAAATGAGGGCAGTTTGTGAATTCAGTAGCTATTCTTATCACAGTCAGTCATTAATGCTTTCTAGTTAGTTAGCTATTTAACCACAGGAGCTGGTCTTCACACTGTGTGAACAATTTCACAAAGTAGAACATGTAAATTAATGGAATGTCATAATAGCACACTGGATTGAATATTGATTTTGGTTTTGAATAGCTGTCAAACTAAGATAGTTCCACATGTTGGTTGTTTTCAGATGACTAAGAACTAAGATGAGTTGCCAAGGCTGAACCTGAAGTAATGTGTGGTGAGTTAAGTGGGTGGCTATCACTGTATTTGAAAATGTAAAATGTAACACAGAACAAATGAAATGTCTGTACACAACTTGACCCTCAGAGATCAAAACAATTTGCAGTAGTTGACCTCAGTCACAAAGTCACAACAATTTTGCCCTTGAACACACACACACACACACACACACACACACACACACACACACACACACACACACACACACACACACACAATATTGACCTTAGAAACAGAGTCTACCCTGGCAGAATGTACAAACACACACCAGACTCTCAGACAGTATTACCTCATACTGTGTAATGATCCCATTGGGCTCCAGAGGTTCTTTCCAGTGTAGAAAGATTCGATCCTCAAACTGAGTCGCTTTCAGTGAGGCACTGGGAACAGGGCCAGGAACTGAAAATGCACACACACAAACACAGACAGAGACAGAGAGAGAGAGAGAGAGAGAGAGAGAGGAGCAGGGGTGGAAAAGCAGTGTTAAATGCACTGTAAGTAACACTGTAATATCAGTTTCCCTCTTATAGGCCTTTGGGACAGTCATTAGTGTATGTGTGTGTGTTTACTTACAGTAAGTGTACTGTAAACAAAAAGCATTAATGGACAACCGAGACTCGTTTTGGGTTGGTTACACATATCTGTGTCTGCTTAGGGTAGCCTGTGTGTGTGTGTGTGTGTGTGTGTGTGTGTGTGTGTGTGTGTGTGTGTGCACGTGTTTTAATGGGCAATCCAATTGCTCCCCACAGTACTGATGTCACCAAACTGTTCTTTGTTATGCAGAAAATAATAATGTCTAATAAAAACAGAATACTGTATACTATGTACAGTTTAAAACAGTAATTTGGCAAAAGTAAGCATAGTTGATGGCTCACATGTCATGTTCAGTGCCTGAAAAGAGTTTTACACTGGAACTAAAATGTTAAAGTAACTAACAAGTAATGGAAGTCTAAGTACACCAATTAGCACACTTGTGCCATTTTTACTGGAACTTACCAACTGTACAATAAATATGTGAAAGATCAATTCTGGAGATGTCCAGAGAATCCGATTAGGACATTACTAGTTGACCTTTTACACATTTAGCATACAGCTGGTGAGTTCCTGTGTCAGACATGTTTGCACTACAGGAAATTTTAAGCACAGTTTAGGCAAGGATGGTACCTGTGTAGCGTGTGCACGAGAGACAACATGACCAAAGTCCTTACAGGAAAGTCTTTTCCCCAGGCAGTTATAGCCAGTCACACAAGACCAGGATGTCAGGCTTTGCCTGCACTGCACTTGAGCATATCTCCACATGGAAAGGGGCTTTCCCTACAAGTACACTGACCCTCTCGGAGTAAAATGGTTGGCTTGGTGGTTAGCACTTTCACCTCACAACACTGGGGTCTTGGGTTCAAGGCCGTATATGGGTGGAGTACCCATGATCTCCCTGTGTCTGTATGGGTTTCTTCTGGGAGCTCTAGTTTCCTCCCACATTCCAAAAACATGGATTAGGTGAAATGGCACTCTAAATCGCCCTGGTGTGTATGAATGAAAGGTGTGATGGTGTCTTGTGACTATAATAGACAGACTACAGCCCCAAAGCAACACAATAGTCTGTTTTCAGCTACACACACACAATTCAGAGCACTATTCATGTTTCTTAAAAAAAAGAAGAGATGTCAAAACAAATCCAGGTTAAGGTGTGCAGTTAGCACTATGCTAGTTGGTGTACATAATCTTCTATTGTTTGTTGGCTATATTCCAGCATCAAACTAAAGAAGAAACACTTCTGACACCAATCCTGTCTCAGATAGTTTTTTTTCACTTATGTCTGTGGATGTGCATCTCTCACCGTCCTCCTCAGTCTGTATGATGGTCTCCTCACTCTCCTTGCGACCCTCTGGATTGGTGAGGATCATTTTGAGGCTGATATTGGTGTTGGGGGGTAGGTGGTCAACCACGTGTCTGGGGGCTTTGGGGTCCATATCGAGGCAGTCACTTTTGGTCAGGTTCCTGCTGGTCAGGTAGTGGTAGCAGATGGTGACATTAAAGGTGTGGCAGCGGGTGATGTTGTAGCCTAAAGACTCCCAGTCCACAGCAATGAAGCGAGCCTGTGTCTCAGCAATCTTCAGGGTCTTCGGGGTCCGCATTGGCTCTGAAAGAAGATACATACACAAGTAGGTCAGAAATCAGAGGTCTAACACTAATGACCAGGACAGAGGCACAAGAGCTTATCAGTCATGAGTGAAAGCACTGAACAAAAGACATGAATGAAAGACAAGAATGAAAGGAAGGGAGTATGGATCAACAAAACACATACTGTTAAATATTAACTTTCACATAGTTCCTTCACTTCAGTAAAACTACCAGCCTCTACACACACACACACACAACTCTATACAGCGAGACTTTTGAAGGATCTTGTCGGTGAGGATCCTCAAACCTCTCTGCTACCGTGGCAACGCCAGGCTGTTGACAGCCAATCAGCATCTGATCTGGTGTGATAACCTTTTAATATGACAGCCGTGTTCTGCTTTTATCAAAGCCTGCAGATCAGACAGCACAAGGCTCTGAGTCTGACGGCTGTAAACAACCCGTCTGGCTGTTTACACACGCATACACACACCCGCCAGGGTTAAAAATAAACCTCCTTCTCCCTCCCTCTCTTTCACTGCTAATTATTAATCATTATTTCTTTGTAAACACTTTAACAAAAGTCAGTCCATATTCTGATACTCTTTATTTAATAAATGTTTTAACATTAAGACAACATTAAGACAATCAGGTTGCATATATTCACATAAAAACAAGTTATTATGCATCTGAAAAAGCAAATATCCTGAAGAAACACAGGATGGCTACACAGTTTAAGTACTTCCAACTTTTCTAGTTTCTAGGCTGCTGAATATTAAATTTGTACATCTGATCAATGACTGAATAATCTCCATTTGGAACAGAGTGGATCTCAAGAAATAAAAAGAAAGTAAATAATACACTTTCATAGCGGCTTTCTAGATACCCAAGGACGTTTTACAATCAATACTTTACACCATGACGCTTGGCACTAAAGCAACACTTGCAACAAGCAACAAACCAGTATACTATTTATCAGAAACAGCCATCCACCTGGATCTCTGCTTCGAGCACTGGGGGAGTATCCATACCATACCGTGTGCATGTATGTGTGTGTGTGTGTGTGTGTGTGTGTGTGTGTGTGTGTGTGTGTGTGTGTGTGTGTGTTTTCTATCATCTAAAGTTCTCCAGGACAGCAAAACACTTACAGAATTTTAGCGGGTTACCAAGCACACATCCCACAATCCTCATTATCTGAGAGAAATACAAATTTGGGTCCGAGAGTGTGAGTGGGAGAGAGTGAGCAAGAGTGGTAGAAACATGGATCGTTTTTAAATTCATAAACAGCACTCAATTTGGGTTCCGACACTGCAGTGTGTAGTTAAAAAAAAAAAAAAGAAAATAAAGAAAAACAACTGACCTCCACACTTAACATACAGAACATAACAGGTCTATACTGTTTACAATTCTTCCATTCTAAACTGTCTCAGTATTAACAGCAGTTTGGAATCAATAGTGAATATATAAGTAATAATATAATATCACAGTATCATAAAACTTATCTGTGTAGATAATTCTTGATACACAGAATTGATAGAATCCAAGTCATTATTCTAGAAACTCCACAGATAATTCTTGAAAGTCAGCATTTTGTAAACAAACGTATTATGTGACCTGAGCACTAATGTCGGTGTGAAATACTGCAAGAGTGAAGGAAAAAACTTTCAAATGAGAAAACATGCATTTGTGTGTGCTTCACCAAATATGTCACACTCCTACAGCCTCACACACACACACACAAACTACTTTGTCCCACACTTGATTATGTTTCACCTTTTATCCTCTTCAAACAATCTCCAATAAATCACCTCCTCATGAGGAGGGAGGAAGGGAGCAGGGGGGAAGTTGGGAAAGAAGGGAAAGAATGAGTGACAGACAGAAACAATAAAATCAAGAGAAATAGAGGGGAAAGAAAGGCAAGAATGAGAAAGAGGGAGAGAGAATAACAATAAAACAAGGACTGCATCCTCTGCCCTATCGCTAAGAGAGAACAAGGGAGAGAAAGAGAAATTAATTTAGCATTTTCTCTAGAGTCAAATGAAACACATCACTGCAGTATCATATCCATTACACACCATCTCACTGCTCACGCCTTTAACCATGACTTTCAATTAACACGCACGCACGCACGCACACACACACACACACACACACACACACACACACACACACACACACACACACACACACACACACACAAGTAATTTCAGCTGTTGCAGAATTCTGCATTTTACCAAAAGGAAATCATTACACTGAAAATGTAGTTATACCATCACACACAATCAACATATGCATACACACACTCACATTTATGATTTCAAACAAACTTCTCACTTTGTCAATGTAGGTATTGTGTACACAATTGTGGGGGACAAAAATAAATGCATTCCATTTTGGAATAAGGCTGTAACATAAAAAGTGTAAAACGTGAAGTGCTCTGAATACTTTCTGGATGCACCGTAATGTAATCATATGTAAAAAAAATGTAATCATATGTAACACTCCTGGATATACAGTGGGGAAAATAAGTAGTTGATGCACGGCCGATTTTGTGCGTTTTCCCACCTACAAAGAATGGAGAGGTTCGTAATTTTTATTGTAGTTATACTTCAACTGTGAGAGGTTGAATTGTATGTTTTTTTAAATACTGTATGACAGAAACCTTTGTTTGCAATTACAGAGGTCAGATATTTCCAGTAGTTCTTGACCAAGTTTGCAGCAGGGATTTTGGCCCACTCCTCCACATTGAGTTTCAGCTCCCTCCAAAGATTTTCTATTGGGTTCAGGTCTAAAGACTGGCTAGGTCACCTTGAAATGCCACAAATTGTTTGCCCTGGCTGTGTATTTCGAGTCATTGTCATGCTTGAAGACCCAGTCACAAACCATCTTCAATGCACTTACTGAGCCAAAATCTCATGACACATAAATCCATCCTCCCTTCAATATGGTGTAGTCGTCCAAGCTCCTTTGCAGAAAAGCACACCAAAGTATGATGATTCCACCCCCATGCTTCATGGTTGGGATGGTGTTCTTGGGGGTTGGACTCATCCTTCTTCTTCCTAAACATGGCAAGTGCAGTGAATACCAAGAAGCTTTATTTCGGGCTCATCTGACCAAATGACCTTCTATGCATCCTATGGATCATCCTCATGGTAATTTGTGAACTTCAAATGGGCATGTAATGGCAGCGGCACGGGGACCTTGCGTGGCCTGCAGAATTTTAATCCTTGATGGCGTAGGGTGTTACTAATGGTAATTTGAGACTGTGGTCCCAGCTCTCTTCAGGTCATTGACAAGGTCCCCCTGTGTAGTTCTGGGCTGATTCTTGACCTTATTCAGAATCATCCTTACCCCAAGAGGCAAGATTTTGCATGGAGCCCCAAGCAAAGGATGACTGACAGTCATTTTGTGTTTTTTCCATTTCCATTTCCATTTGCAGAATTAGCAGACATCCTTAACCAGAGCAACTTACAAAAGTGCTTTGCTGTTCATGCTGATATCCTTATCTAGAAGAGGAGGCTAGAATCCAGAGATACTTCAAGCTTAGATATTGTCAAAAAATGTCACATTGGGAAGTAACAAGATTCAGTTTAAACCTTTAAAGAGTTAAATACTGTACTCTTGAAACAGATGGGTCTTCAGTCTGCATTTGAAGAAAGCAAGTGACTGTTCGGACCCCCAGGGGAAGTTTGTTCTACCATTTTGGTGCCAGAAAAGAAAAAAAAGTCTGGATGCCTGTCTTCCTTGCGATTTGACTGATGGTGGGTCAAGCTGTACTTGATGCTTGAAGGACTCTTGGTACAGCTCGAGTTTTGACCATTGCCATCATGTAAGGAGATGCTGGTCCATTTTTGACTGAACAAGCACATAAGTGGCCTCTCTAGACAGAAAAGGCCAAATTCTCCTGATGTTGTAAAGGAGAAATCTACATGACTGAGTCAGGTTTACAACATGAGCCAAGAACGATAACTGGTCATCTATAACTACAACAACCCTTGTGCACAATTTTACTACTGGTGTCCGTAGACAGTTCTTTGGTCTTGGCCATGGCGGAGAGGTTAGTGTATGAAGGATTGAAATTGTGGACAGGTGTCTTTCATACAGGTAACAAGTTCAAACAGGTGCAATTAATACAGGTAAAAAGTGCAGAGGGAGAAGGCTTTCTTAAAGAAAACCTAACAGGCCTGTAAGAGCCAGAATTCCTTCTGGTTGGTAGGTTATCAAATACTTGTTTCACACAATAAAATTAATAAAATTAATAATTTAAAGATAATGTGATTTTATTTTGTTTCTTTTAGATTCTGTCCCCCACAGTTGAAGTGTACCTATGATAAAAATTATAGACCTCACCATTCTTTGTAGGTGGGAAAAATGTAGCTGAATGTAACTATGAGTAATAACATGCAAGTATATAATTCCCTGTTAATCTGTAATAAGGACTGAATTACCACATATATAGAGATACGGTATGTATATATATATGTGTGTGTGTGTGTGTGTGTGTGGTGTAGGTATGATGGAGACACTTTCTGCTGTACATCAACCCCAGACTGAGTGATCAGCCTTTGATAGGTTGTTTTTTTTCCCCCCTCAAGTGATGTTTTATTCATATGGAATGGAGGGAGAGATATTGAGTTTTTATTTTGTGTGTGTGTGTGTGTGTGTGTGTGTGTGTGTGAGTGTGTGTGTTATGCATTCAAATCCAGCATCAGGATCAGAGTGTTATGAGGCTATGGAAAGGTTAATCTCTCTCTCTCAGATCTACAGTAGCGTGCATGTATTAAGGAGCTGCAGCTTTAAACGGCTTCTGATTATCATAAACACCAATGAGAGAGAGAGAGAGAGAGAGAGAGAGAGAGAGAGAGAGAGAGAGAGAGAAATTAAAGTAGAGAATGAAAGAGTGAATAGATAATGGGAGAAAGAGTGATGGAGAAACAATGAATTGAGACACAGAAAAGACAGTAATAGATAGAAATAATGGAAGGGATGAGGAAAAGAGTGATGAAAGAAAGGGGAGAAAGTGAAATGAAAACCAGAGAGAAAAGGGTATAGAAAGACAAATGGAGCAAAACACTGAGAGAGAGAGAGAGAGCGAGAGAGAGAGAGAGAGAGAAGAGAGAGTAGCATGAAAAAGATAGGAAAGGAGGAGAGACAAACGAGAGGAGAGAGGAAAGAGCAAGCAGTGTGTGGTTTGTGTGTGTGAGAGAGATGGAGGGGTGTAAGTGGTGGTAAATGCAGTCAGGTACGAGAGCTCAGTGTTCGTCCAACCGGCCTTTTTGAAATTCAAATAAGGCCAGTCTGCTGAAGCCCTGATAAGCAAACTAGGGCAAGAGCGCACGCACATGCACACACAGGATTATGGGTAATAAGGTCCAGGAATAAATATCATTAATCTGCCGCTGGCCCACCTCAGCACTGACCAGGTCAGTCTGGACACCAGGTTAGTCTGAACACCACATGTCAACGGTCACGGGCTGCAATTAGGGCACCATGTGTACAATCAAGATACCTATATACATTATGCACA